>JAUPFT010000004.1:58448330-59048330 GCA_036936625.1 Parnassius smintheus behrii | reverse complement strand
CCTCATGTAACTGAAGGTATTATTACAAACGCTTCTCCAGATCCAGAATGTGCTAAAGAAAACTTTTATGTTCTTGAGACACCTGCACCAGCCAACGAATCAGCAGTCAACCTACAGGATACTTTTATCGGTTTCAACCGTTCACTCCCTGAAGGCCCTGTTTTTCCTTGTAGCACAAAAATTACACCACCGACTGATAATTGTTTAGATATTTCTCCTGTTATCCTTGATTTACCGACATATGATGATTATGGAGTAAGTCCGTCTCTTGAATCAAAGGACAACTCAGAATTCTCCTAGTGTGCTATCTCGATTGAACAACCCAAAGCTAATTCTACAGACTTATTACTGAAAGACCAAAATCATAAAAAATGTAACAAACTGTCTGCTTCTAAGACCTAAAAGCAAAATGTTAGAAAGTGTTTAAGGCAATCGGGAAAAGAATATTTTTCTTTGAGGATTAAAAATGTAAATAATTATTACGAAAAAAAAAATAAGTATAAAGGGATATGTAGGTATAAATCTATACACTCTATCTAAACTATACACTAAGCTTTATTTCCATTACACATGCAACATATCCGTCGGAAGATTGAAGCACGTCAGTACCATGATAACTACAAGGACCTAGCAGAAAAGTAAGTTTTGAATTTTATTGAGATTGACTGAGAAGCCGTAAGATGTTGTATAATGTTAATTTAATGTTATACTAAAGTATCGGCTAAAGCGATTTTTTACAAACGGCGATTCGCTATTTAAGTATAGTGCGACAGTCTATGATGTTGAATCAAGGCGTGCGTCAAACTTCATGTGGCGTGAAGGTATTGCAAGAGGTACCAACGAATTGTCTTCCTGTTTATAAGGCTAGCCGCGCATTGGTGATTTTTGTCACCGTGACTGTTTCGTCACTCATATCAAGTCCGTGGATATGTATGGAGATGCGCGCATGTTACGACGTAACAACTGGGTGACATATTTGTTTTTGCTTTTGAAAAGTGACGTGACAATGACGAAAACTTTAATGTCACGGTGACAAAAATCACCAGTGCGCGCTAGCTCTAAATATTTTTTAGACCACGGTGTAATGTGGGGAGATTCGGGGAATAAATAATAATACGTCTAGTTGGTCTTGACTGTAGGTTTATTACTCTTCGTAATAAATGTTTCTTCTTAGGAATAAATGTTTTTTTGAACATTGCTTAATATGGAATTAATAAATTTGAAGTAAATACAGAAACAAATTAATGATAATAATTGGTTGTAACATTTGTAATTTATAGTATATAATGACTGACAAATTAATTATTACAACAAGTAGGTACCTACATATATTATGACATTGAGCTATAATAATACTCTTACGCCGGTATTTCCTTTGTGGCTGTTACATAATTAATAAGAAGAAAATTGATATGGTATATCTATTTAAAAAATATTGAATAATTTACCTATATGTTGTTAAAATTTCGATAAATATTGTTATAGTTACTTGTCCATTAAAATTTACACATTACTATGGCAGAATATGCAGAACCAAATTATACTTACACACCATTGCACAACCATATTATTGCAAAACACATATTATTATTATTATTATTAAGTAGTTATTTACCGATTAATTATTGCGGTATAATACATAATTTCGAATTTATCTATGAATAGTACTAATGTTTTTTTCTATTTTTTAATGAATGATTTAAAAAAAATACTTTCCTATAAGTAATATATAATATATTATGATGGTAACAACATTAATTGGCTCAAGAACACTTTATTGAAATACTACATAATATATAAAAACGATTGCGGTCATACTTTATTTTGAACAATACAAAAGCGACACAGACTAGAAAATTTAAAGTATTACAGTGAGTGACAAGAGGTAAGTACTACAAACTATGATTTAACCTGACGTATCTAATTTTAAAATATTTAACTTAAAAATTGCAACACGAAACGTGTTGCAATTTTTGAAGTTAACCTGACTCTAAGCTATTGAATTTTAAACATATGAAGAAATCTTTGAAAATTATCTTTTAATTGCTTTAGGACGCTAAATAAGCCTGTACAATTATTGCAAGCTTTAAACGTAATAGCTATGAAAAGTAATTGGTATTTTATTCTCATTTTAATGTATAGTTGTATAGTGTCACGAGGTTTTTTTTGCTCTTTTGCAAATTCAACAAAATCGAGATACCTACGTTTTTGTGTTACTAAGGGGACCAATTACAAGTATGTAATCGTTTTCTAGTGTATGTATCAGTTTGTATAATATTTCAGAAAGAATATCTCTACACTGAAACAAATTTACCTCCCCGCTTCTCCCGTTATGAAATTAGCCAAACACTCAAACACCTCATTCCTAAGTGGCGTCGCCTCTGTGTCAGAAGAAGTAGATGGCGTCATCGTCACAGCGTAAGGAAACCGATCACATGGTAGTTCTAATAGATGGCGTTAGTGTTTCTAATTCGGAAAACATGTTAGGTTAATGCTAAATGTTGGGACGACAGTATCTTTACTTTTGAAACCAACCCCTAGACGTAAACCTATCTACTCAATCTTTAGAGAAAAACGTTCAGTCGAACGAATTAGATAACTATTACTGCTATTACATTACTTTGTTTTTGTGTGCGGGCAATCGTAATTTTTCTCCCAAACGGTTTGACCGATTTTGATTAACTTTTTATAGGCAGGTGGCGCTGCTGTCTAGATCCAGAAATCACCCGTGCGAATCCGGGGCAGATAGCTTGTTACCTATATAAACGTACAGAATATAACTTCACTAATATATTATATTACTAATTAAGCTTGATAATGATTCATATAGTTGTTAGTAATGATATAAGTATTTAATATATCGGATTTATTCTATAAAAAGAATTCAATATCTAAACAATATATCAATTCTGTTCAGGGGTTATTTATAACCTAATTAGAACGTTATTAACGAAGTTATCATTTAAAGTTACAGCCTATATACGTCCCTCTGCTGGGCTCAGGCCTCCCCTCATTTCTGAGAGGGTTTAGGGCAAGGAAGTGTCCGCCGCGCTGCCCAAATGCGTGTTGACGAACTTCACATGTCTTCGAAATATTTTTTTTTTCATATTCCTTAGACATGCAGGTTTCCTCACGATGTTTTCCTTCACCGCCGAGCACGTGGTAAATCAGCACTTAAAATTGCAATTAACAATTTCATTGGTGCCGGTGGGGATCGAACCCGGGTTACTCGCGTTCTATTATATTTACAGCGAGCGTTAACCACTGAGCTACCACGGCTCTTGTGTTATCATTTAACAACAACATATTTTTTCATTATTTGTTCCCAACGAAAACAATAATTTTTCTTGCTTTCTGAGCTAGTAACACAATAATAAATAATACTTCGTGGAATATTGTAAATTTATATTTTTTGAATATATGTTATAGGCCCGACTTTTCAATTATCAGATACCTACCTAATAGTCATTCGTAGGATACAATACAACAGACAAATTAAAAATTAGCGCTGTACGAATAAAACAGTTCAATTGTTTCACTTTTGCATTGGGTCAGGTTATAATTTATTCGATGGATAACTTTCGGATAACTGAAGAAAAGTCGGCCCCAGAGAAATCTAAATATAAATGGAAGTCGTAAAACCGCGTGACCTTGTCGCCGCAGATGTGACTCGTAGGCCACAAGCACGCGAGGAGCGTTTGTTTCGGTCATCAGTAATGTTTCGGACGCATAGATGTAAAAATAGTGTTTTGAAGCATATCCAACTGCGGAAATTCCTCCACAAGTTGCAAATTTTCAAATAAAGGGATAACATAATGATTTCTTAAATTTACGCGAACACTACACATTGAATAAAACTATTATTTACGGAGTTTATCGCGTTTAATTCAACTTTAATTTATTAAATAGGATAAAATTTCATAAATAAGTACTTAGTGTAAATAATGTAGTTTTTAATGAAATATTCTTAAATAAAATTATCCACCTCCAGTACCACGATTGTCTCCGAAATTTTAATTGTTTTCACACTTCAATATCCCTTGATTCCTAAGCTAGTTCATGTCTATGAGCACAGAACACTATTACTCCTGTCTATGAGTACGACAGCTAAAATTAGCGATGGATTTATAGTATGGGCAATAAATAAAATTGTTGCGTACGTAAATTTCCTAGAACATGGCCGCAGGAGTCGAATGCGAGTCAGTTAAGTGACACACATTGAGTTACAATACCTATAGAGTCACAAACAGACAAATAAAATGTCCGCGCCAAAACTCGGCGCACGCTGCGAAGTGCGCAGAGTTTTTGTTTAGTTGTAAGGCGACCACAATCCTCGTACAACGTCCGCGATGCCAAAGTGTTCGGTGATTTCCTGCCCAAATAACAGCAGACACGTGCGAAAAAAGGATGGTGTTTCATATTTTAGGTAAGTATCATACCAAATTTACGTATTTATGTATCCACAGTGCATGTTTTCATTTAAATTTCAATAATTTTCATTTTATTAGCAAACTAAATCACTCACCGCCGACCGCGCGGCGCCGCGATAACGTGCCCTTGAGTGAATGATGATGACATTGCATACGAGCGACTTTGAACATTGTACAAGCAGGTTAACGTCTAAATTCGAGCAAATGTCATTTTGAACTATATAATATCAAAATATATAGGTATATGGAACGGCGCTCGGACATTTTTTGAGTATTGTCAGTTAGAGATTGTGACTCTATAGGTATTGTAACTCAATGGTGACACAACTATTTTGTATCGATAATTTATTATGTTTGGCTTACCTAATTTTAAAGAAACGGGAATTAAATGTGATTTTTCGTTAAATATTTATTTACACCTTTCAACTTTTTTCTTTCTAAATATTTTGTACCGTTAACCGTTTATCGGCGATTACATTGGTCGGCAAAAAAAAAAAAAAATCTGGGAGCAAAAAGTTTACTATGTGATTTCTATTGGCTTTGATTTGTTGAGTCCAAATCTGTTTAAAGATTTCAACTATTACCTCTAGCTTTTCAGATATTTACATTTAAATAAAATATCGGTATTGATATATATGTAGGTCACCTGTCCAACATTGAGCCAGTAGTACACAATAAAACATTGCTATATTTCAAAAATGCGAAGTTGCCAGATAGTGCACAGTACATGTAAAGACGCGGCCCCAAGTCCCCTCCCACCGCCCCAGTTCGCGACCGCGGCACGTGCGAAGCAGACGCGTGGCGGTCATTATACGGATTTTACGCAAAAAAGTAAGATTTTTTAATAATATTTGTCGATTTTTCATTATTATGTGTTAAAGTTTGCTTTTTTTCTTAATATTGCTTGACATTGTACATGTATTACAGATTTCAGTTACGTACAAAACATACTTGGATTGTTTTTATTTTACATTTTTATTTCAAGGTTTTAGAAATATGTGACATATAGTACACAATGAAACGAAACCCCGTTGTACACAATGAGCCATGTTTCATTGTGTACGAATCGTGTTTCATTGTTTGCCATGTGGCCCATTGCTAGTGTTTGTGTTTTTTATTATATCTACACAAATAACCTAACATTTTTTCTTTTGTTTTACGTTTTCTTTTAGTTAAAGATTTACTGATGCATTGTAATTTTTACATTTTGTTTTAGATGGCGCGCACTAACCTCTTAAGACCATAGGTACACATATGTGCACCTTTAATTTATTCAAATTAAGACCTGTAGTGACATCTTTTGACAACTGCTAGTACTTGAATGAGTTACTATAGGTTATAGAGTTTCGATATATGTCCATAGACGACTTCGCGGAGGAAGTTTGTGGAGTAATTTTTTCATTTAAATTTGTTCGTTGGAATTTTTTTCAAAACACGTCGACTAGCAATCTTTGAATTTCGATAAAAAAAGAAAATCTTCACTTTAGTTTGATATTTTTGTTCATTTGTGTTGCTGAATTATTGGACTAACGTGTGAAAGGTAAGTTTCATATTTATTTAAAAAAATATTCGTGTAAAGGTTGTGTTGTTTTATTGGTACACATATGTGTACCTCAGGACTAAAGATTACTTTTGTATGATATGCGACCATTTTTCAGCTTCAACATGGATGACCGGGCGATTGAGGATTTCCTGAATGAAAGCGATCTGGATTTTTCTGGAGACGACGATGATGAAGAGTACTTGCCGCCAGATGTCTTAAGAGCACTTCAAGAGTCTCAAAATGCGGAAGTTAGAGGCGAAGGCCTAGAAGAAGAAGAAGCACGTGAAGAAGCGATGCAAGACGATGAAAATACTGAAGAAGTAAGTCAAAGTACATCACGATTATTGTGGCGAAAGAACATAATGCCTCGCCGTGGGCCAGATATTGCAGGTGACGTACTCATTTCACAGGGGAGCGCGGACATGAATGTTTTGTATTGTTTTTTTTTTTTGAGTATTTAGGGCTAGACTTTTGGGGATTACTAGCAGAACAGAGCAACCTATATTCAGCTCAAAAAAGAAACCTAAAATCAATAAATACAAATTCTATTGAAATGATCCACTTTGCTGGTGTACAACTGATGATGGGCACCCTCAAATATCCACAAGGAAAGCTCTACTGGACTAGAGATCTTTGTGTACCTATAGTTAGAGATAAAATCAGTCGTGATCGTTTTTTTGAGCTCAGAAATTATCTGCACTTAGTCGACGTAAACAAACTAAATGCTAATGACAAGCTGTGGAAAATTAGGCCACTGATAGACCCCATTTTGAAAAAATGCCATAGTTTGCCACGCTCTAAACATATGTCAATTGACGAGCAAATGATACCATTCTCTGGACGATGTGAATACCGTCAATACGTGCCTGCTAAGCCAAATCCACTAGGTCTGAAGAACTTTGTGCTGGCTGCCCGAGATGGGTTAGTATTGGATTTTGAAATCTATGTTGGCAAGGATACATTACCAAATGATGTAATGAAAAATCTAGAACTAGGAGCGGGTATTGTCGAAAAACTATGTCGCACAATTAACGATAGCTGCGTATTGTACACAGATAGATTTTTTACAAGTCTGAAGCTGGCAGAACTTTTGCTAGAAAAAGATAGTCCAATTTTCTTAACTGGAACTGCAATGTCAAATAGGATTGGACCAGTAGTGAAGAAACTGAAGAATGACAGGACGTTATAAAGAGGACAATGGGATGAAAAAGTAAGAGACGATGAAAATGTGTGTGTCGTAAAATGGATGGACACAAAGGCCGTAACAATGTTGTCTACATGTTCAGGGAGTGCTCCTGTAGATACTTGCAAACGGTGGTGCAAAAAAGAGAAGCGGAAGATAGAAGTAGCTCGGCCGGAAGCAGTCAGAAATTACAACGCCTGCATGGGTGGAATAGATTTGTGCGACAGACTAATTGCTTACTATCGAAGTGCAATGCGAACAAGAAAGTGGACAGTAAGAACTTTTTGTCATTTTCTGGATTTGGTTGTTGTCAATTGCTGGATAATGTACACTCGCTGTTGCACTGAAGAAAATGTCCAACGCAAAGACAAGTTGGGCTTACTTCAATACAGACTGAATCTAGCCAAAGCGATGATGAAATACAGCGGCGGAAAGGTTGAACCCAACTTCTTGCTTCCTGGCTCCACATTTTGTCCCAGCGCTAGCCGTTCGATAAGATCCACCTCGACTGCTACCAGCGAAGGACTACAGTGTACCGATGACCATCCACCTACAAAAAAACATCGGCCGGTTGTACCCCAACCACAACATGAAATAAGGCTGGACAGTGTAGACCATCTGCCGCGATTTGTGGACAGCAAGTCCGCCCCAAAATGCTGCAAATAAAACTTTGGCCCACGTTAAAACCTAAGGTACACATATGTGCACCATGTTTTTTTTTAACTTGAGTAAGATATTTTTTTTTGCAAAACAATTGTATGTCTTATTTTATACCCCTACAACTAAAATAAACCATAAAAATATTATAATCACATTTGGTTCAAGTTCAGGTCTTAAGAGGCTAAAGTTAATAAAAGAAAGAAAGGTAACCACACTGCTGATAACATGCTTCAGGCTATCAGACATTATAGGCAAGGATGGAGTATCAGAAAAGCAGCTAAAGAGTATAATGTATGCTATCCGACACTACAAAGTTACATTAAAAAAAATGTAAATGTTAGTACTGCGGATTTACACAAGCAGCGATTGACACCCAATTATGATGTCAACAAAATATTTACTCATGAACAAGAAAAATCACTGACAGAATATATCAAAGAATGTGCATTAAAATTTTATGGGTTATCCACTAAAGACGTTCGAAGCCTTGCTTATCAAATGGCAACTATTAATAATATTAAAACTCCTGATAGTTGGAATCGTGAACAAATGGCAGGCCTTGAAAGGCTTCGGTCATATAGATCAAGGAATCTGGATTTATCGTTGAAAAAACCAGAATCCTGCAGCCTTGCTCGTGCCACCACTTTTAACAAAGAGACGGTTAAGATGTTTTTTGATAACTTAAAGAACGTTATGGAACGCCACCCATCTTTTGGAAATGGCTGTAGAATCTACAATTTGGATGAAACTGCTACTACAACCGTTCAGAAGCCGCTAAAAGTTATAGCACCTAAAGGGCGCCAGAATATTGGTAAAATAACTAGTGGAGAGAAGGGTACATTAGTGACAACATGTGCTATTGTCTGTGCGTCTGGGCAAGCCTTACCTCTGGCGTTAATTTTTCCAAGGAAGAACTTAAAGGATTATATGATGACTGGCGCCCCTATTGGATCCCTCGGACTTGCTAATCCAAGTGGGTGGATGAACGCAGAGTTGTTTATTGAAGTAATGAAGCATTTTATAAAACATACCTCTGCAAGTTCAGAAAATCCAGCTTTATTAATCATGGACAATCACGAATCCCATTTAAGTATCGAAGCTCTGGACATGGCGAAACGTTCTGGAGTGACAATCCTTACATTACACCCCCATACAACAAGTAAAATGCAACCTCTTGACGTGGGCTTAATTGGTCCCTTCAAAGCCTATTATAATAGTGCCGTAGATTCATGGTTAATGAGAAATCCCGAAAAACAGATGACTATATACAATATAGCCGAGTGCGTAGGATACGCATATGCAAAATCAATGACGCCGGTTAATATAACCTCTGCTTTTAAAAAATGTGGTATTTTCCCGTTCGACGCAGACGTTTTTAGCGAAATTGACTTCATGCCATCTGCTGTTACCGATAGAGACCAACCGGAAACGTCATCTGCGAAATTAATGGCTGCACCTTCTGAACAATTAAACGACAGAAAGAATCTTGTTAGTCCGTCATCAGATGTTACCTGTGCTCATAGTCCAATACTGTTTGAGGAAAACCCTTCTGAAGATGTTGGAGGTGATAATACTGGAATCCGGAGTGCTGAAAGTCCATCTTTATTGGAATCTACAACTCCTGAACACATTATGGCTCTTTTTGAAGCACAAAATTCTCAAAGTCCATTTTCAATTATGCATGAAATTCTGAAAGATACAGGCGACCGGACATTTAAATCACCCAAAGAATTTATGCTGCCTTTAAAAAGTGGACCACGGGCTAGACTTCGTCAGCCGAGAAAACTAGGAAAAAGCATGATTGCTACGGATACGCCAGAAAAGAATCAGATAGCTGAAGAACGAAAAAAAACACGAGACAAGAAGTCTGCGGCAATTGCAATTAAACGACCTATACTGCAAGAAAAAAATTTCAAGACCCAAGGAAAAAGAAGAAAGCAAAGAAGGTTGTAATTCCATCAGATCCTGAAACAAGTAAAGAGGAAAATTTTGAGGTTATAGATTTAAGCGAGTCTGATATAAGTGGTAGAGAGGATGAAGATGAAGATCTTGACGCTGACAATTTACCTATGGTAAACGAAAACTTTCGAGAACTAGAAAGAAAGCCTAAATGTAATGATTACGTATTGGTATCATTCAAGACTAAAAAGATAAAAATATATTATGCTGCGGTAATAACAGAAGTTTTGAATTCTGAGACCTACGTGGCATCTTTTATGAGACTTAAAGTAAAAGAAGATATGAAATGTAAATACTACATGTCATTAGAACCGGATTTTGCTGAAGTGAATATTACAGATATTAAAATGATTCTACCGCTACCAAAAATAAATGGCACAAAAACCCGAAACTCTACTTATGTTTTCCCACTTCGCATGTCACCAAAGTTAAATTTGCGATAGTAATGTCATTGACTAGCTATGATGTTTATTCGTTACAGTTTGCTTTACTATAATAGTATTACTTATTATGGGACTGATTGTTATTATTTTTTGTTGTGTTTTTTAGTGTTTGATAATATTTTTTTAACTATTAATATGTAAAATTTTTGTTTAAGTTTCTCTTACTTTAATAAAACTCGCTGGAAATAAAAAAATGATCTGTATTATTTTTAATATAACAAAAATAAACTAATAAAACGAAGGTTATAAATAAAAAGCACTGTTTTATTAATGAAATTACCAAATTTATTGCAAATAGTACAAAATAATAAGTACATCGGATACTGGCTCATTGTTAAATATAGCTAGGCTCATTGTGTACACACATAAGTACACAATGGATCATTTCCCATTTTTTTAAAAAACCTTAGTCATGATATATCTACAAATGTTTTAAGAAAAAAATAATGCTAATCTATAGCCAATTAAATTTGCTATCTTCGCCTAAAAACTTACACCTAATATCTTAAGAAAAAGCGGAGTTATTAAGTTTTAAAATTTAGGTGGCCCATTGTTGGACAGGTTACCAGAAAAGAACATATAGCTGATGTGAAGCATCAACGTTCCGGGAAGTCTGCAGTTTGTGATCATATCCTAGACGGCCCCAACCATTACATCAGATTTGATAGACCACAAATCCTCGCGAAAGAACACCGATTCCTACCAAGGATGATACGTGAGGCTATTGAAATTAAAAAACATCCTAATTTCAATAGAGAAGGAGGCTGGGTACTACCACCTGCTTGGGATCCTATAATCAATAAAATTAAAACTAAACCCAAGCATACCACTGCAAGACCTCAAGACATAGTCAGTTCATTTTGCATAGATCGGACCATAAACAATAATTAAAAAAGCTGAAGGTACTCTGGGTTTAACAATGACATAGGGACGTCAGTCATCTCAGTCCCCCGTGACCATGGGTGCTGGAAAGCGCCCGAAACGTCGGGAATTAAAAATAAAAAGTAAAAATAAACGCGATAAAATCCGTAAAAGTAGTTTTAATCAGGTGATTTTATCTACTTTCATATTTTAATATCATTTTATATTGTAAATCGCACGTTTTGCACAATAATAAATTGAAATTTACACTTCGACAAGTACGCCCCTACGAATGATTTCGTCATTCGAATGAAACCACAATTCGAAGTTGGTCCGTGATCATTTATTAAAGACAACGCATTCTACATGACTCATCTATTTAATATGTATTGCCAAATAGACGTATATATTCATAGTCATTTGTATATACTAATTATGTATGTAAGGAAGTTTCTTCCACGTACAACCTCTCTGTGGAATAGTTTACCACCGGCGATTTTTCCGGACCGATACGACCTGGGGACCTTCAAGAAAAGAGCTTACTCCTTTCTAAAGGGCCGGCAACGCACCCGCAATTCTCCTGGTGTTGCGGTTGATCATAGGCGGCGGTAGTCACTTAACATCAGGTGAGCCGCATGCTCGTTTGCCCCCACTTCCATAAAAAAAAAATTAAATATGTTTACTTGTATGTATATCCATTTATTTATATATTTGTATATATGTAAGGATAGATCGTATATGTATAGTTTATTTATTAGTAGTTTGTATATATTATGTAGTTAATTATCATTTGTATTGTGTTATCTTGTTCTATATTGCCACACCTACGTCAAACTCTCACCACTCCATGGGTTGACTGGTAGAGAATGCCTCAAGGCATTAAGTCCGCCCTTTGTATTCTTTTGTTCAGGATGCAATAAAGAATAAAATAAATAAATAAATAAATAAACCGAATTAACTTTATTCAAAAGTGAAATTAGTAATTTACTAATCTTGTTATTCAAATAATTTTACTAAGTAGTCTAATTAATTAATTTCAAATTTTTTAAATAAAGTTTTTAGTAAATTGGTTTCATATTACTTAACTAGTCAATGAGAAAATACTCTCACATTAAAGACCATAACAACTGGCTTTTTATTTCAGTGTAAGAAACAAACATCAAGTGAGAAATGCCTGGTGGAGTCCATACATCCAAAAGAAAAAGTGGATTTCAGCAAAGGAAAGCTAAACAGGCTAGATTGGATGTAGCTTAGAGTATGTCTGGATCTATTTTAAGTATGTTACAAAAACTGATGACAGCCCAAGTTCATCAAAAGAAACTGATTTTCACCTTGATGCAAATGCAAGAGATGATTTAGATAATATCAGCTCATCTTCAGGAAGCAACATTGACAGTACAGCATTAATTAACACAAACGAAGAAGATGCTGAAAATAATAGTAGCAGTACTATTATTGCTACCAATGAACCATTTCCTCAATTGAATGATGTGTCAGAATGGAGTATTCCTGTTCCTTACAATGTTCGCATTGAAATAATAAAAAAGGAAGTAAATATTTCCAAAACAAATAAGGACCATTTGCCACTGTTTCTAGACACGGAACCAAAATAAAAGGTGACGCTCGTCATCTGTTAAAAGATTGGTTTTATAAAATTATGCCTAATGGTGAAAAAATCCTACGGTCATGGATGGTTTATTCCCTCACCTCTAAAAACCTGTATTGTTTCTGCTGTCGTTTATTTGTTTATTTTCTAGATGTTCATTTGAACATTCGTGGTCAGCTACTTTCGGATTTAATTTCCACCACTTTTGTAAATAAAATCCAGTCCTAAATGTTCCCGCATTGGTATTATTGGCGAATACTGAAGAACTGAAATTAGCTACATCTAAATTTACGGATTTTTATGATGAGGTCTCAAAAACCGAATTACTTTTGGAGATACCAAGACTGCGAAGACACTTAAAAGCTGCTAATGTTACGGTTACTGATTGGGTGTCTCTAGATTTTTTAAAGTTTATTGTAGAATGGGATTTTACAGAATCTCTTCCAAATCTTAAGATTGCGCTGAAATTGTTCATGACGGTTTTCGTGTCCGTAGCTTCATGTGAGAGGAGTTTCAGTAAATAAAAATGAATAAAAAACTATCTGCGGGCAACAATGACCCAATCGCGGCTTAGCAATCTTGGTATATTAGCCATCGAACCACGAGGCAATACAAAATATAAATTTCGATGAAGTTATTGCTGAGTTTGCAGCTGTCAAAGATAGAAAGAACACATTTTAATTGCATAACAACTCCTTTTCTGTCTTAGTTATTATTTTTAATATTTCTTCAATATTATAAATAATAAATGATGCATGTCCTTTATCATATAAAATTTATTACTTTTTACTTTCGATGGGGTGACACCACCAACTTCCGCACCGGGTGCGGAAGCCCAAGGTAGCTACGCCACTGGCGTATAATTTTGAATTTTGTTTTTTATAGGTATTTATGTTAACGTTTAAATATTTTTAACATTATTTTTATTGGTGCCATGCAGTCACAAAAATCTGTTTGTTGCGTTTAAGTCATGTCTGATTTAATATTTTATTGCTGACGACGGCTATATAGCTGCATACGGTAACAATTGTAACTGCTTTGCTAGATATTTCCTGTAGTAAATTTAGTGAGAGTGGTGTTGGGTATGCATTATATAAAGAAATTTTTTTTCACAGAAAAATGGAAAATATTGAGTTTATGGAGTAAACGAGATGTTCACAAGATAGGTTTTCTGTGTGGTATTATTTTTTGAGATCAAATGATGGATTAAATGCAAAATGCAAAACTTGTAAATAGATATTAAAATCTTCGGGCACAACCACAACTCTTCACAACCATTTGAAATTGGTTCATTCTATTCAGCTAAATAAGAAAAAAAGTCAAACTAATACATATGCAATATCAGTTCTTTGTAATAATGACGTTGCTCCGTGCACCAGCAAAGACGCAGTTCAGACGGCGGAGCCTGTTAAAAAAAGTCTAAAATAGATGACTATTTTGTAAATGAGGATGACTTGCCCACAATGGTATCAAAATTGACGGCTTTGGATGGTCTGTCGTTTAAAGTTATTTCTTCTTCCGAAATCATACGGAAGTTATTTAAGAAAAGTGGGTACAATAATCTACCTAATTCCCCAAATAGTGTTAAGAATTTAGTAATACAAAGAGGCATTCAAATAAAAGACCATCTTAGAAAACAATTGCAGGACTTAAAAAGACTAGGCAATAAATTATCAGTTTCCCTTGATGAATGGACTTCTATTCGTAATCGCAGGTACATGAATGTAAATATTCACTCACCTTTGTTACAAGATAAAGGATTTCGAAACTTAGGGCTAGCCAGAATTGACGGTCGGGAAACAGCTGAAAATTGTTGCAACACATTGGGGAAAAAATTAGTGGATTGCGGAATTTCCTTAGAGGAAGACGTAGCATGTATTATTACAGATGGAGCAAGCGTCATGAGTGCTTTAGGGCGTAGAATAGAAGCATATCATCAGCTTTATATTGCTCATGGGATTCAATGTGGCGTGTTGGATGTTATGTATAAAAAGGAAATTGAAGAAGTCCTTGGTGATAGAGATGATTATGAAAAACAGAGTCATGATAGAAACAGAGTATGAAGATGATGAAGATAGTGGATTAGTCATACAGGACAGAAATTAGCTAAATAATGAAATCCCAATTGTTAAATACAAAATTTGATAGCGAAAGTTAGGCAAACTGTCATATTTTTCAAAAAATCCCCTACCAGGACAGACCTTCTTAATACTTATCTTTCACAAAATCACCAAAAGAAACAATTAATTTTGGACTGTAAAACCAGATGGAGCAGCATGGCTGATATGGTTACAAGATTTTTAGAACTCAAAGATGAAGTTATGAAGGCATTGATTAACTTAAAAAAGATATTACTTTTTCAGTCGTAGAAATCCAAATATTGGAAGATCTTTCCAACTCGCTGAACATAATAAAGGCAACAGTTGAAGCACTTTGCGAACATAAGGCAAATCTATTAACATGTGAAACAGCCCTAAAGTTTATGATAATGAAGCTTAAGGAAAGAAATAGCACAATAAGCCGTGAACTAGCTGAATCAATGAAAACTCGCATATCGCAAAGAAGATCTATAGAACTGACAGGGACTTTAAAATACCTGCACAACCACTCAAAATTTCATCACAAACCGCCTTCTGATGCATTTTCAAATCAGATGATGGTTGAAACAATAACCTACATCAATAAAAAATATTTTAACACAGTGACTAGTAGGTAACATTATTTTCGCTTGCAGACAAAAGTATCCAAGAGCAGCTGCGAGATCAAATTGATGATACATTGATTAATAAGACGACTTCATCCCCCTCATCTACATTTAGGTCTAACGAAGACTTAAAAATTGCAATACGTGTAGAGACGGCGTCTTATAAGGCTGGATGCTTAAAAAATGTACATTTAATGAGGGCATATAATTTTTTGCTAATGATTCCACCAACAAGTGTAGAATCTGAAAGAGGGTTTTCGTCATGTAGTATGCCATGCAGCTACCTTCGTAGTGCCTTAAATGACGACACTCTACTGCCTTTCATTTCTTAGGTCATATTATCAAAGCAAGAAGTATTAATTAATAACTTTTGACTTTACTTTTCATTTGTTAAATATTTCTTACCTTTTAATTCATAAGTACATATTGCAGTCAATTTTTTATTTCTTAATTTTGTAAAGACTAATTTTTTGGTTCGGTAATACTAATTGCACTCATGATTTTTTATTCAAATAATCAGTTCAGTTTTTCTATTCTGTCAATAAGATCAAAAAATATTATTTAAGTTTCATCAGTATGTAATTTATAAATGTAATTAAAAAAAAAACCCGAGCAAAGCTCGGTCATCCGGGTACTGTAAGTTAAATGACATGTTGTTCCTTGAGTAGAAAATATTCGAAAAATTCGTAATACTCGAATAATTCGAATAGTATGTCGCGAACTATTCGAAACATTCGAATAGTAAAATTGAACGAATAATGCAAGCCCTAATTGTAAGCATGTTAGTCTTAACTCGATCTGTAAGACGCCGGGAAACAGAGAAGTAGCAAACAACAGGAAGTCAGAAACAGATCATTAAAACTAATAAAAAGTGATAAATATCACCATACATATATTTATTCGTTTTCTGTATGTGTAATGTTGTGTCCATTTTATTTATACATCTGTTTGTTTACTACAATGCTTTTGTTACAAGTTTCCAAAAGATCCGGTTATTAAGGATAAATGGATATATTTATTCTTAACGTATTATTATATCTCCTTTTTTCTAATTATAAAACGTCGAAAAGCTAAAGCGAATACTAAAAGCGTCTATTACAGTACGTTTGCACTGAGAAACATCCAACACGTAATGTTTTGAAACAAATCGCATGAAATAAATCACACAACATGTTTTGTTGATGGTGGCGTTCGCACTCACAAAAACCGGCCAAGAGCGTGTCGGGCCACGCTCAGTGTAGGGTTCTGTAGTTTCCCGTCCGTCACAATAAGTGTTCCCACTTATGAGTTTAAAGGTGGGTATCCATTATGTTCGCGCTCCAGCAGCGCTCCGCGCTCCTGCAACTGCTCCCGGTAGTGGGTACTGTTGTTTCCATCCAAGTTCAAAATGATTTTCCTAGAAAGTCCTTATAAAGTTCTACTTTACAGATTTTTTTTCATATTTTCTAAACTTATGGTTCAAAAGTTAGAGGGGGGGGGGGCAAATTGTTTTTTACTTTTGAAGCGATTAAAAAAGGAAAATAAAAATCAATACTGATTACTAGGGCCCGGATTAATATGTAAATCCATATTTTTAATTGAAATGGTTTTTGTTCTTGAATATGTTTTCTACATATATTATGATATTTTGATCAAGAAAATGCAATTTCTATTTTCCATATTTTTCCATATTTCAAGTATAAATCCATATTCCACAAGAAATTAAATAAATTTATCCATATCTTCATTATTTTATGTTAGGTTGATGAGAAGGTATGTGAAATGACTAAAAATTAGTTTTAGATGACGAAAATGCCAGCAAATCCTTTTTATTGGCGTGTGAAGAACTTCTTTAATGCAACCACCAAACGTCAGTAAAGCTTTTTAATGATGCAATGAGAGTTTTGTGGCCTTATGGAGTTAAACATGACCAAGTTGTCTTGCTACTTAGTGATGCTGCTCCTTGTATGGTAAAAGCTGTAGATTCCCTACAAGTTTTGTATCCAAAAATTATTCATATGAAGTGCTTGGCTCATGGTATGAATAGATTTGCTGAATGAATAAGGTCTCAGTTTAAAAAGGCTGACAGTTTAGTATGAAACGTAAAGAAAAAGTTTTTGAAAGCAGCAAGCAGGATCTTAAAATTTAAAGAGTTGGTATCCCGACATTTCTTTACCGCTAGAGCCAGTGCTGAACCGCTGGGGAACTTAGCTGAGAGCAAATGAATACTATGCCCAGTATTACACTGAAATCAAAATGATTATCTTTGAATTGGAGAATAAAGCTGCTGATATTTCAATCTCAAAAGAACTTCTCCAAGATTACCCTACGTAACTATTTGCTTTATGTACATAAACACTAATTATTGCTTTTTATCATACCATATAAAGGCACTCGAAAATTCTTCCACTTCTCTAAATGATAATTTGATGACTATCGAAAATATTTTTAGAATCAGAAGGTCCCGTTGCTGAAGTAGCGAGGCAAAAATTACTCTATGTACTGAAAAAAAAACAAAGGATTTCCACACAGCATGCTGTTGATTTTCTTTAGGAAAGGATCCTAAAGAAAATCAACAGCATGCTGTGTGGAACATTAGAAGGCACCATAGATGTGCCCTACTCACTTGCAGAATTATGCAAATTTAAATAAGCTCCAATCACATCCTATGATGAAAAATCATTCAGCTAGAATAAAGCATTATTTCGTCCAAACAGAAAATTTAAGGAAACACGTAATTATATACTGTAATTTAAATAATAATGAACCTAAGCTAAGTAAAATCGTATTTTTTTTGTTTTTTCTTAATAGGAAATCGTTTTAATGTACAATGTCGTTATCTTTTATTACACATATTTTTTCCATATTTTAGGATTTTAAGTCCATATTAAATGTACATATTTTGATATTATATATACATATTAATCCGGGCCCTACTGATTACAATATTTCAATTACCTATGTAAAAAAGGATAAAATAATATAGATGATTTACAATTATGAATGTATTGATAATAACATGCACAATTAAAAACCCTATCGTGTCTACGATACCCAAAATAGCAATATTTGAATCAAAAACAAGTTAAATAATAAATAAGCTCATGTACACAAGAACAGAGTAATACCAGCAAATAATAATTTCATTTTGATAATAATTAGTTATCTATTTATTTCCCTGATTTAAAATTAACCTTAAAATTTTGTCTCTATATTATATGCTTGCAGTTACGACGTAAACAGAATAAATTTTATTCATAACTACCAAATTTATTAAAGAATACTTGATTACAAAACTCATTAAGTAATTAATGCTTTTACTCGTTTGGGAAAAGCCTCTGTCTTATGTAGAAAACAAGCAAAAAGTCCAAGCGGGTCATTTAAACAAAATGTATTATTGTAATAACCTTTTTTTGAACAACTTTGCTTAGTTAAAAATTTCAGTTTTTGATAGGCTGTATATTTTATGACTTGTTATAAAAGCATATACTTTGCCCCACGAAGGAAAACTTATTCTTTGTAGTGGAATAACTGATATAAATAGCTTTTACTTGTTCCTAGTATTTACAGAAATATACATTACTATTTTTAATAAAAACTATTGTTGTTTTTGTGTACATTAAATTAACAAAAACGATAAACAAAAATTAATAAAAAAACATACATAAAATTTTCGTAAAATTACTAAAACGCTATAGTTAAATTTACTTCTAAAAAACTTTCTTGAAAAGACTCCTTTGGACTAAGGTTGTAAAGTGCTCTCAATGCTCTCTTCTGCAAAACAAAGTTATTTCAATGTGAAATGCATTATCCCCATTGCAAGATCCCTTATGTAATAAATATTGCATATCAAAGGGTCACTATCTCTTTCTTATGGAATGCAAAATATAGTTGTTGCACATTTGCACCCAAGATAGAGAGAACTTGTAAATTTACTCCGTCCATGTCACAGACTGTTGCAGATATATTCATCCCAGCCTGAGCCTGGAAGTTATGCCAGCTATAACTGATTCAAGACCTGAAATCAAATATTAAATATGTTTTACAACCATTGAGCTTTTATAATCAACTTTAATTTCAACTGTTGTAATGAAACGAAACATTATACAAAGTACTAATAATTACCTCTTTTATTAGTACAGTAAGTTGATTTGCAGTTAAAAATGCATTGGAGAAATAGTGGGCAATGGGCTGTTTCAGTCTTCCTAATACTAACAATCATAAATACTAATGCATATGATGCAATGACTGAAGATGTTCCTTGTGTACTATGATCCTAATACACTTCAATCAATAGTTTTATAGTATTTAAAAAATCTGCCAGGTCTTAAAAACTAGTTGATTGATTCCAACAGCAAAGAGTACTCAGTTAACCCTTTAATAGAGCCTGAGTAGCCTGCAACAGGTGGGTGATCTTTCATAAAGCCACAAGACTATGATATTCATGTGTCATTTAGCTTTTTCTTTCAATTTCTTATTTGAACTTGACATTACAGCGCAAATGTTGATGTTATTTTCTTGGATAATTTACTTACTGTATTTTCATTAGTTAAACACTTAATACAATTTTGGCTTTTAAGGTTTTAATGTGATTATGCAATTGGTAGAATTTTCTCATGTATCACTTTCTTTAATTTTCTTTATTCGTCATGCAGCACAGTTTTTAGTCTCTATCCCGTATTCCTCACTCACTGTCAAACACATTGCACGCGCGTCCAGAACCTCGATTTCTTTCTTTTTTGTTGTAAATGTACAGTACACTCATCCATTATTCACCTCTTCATCACTTGAACCCATTATTGTTAAAAATTCTCTGTCTCGATTAAAAAGTGTCTAGAAATACAAAACGTCAAACTTATCTTTCAACATAACAATATTTCTACAAATTTGTTTTCAAACATTTTGTTTCTGCAGATATATAGATATAATATAGTTATAATCGTAGACAGAGAAACCTATAGACTAATGATCGGCGTGGCCTCGAGTGAGAAAGGATGATAACGAATTTTTAGGTTATACAATAATCTTTATGACTTTTAAACACATTTAGATAAAAAATTTAATTGTTCTAAGAACTGAACTGAACAAGATTCACCAATCTTAAGGTCACAAAACACTTTTTTCTCACTTAAACCAACTTGTAAACTCCTTAAATCGCTAAGCTGTTAAAGTTGTTTAGCAATCTGTAGAGTTTGCTTAACAAAAAAACCGGCACGGAGAAAGGGACAAACAATCACACCGCTCTATCTCATTTCTATGCAAGACGTATGCATAAACCTATCTTTTTTGTGTGCGAATGCGAAAGAAGGCGTCAATTTGTCTCGTAGACAGAGAAACCTATAGACTAATGATCGGCGTGGCCTCGAGTGAGAAAGAACGATAACTAATTTTTAGGTTATAGAATAATCTTTATGACTTTTAAATACACTTAGATAAAAATTTTAACTGTTCTAAGAACTGAACTGAACAAGATTCACCAATCTTAAGCTAACAAAACACTTTTTTCTCACTTAAACCAACTTGTAAACTCCTTAAATCGCTACGCTGTCAAAGTTGTTTAGCAAACTGTAGAGTTTGCTAAACAAAAAAACCGGCACGGAGAAAGGGACAAACAATCACACCGCTGTATCTCATTTCTATGCAAGACGTATGCATAAATCTATCTTTTTCGTGTGCGAATGCGAAAGAAGGCGTCAATTTGTCTATAGGTTTCTCTGTCTACGATTTGTCTATAGGTTTCTCTGTCTACGGTTATAATATGTAATGTACAATAAACTGTCAAACATATTTCACTAAAACATGTTCCTTGACTATACAAACGCTTTTTGATACATTGACAGAAAACAGCGTTTAAAACATGTTTTTTTCTGAAAATCGCATCAGTGCAAACGGCACGGTTACTGAAACAATTTCAGTTAACTAGTTATATTTTGGTGTGAGACTCCTGGAAGATCAACGACGCTATCAAAACGTGCGCTGCGACCTGCGATGCAATATGCCCAAGTGAGAGCGAGCGCGCAATGTCATTCTCTGTTTTTCGCACACTTTAATTATTGGACCGAGTGACTACGCCTCCTGAGATTTTGCGTTTTTATAAAATATTCCTTAACGCAATAGTTTATAGATTAATCTTTGTTGCATGAATGCTAGAGGTATTTGTAGGCGTAATTGTGTATTTTTTGTTTGTCTATGTGTGAGAGCTACGACCTGGCGACACGCGTCCCGATATTAAAAGACAGTAGAAGGCATTTATATTGTCTTATTATTTAGATTTATGTGGTCAGCCCAAATTTTTTTTAAAATTTTTATAGTTATGAGTAGGTAAGTAAGTAAATCACTTACTCCGTCGTATATTAATCTTATATCTAAACATTAAAACTATACTTTTAAGAATATGAATGAAATTTTTAATTATTTTTTAAACCTAGTCCGGCCATAAGTTCAGTTACAAATGAAAATGCATTTTTTTTAAGGAAGTAATGTAATATTACTAAAACTTATATGTACATATTTATTAGTCTAGCAAAAAATCAAAACAATATTCTATTCAAAATGGCCTGCGTATCGCGACAGAAGGCGTTTTGATCGATCCACTCTCTTTAATTGTAAATATTGATTTAGGGCATGTCCTGTATATCGACGATAAGCACCGAGTTTTAGGTCTTGTTTTATAATGCGCGATAGAGTCCTAGCGGGAATCTTCGTTTCCCGCGATAGGATATTTTGCTTCTTAATGGGATTTCGACGAATTCTGGCTTTAACAGCATTAACAGCCTTTGATGTTCTAACAGCACGCGGCCATCCCGATCTTTTATGGTCTTCGATAGAGGAAGTGTTGTTGCATCTGTTGATAGTACGATATACAAACATAAGGCTGATAACAAGATTTTGAAGTGTCTGGAATATGACCGACGGCTACATACCCACTTTGTGCAAGGCAATAACCGCAATCCTATTTTCTTTAACACCCCGTTCCATAATGTAATTTGATAATGGACACGAAACAATTTGTGAAATGGCGCGAAATCGAAAGAACTTTTAAAAATAATGAACGCGTTCCAAATTCAGAATAATTAAAAAGTTGAAAAAAAAAAGAAAAGTTTTTATGTAACCGTATTTATGGCCAGACTAGTTATTAATGAAGAAAACAGTTTAAAGTCGTTTGACTATTCAGGCTGTATTTGCAAGGTCGCTTTTTGAATAATTAATTTTCGCCATTTTACCAAAACTAGCTGGAGAGAATGAGTATCCATATTTTACATATAAACCCTAAATTGACTGACACAGCTATTATCTTATAACTTTTCCTGACTACTCATCTGGAGTTTTGTTTTCAAAAAATATTAAAACAATAATAGAGTGCTAAATCGATTTATTTTGTTTTCAGTGCTTTTCTGGCTGCCACGAGTTTTTCTACGTGGCAGAGCCACGCTGCAGCTATATTATGGTTGCAGCACGAATGGGTCAGCTCGACCGAAGTAGGACCACGCTCTCACAGAATACTAGAATGATATAGCAGCTTAATGCTGCTGTGTATTGTATGGTGAGTTTGGAGAACCGGAGAGCCTTTTCACTGGAAATGGAGCATCTAAGTCCTCAGGGGTTACAACGCATTTGCATTTTCATTTTGATTTTTGATTGGGGATAAATTTTGATGACCACAGAATCTACTTACTAGGTGAACTTTTCGCTCGTTTGTCACACTTATTCTATAAAATCAGTTTTGTTTATGTATATTTTCCATTCTAACACCTATTATATAAGAGAAAGTAACTGACAGTTATATTTTCACGGCCAAACCACAGAAGCGATTTGGATAAAATTTGATAAGTACGGAGAAATCTTGGACTCTAGAAACGGATATATTTGATACTGTTTTTTAAATTAATCTCCCATGGTGTTTCAATGAAATGAAAATAAAGGACTTGCATTCCTTTATTTTAGAAGGTGTAAAAGTAAAACTAAATGGATTTCTAAATAGAAGTAACAGAATATAACTATGGAGGTTTTTGCAAATCCATTTTTAAGGTGGTGTGATGTAAGTATGGGTCCCATGCATTGTTACCGTGTTTAAACATAGAAATTTGAAAATTCCTACGTAGTTTCTTTATCTTTCTTTTAATCAAATATATCTAAAGGCAAAACGTAACTTAAATGGCACGATGGCAGGACTGGGATGCTGCTTCCTGTCTCTCAGATTGCTGATAACGTTTTATTTTAACAAACAGAATTCCATGCGGGCGATGCCGCAGTCAGTTAATGAGATAATAATGCCACCTAAAAACGTTGGAACTCCGGAGTTTCTTGCGCTATGTGGTGGCGACTATGGTATTTAAAAAAATAGAATATGGCTGACAAACGAGCACACAGTCCACCCGATGGTAAGTGGAATCTGTGACCCATAGACACCTACATTTATCCTCGATTAAGATTTAAATTGCAGTTGCCCTGTTACCTCTGAGGACTAAGACATACCTCGTTTCCAGTAAAGGGGTCTCCGGTTCTTACATGGGAAGCCCATTTTCAGCAGTGAATATTGCATAGGCTGTGATGATGATGATAATAAGTCATGGAACAACCAAATAAAACACGTCTAAGGGAACAAACATTCTCCAGTCTCTAGGACGGGGATATGCGTGAAACACGGCAACTATACCGTCCTTCGAAATGTGGAGTGACTTGAAGGTCGGTATAGTAGACGACATTAAAGTGTTGCGACTTCCTCATTTTGATAATGTATTCAATCCACTGTTCTTCGACTTCCTCATTCTGAGCTTCTGAAAGTGGATGGAAAACCTGTACTTGAAGTCCTTCAGAAGCTCTTTAATTCTGTCCTCCATGGTGGGACTACTCCGGAGACGTGGAACAGATGTGCGGTGGTCTTATTTTTTAAGAAAGGCGACAACGCTGTCTTGAAGAACTACAGACCGATTTTTCCTTCTGACACGCGTCTACCTGCAGTTTTCGAGTCATTACGAATCGTCTCGCAAGTAGACTCGATGACTTCCAGCCTCCCGAACAAGCCAGTTTCTGAAAAGGCTTTAGTACCATAGCCCACATACATACCCGGAGTATGGATTCGTACAATCCATACCCTTTGGCAAAACTGTACAGAAGACCGAAGACTACGATCTGCTACTTTTCCTTGCGTATGTGGACTATGAGAAAGCCTTCAATTCAGTCGAAATTTGGGCGGTGCTACAGTCCCTTCAATGGTGCCAAGTTGACTGTCGGTATATCAAAGTGCTAAAGTGTTTGTACAGTAGGACTACAATGGCTATCCAAGTATAGAACCAGAGTACGAAACCTATCCTACTGCAGAGATGTAAGACTGGGTGATGTTTTATCCCCGAAACTCTTCACGGCTGCATTAGAAGACTTTTCCAAGCTACTGGACTGGAAAAGATACGGTATTAACATCAATGGCAAGTACATGACTCACCTTCCATTTGCCGACAATATAGTCCCTAAGGCAGAATCGCCGGAGGACCTAAGCACTATACTTAATGACCTTAATAGTGTCTCTCAATGGATAGGTCTTGAATTGAGATGAATATGGACGAAACAAAGATCAGATGTAACGTCCATGTCACACCTACGCCGGTAGTTGTTTGGAACATAGTGCTCGAAGTTGTTGATGAGTATTTATACTTGAGACAAATAGTCCGACTAGGTAAGTCCAACTTTGACCGAGAGGTCAATCGATGGATTCAAATCAGCTGTGCAGCGTTCGGGAAATTACGACACATGTTCTCGTCTGGTATACCTCAAAACATGAAAACGAGATTATATAACCAGTGGGTGTTGCCAGTGATGACTTATAGATCTGACACGTGGTCCTTTACTGCTGGTCGTATGAGAAAGTTCAAGATCGCTCGGCGAGCTACGGAGAGGGCTGTTCTCGGAGTTTTTCTGCGCGATAAACTTAGAAATGAGGATATCCTCAGTAGAACAAGAGTGAATGACTAAGTCTAAAGGATTTTGCATGCCCGTACTGAGGGTGAAATATGTCCTGTGCTATAAGTTACTTTAACATCTTGTGTACCAACCATATTTCTTGCAAATAAATGATTTATGATTATGATTATGATTAGTAAGCTGAAGTAGCAATGGGCCAGCCATATTGCTTGAAGAACCGACAATCGAAGAATCAAACCGGTCGCCCTGGACTACGCCTATCTGTAGACGAAGTGCAGAGCGACCAGACTGATAGAGTGAGGACCTGGGAAGACATTCAGAAAGTCGATAGATGCTCAGATGGCTCAGAACCGTGCATTGTGACATTCCTTGGGGGAGGCCTATGTTCAGCAGTAGACTTGTGAAGGGCTGTAATGAAGACAGTAAGGGAGCGCCGTGGAAGCTCAGGGGCCAAGTGCTCGCTGTAAATTTCAAAGTACATGATCTACCTGGGTTTGTTTCCCGCCGGCTTAAATGAAATAGTTAATTGCAATTTTATTTACCACGTGCTTGGTGAAAGAAAACATTATGAGGCAACCTACATGTGCGTTCCTCTGTAATGTCCTCCAGACCAAATTTTGGTGATGGCGGCTAGTCTCAACGGAGACTACCCACTAGTGCTGTACCGGGTTATAGTTCACGAGTGTACGCGCTAGCGCCGCTGCACTCTATTCCCTCACTTTCATAGTTCGATGAGACGGTCATCGGACGGACGGTCCGCATCAGGCTTCGAACCCGAGACCTCATGATTAGCAATCGTGTTTACGATTACTAAACCAAAAAGAAAGTTAACTTTACTTACGGTGAGGCGATTAAAGGAAATTAAAGTAATCATATATTTCAGCAATGTCGGATTGCATTTTTTTATTTATTGCAGCCTATTGACAGGCTACTGCTGAACACACTATGGCCTCCCTCATAGATCGCCTCATGAGCTCGTGACACACTGGCAGGTGGTTTGTTTACTGCAGTTTTTTATTATTTTAGTTGGTATCAGGAAAGTTCTGTTCCCATATCATGTTTATTTTCCTCTATCGCCTCTTACGACATCTGCGGTATGATATAAGGTAGTGGATTTTCTTTCGCCGCAGCTACACGTGAAAGACCTGCAGTGCAATGTGTAACTGGTGGTGATACTTTGCCGGTGGAAATCACAACGCAACTGAAATATATTTTTTCATTAGTAATAACATTTTGTAACCCAAAAGAAACAACATTATTATACATCGGCTTATAATCGATACTTATACATTTACGCTATACAACGAAATCAAATATTCAACCTAAAAAGCTGTGCTTCATAGACATCTACATCTATTCTCAACTAAAAATCAAAATGCAGATGCGTTGTCACCCCTGAGGACGAAGGTGGAATACCTCATTTCCAGTGAACAGGGTCTCCGATTCTCTACACTCACCGTACGAAACAGTAGCATTAAGTTTCTATTTTACGCTGGTACTCTGTGAGCGCCCGGTCCCTCTCCGGTCGCGCCGACTCGTTCGTGCTACAAGCCACAATACAGCTGCAGCGAAGCTTTCTTATAAAAAAGTCGCACGATCGTCGCACTTTTTGTTTTTACGAATTATAATTAAGCTTAAACTTTTTACATAGGAGGAGACACTCACATGAATTTTACGGTCAGTAGTGGCGCTGTCACACACAAAATAGAGCGTCATCTGGGGGTGGCCAAAATAACAAACGGCGTCTGTAATCAGCCACATAGCGCAGAAATTTTGCCGCTCTTTATGGTAATTTCATTTTCAATATTGTCGACGACAGCCGCTGCACGGTGTTAACTGCCTCGGAGAAGTTCTCTTCGTTATTATGCTAATGTATGAGACTCGTTCTCGCGGCGAGTGTTTACTTCCGACAGGCAAAGTTATTTTGTTAAGTTCCTTTATACATTCTTTTTTTAAAAATTATTTTGCTTAAAAAGGACATTATTCCCCACACTAAGTTTTATCGGGAGGTGGGGCAGTTTACATACATAAATTGTACAAGGCTAATCACTCATACACGGAACAATTATTTATATGTGCAACAGCCATACGTGCGGGTTTTGAACCATCGGCCTTCAGCGCTGCAACTCATTGCTAACCTGAGAGCTGTCAAAATATTTTTTTTTATATAGGAAAAGGGTGACAAGCGAACACACAGTCCACCCGATGGTAAGTGGTTGCTGTAACCCATAGACATCTACGTCTATCCTCGTTTGAGAATTAAAATGAAGATGCGTTGTCAGCCTTGAGGACTAATGGAATGCTTCTTTTCCAGTAATAATGGTCTCTCGTTCTCTATACTCACCATACGAAACACAGCACTGCTATTTGATGCTGGTATTCTGTGAGAGCGTGGTCCCTCCTCGGTTGAGCCGACCCATTCGTGCTACAACTATACAATTAATATAGCTGTAGCATGGCTCTACCTTGTATAAAAAAATTATATTTCACCAATAAATGATCTTGCGTTATGCCACAGGACCTCGCTCTCACAAAATAACAGCGTGAAATAGCAGTATAATGCGTTTCATATGGTGAGCGATGAGAACTAAAGATTTGCTGGTAAATGTTTAGTCCTCGGGGGTAACAACGCATCTGCATAGTTCAATTTAATATTTGTTACGCTGCTTGTGTAAGTAAAATAAAATTCAATAGTCTTTCTTCTTCTTCTTAATTCTGTAATAATTTTCTTTCTTCTTAATTTTGTAATTATGAAATATAAATTTATATAGAAACAATTTAAAATTAAATATTACAATTACACTAAACAATTAACTATTTTACTGTTATTTATAAAGTAATTTACATCAATTAATATTTTGCACACTACATCTGCAGCCATCTTTGTCAGAAGTTGGCTAACTGGGTTGCAAACTGCTTCCACGATACAGGAGAAAATCCTACTGTGTACCGTGGATTCGATTACTAGCGGTACAAGTATTTATAACCGTAGCACTGATATTTTGCCGGTGCCCTTATCTAAAGTTCACAGACATTCGCCAAACATAAACAATATAAATACAATTTGTTTATATAACTGATGGATGAATGATAACATTGGTAGAGCCACGCGGCATCTTTGATGTTGCACGTATGGGCCGGCTCAAACCGAGGTGGTACCACGACCTTACAGAACACCGGCGTGAAGTGGAAGCTCTGCTTCCGCGTTTCGCCTGGTGAGTGCAGGTGTCCGCAGGCTCAACCCCCCCCCCATCAGCACGGTAGCAGAATTAAATGATGATAGACTACCCCAACAGGGTACCAGCATGGAGAATCCCTCGCTGAGCATCTACGACCATGTTACTCCGTGAGCGTGGGTGCTCAGGCTGCCCCGCGTATTCTGGGGGTGGGGGGGTGGGAGGGCATAATTCCGCTCAAGACTAAAACTGCTCGGGGCAAACGGAGCAACAAGATTAAGGCGACCCCTGCCATGTTATCCGTGAATTTCTGCAATTTCAAGGGTCTTCACTCTAACCTAAACGCCGTCCACTACCATCTGGAGACGGCGAGGCCGGCTCTGCTCTATCTGACCGAGACACAGGTGTCCTCTCCGGCTGATGTCTCGAATCTCTCCTACCAGGGGTACAAACTGGAA
Source organism: Parnassius smintheus behrii (assembly GCA_036936625.1). Classification (NCBI taxonomy): domain Eukaryota; kingdom Metazoa; phylum Arthropoda; class Insecta; order Lepidoptera; family Papilionidae; genus Parnassius; species Parnassius smintheus. Next base: position 59,019,410 of record JAUPFT010000004.1, on the reverse strand, counting down.
CACTCCTTTGTGCCTCGGGCTGGAGTTTGCGTTTACGTCAGAGAGGACATCTGTTCTCGACTCTCGAAAAACTGAGGAGTGGGATCCAAACTGGTGGTCAGGGATTAGCTCCTTCTCTTTGAGTATGGGCAAGATTCGTTGTAGCAGTAGGGATTCATATATTTTGGATAGGATGGGTAGCAGACTTATGGGCCTGTACGATTTTGTTTCTTCAGGTTTCTCTGGCTTAAGTAGCATTACAATTTGGGCGACCTTCCACTCCAGAGGAAAAAACTGCAGTCTGGTCATGGCAATAAATAGTGAAGTAAGGAAAGTTATGCCAGATTTAGGTAGTTCTTGTAATATTCGGTTTGTAATGAGGTCGTATCCTGGAGCCTTTTTTTGGGTCTGATTTTCTAATTATTCGAGCAAATTCTGTTTTTGTTAATTTAAGAGGCATTTCCTGCGTATCTTTTGGGTTATTTGAGTGGTTAGTAATTTCTGCTGCATCTTCTGGTGAGCCGTCATATGGGTGAGGGGTAAAGACGTTGGAGAGGTGTTCTGAGTAGGTTCTGGTTTTCTCCTGGTCTGTCCGCGCCCAGGTACCATCTGGTTTTCTTATAGGTGGAGAGACGTTGACAGGCCGTTTTAGTCTTCTGGTGGCTTTCCACAAAGAGTAGTCCGAGGAAGCAGTAGTATCCAGGCCGGTGAGGTAATTATGAAATCCGTCATTACGATCTTTCTCTAGGATGTGTTTTAGCTGTCTGTTGGCATGATTGAATTGTTTTTTCGCCACAGGGTCTCTGGTTGTTTGCCAGCGTTTTCGTATCCTCCTTTTTTTGATTATTTTATCGAATATGTGTTTCGGTACGTAGGTATCCAGGTTTCTGGATGGTAGTGGTGGGGTCGATGACCAAGCTGCATCCTGCACACTCTTGTTGAAGTATAGCACCACTTCCGTTATTTCGTCTTCCGATTTCAGGCTAAATGATTCTTGGAATAATGATTTCTTACATTTACGCGAACACTACACATTGAAATAATACTAGTTTTTACGGAATTTATCGCGTATATTTAACTTTTTAAATACCCGACGTTTCGAACGCTTTACAGCACTCATGGTCACGGGCGGGACTGAGATGTTTAACGTCCATATGTCAAAGTTAACCGCGGTTACCATAGATTAAAATTTAACTTTTGTTCCGATCTATGCAGTATGAACTTATGGTATCTTGAAGTCTTGCAGTTGTATGCTTGGGTTGGGATTTAATTTAATTTATTATAGGATCCCAAGCAGATGGTAGCACCCAGCCGTCTTCTCTATTGAAATTAGGATGTTTTTTGATTTCAATAGCCTCGCGAATCATCCTTGGAAGGAATCGGTGTTCTTTAGCGAGGATTTGCGGTCTATCAAATTTGATGTAGTGACGGGGGCGATCCTGTACGTGTTCACAGACTGCAGACTTCCCGGAGCGTCGATTCTTCACATCAGCTATATGTTCTTTAACGCGGGTTTTTATTGATCTTTTAGTTTGTCCTATCTAGGAGAGACCACATTCAGAATCAAGCTTGTACACTCCTGCATCTTGCAGAGGGACATTACACTTGACTGATGGTAAAAACTGACCAATCTTCTTCAGCGGCTTGAAGTATGTTTTGATGGAAGCGCGCTTCAAGATGTAGCCAATCTTGTCAGTGACTCCTCTAACATATGGTAGTACAGCAGGTACACGCTTCACCGTGACGTAGGCGCGGGACTCGAAGCTTGTTGTCACGCAAAACTTGCTTGACATGGTGGAGCTCTGCAGCCAGGTGTTTACTGTCACAGATCCCTCGTGCTCTCTGAAACAAAGATTTACCCACAGTAGCTAACTGTGAAGGATGGTGGTGAGAATCACCGTTTAAATATCTATCTGTATGGCTCTTTTTTCTATACACAGTATGGCTCAAGGTGTTATCAGGATTCCGAATTACTAACACATCTAGAAAAGCTAAGGAATTGTTTGTCGATCGATCGGATCGGTTTGTCGATGTTCAGTGCCTAAACCGAATCTTCCCAAAGACGAATTTATAGCGTTAAAGAGCCTACGCAATAAACCAGAACTTACGATTCTCCACGCAGATAAGGGAAACGCCACGGTAGTCATGTATACGTCAGATTATAATTCTAAAATACAAAAACTTTTGTCGGATGTAAGTACTTAAAAAGGTTAAAAACGACCCAACAAATAGCACACTAAAAACAACTAGTGACCTCATAAAGAAACACTCCGAAAAATTAAATCTGGACGTAAAATGCGTGCGTACGTGCGCCAAATCACCAAAATTGTATGGGTTACCAAAAATACACAAGCCCAATGCTCCATTACGTCCCATAGTGAGCCAAATCGATTCACCAACTTACAGATTGGCTCAACACTTAGCGAAAATACTCTCACCGCTCAGGGGACATACAAGAGCACACATAAAGGATTCCTACCATTTTGTCAGCGAGTTTAAAGACCTACATCTGGCAGACAATGAAACTATGGTCAGTTTTGATGTGCAGTCATTGTTTACATGCTTACCTGTTAAAGACTGCATCTCAATTGTAACTAGAAGGCTGGAAGAAAACAACATGCCCGTAGAATATGCAGTATTACTCAGACACTGCCTTACATCTGGCTACCTATTGTGGAAGGAGGAGTTCCACAAGCAAGTAGATGGTGTGGCGATGGGCTCGCTTTAATTTAAAAATTAATTAATTTCAAAATTAAACCCAAACCCAAGCATACCACTGCAAGACTTCATGATACTATAAGCTCGTTTTGCGTAAATCGGATCAAAAATTAATATTAAAAAACTGAAGGTAGCCGGACTAACTATGACATTGGGACGTCAAACATCTCAGTCCCCCCCGTGACCATGGGCGCTGTAAAGCACCCGAAACGTCGGGATAATAATAAAAATAAATTAATGTAATTAAACGCGATAAAATCCGTAAATAATAGTTTTATTCAACAAGCATACGACTTCAAGATACCATAAGTTCATACTGCATAGATCGGAACAAAAGTTACATTTTAATCTATGGTAACCGCGGTTAACTATGACATATGGACGTTGAACATCTCAGTCCCACCCGTGACCATGAGTGCTGTAAAGCGTTCGAAACGTCGGGTATTTAAAAAGTTAAATATACGCGATAAATTCCGTAAAAATTAGTATTATTTTAATGATTCTTGGAATGCTTTGTCTGTAAGCTCACGAAATAGAGACCAGTTATTTCTATTATTATGCAGAAAACATTTTCTGGCGCGTTCTTGGGGGGTGGTATGTAGTTCTACTATGATTGGAGAGTGGTCTGAAGATAAGTCCCAGCAACTCTGGCACGATATGATGTTCTAAGCGACTCCTTTCCTGACACAAAAATCTATAACATCTGGGATTTTTCTTTTGTCTGTTGGTCAGTAAGTTGGTTCACCCGACGATACTACGTTCATAATTCTTTTTGTATGCATTTAAGGAGTTCACGCCCTCTGGGTAGAACAAGCCTGGAACCCCCAAAACGAATGCTTGGCATTATAATCGCCTCCTGCGGTAAACTTGCCTCCAAGTGATTGAAAGAAGTTACTGAACTCCAATTCCTTGATAGTGAATCTAAGTGCACAATAGAGGGCCGATATTGTAATAGCACTAATCCAGTCTGTTACCACGACATTTGTTGCCTGGATGTAGTTTTTGCAGTAATGTTGTAGTACATGATGCCCGATGTTTGTCCTGATAAAAACGGTCGATCCTCCATGTGCCTTGTTATCTGGGTGGTCAGTATGGTACATATTGTATCCTGGTAGGCTAAAGTGGCTTTTGGATTTGAAGTGGGTTTCTGAGATTAGTAAAACATCTATGCGGTGCATTTTAACGAATATTTTTAACTCTTCGACTGGTTTGACAAGCCTTTAGCATTCCATAGACACAATTTTAGTGCTGTGAATGTGATGGCGTTTTTGAAATTAAATCGGTTAGCGTTTTGGTCATGATTAACATTTGATTCATCAAGGCAATAAGTGTCTCCTATAATAATTTGGAGCTCACTCGTGTTTTAGTTTCCATACTTAGTGTTCGTTGTTTGTATTGTAGGTTGTCCAGGGACTTCTTGTATGGCTTGGGCATACGATTTTCCGTTATTTGTCTGTAGGTTCTTGTTCCTTTCTAGTGTATCCAGGGTTTTTCCTAACTTTGGTGATTGGATGGGGATATCGGACTTTCAACAGTTCTTTGTAGACTGTGCAACCTTTGTAGTTAGCTGGATGAAATGAAATTTATTAACATACATTACATTATTGTTACAATTATTTTTGAGCTCTGAAGCCTGTGTTAGTAAAAACTGTGCTACAGGCCTCAGAGTTCCCCATCTATTGTCTTAGTATTATAAAGTAAGTATATTACTATTTTAAAGAAATTTGTTAGTTAAAAAATAAAATGATAATTAAAAAGTGATAATATGGTACTAATCCTAATGTAAGGCCAAATTGCGCGTGTGCGTGCGCGCGTGTGTGTGTGTGTGTTCACACACGAGCGATTAAGTGATCTTTATGAACAATTCTTCATTTGAATTATAATTCAAGTCGTTAAGAGTTTGTTTTAATATTTTCTTGAATTCATGATTATTAAGGTTAATAATAGTTTTACATTTCTGTTATTAACAGTTTTAACTTTGTTGAATAATGTACAGGACTGGAGGCAGGTGCTCTTCAATGATTGATTTATTGAACGTTTGTTGGTTATATTTAAGTCGTCTTATTGCTAACAGTGTGTATCAGGTAATAATCAAAATTTAAACAGACAGATCTTATAACTAATTGCACGACGTGCTGTGATTGGTTGCCAACAATGACGAGCTCTGATTCGTAGATAAAAGTTTGGTGTTCCGGTGCGTTGCTAGGCGGCGTTAGTAGTCGCGCCAACAAATAATTTATTATAAAGCATTGGTGCACAAAATTGTAGCTTCTTCTAGCAAACACGGTCTGGGCTCTAGGTACAGGTAATCTTGTTACTCGTTTATTACTTATAGGAGGACAAGGCACAGAATGGCGGTGATATCTACGAAGACACTGGTATACAAATAATTTGCGTACTGATAACATATCGCACTGCTTGTACAGGTCATGTGTAAGGTATTTAAAAGGCAACCGCATCATAACTTTTAGGACGGCGCGTTGCGCACGCTATAGTAGTATGAGGGGTGTCTTTGCTGCGCACCCTCAGACGCAAATACAATACGAAATAATGCTCTCACACAGGGACTTGTATGTTAACAAAAGAACATCATAACTAGCCACGTCACGCAAATTTTTAAATATATAAATTAGCCTCCTTGTTTTACTCGCTAGAGCAGTTACTTGTGGGACTCAGCTAAGCCCATCATCAAGAATAACTCCCAAACACTTTATGCTTGTCACACGTGACAAATATTCACAATTACACGTGGCAGGTACATGCAGTTGCCGGTTACATGGGTGAGTATGGATTTCAATTTGGAAATTACTGCCTGGTCGAGAACGGGTTAATATACCAAAACAAACATACTTTGTTTTTGCAGTATTCAAAGTGAGGAGGCTGTCTTCTAGCCAAGACGTTACAATTTTTATGCCTTTTTCAGCGAGACTCCTAATATTACTCCACGATGTGCCGTGAAACAAAAGTACTGTGTCATCTGCAAACATCACGATGTCAACGTCCTTTGACTGCATATTACATAGATCATTTATATAAGCGAGAAAAAGAGTCGGGCCTAGCGTACTGCCTTGAGGCACACCGAAATGGCAAACAGCGCTGTTGCTTAAATGTTCCTTGATCCTGGCTATCTGTGTCCTGTTACTTAAGTAGGATCTGAACCATTGTAGTGGCACACCTCTAATACCAAGATTTTCTAGCCTTGTCAATAGTATAGGAATCGACACCGTATCGAATGCCTTTTGAAGATCTAAAAAGACACCAAGACACCTTTCATTTTTGTTTAAGTAAGAATTCGCTAAAGACGTGAAATGGAAGACAGCATCCTCAGTAGATTTGTGCTTTCTGAATCCATATTGGTTAGGGCTTAACAGGTGAAATCTTTCGAGGTAGCTAATCAATCTACTGTTTACAATTTTTTCTAGGACTTTAGAGAGAGTTGGCAACAATGAAATTGGTCTGTAATTCAACGGTAGATTTTTTTGACCATCTTTGTAGATAGGTGTAACTAAGGCCTTTTTGAAGATATCTGGGAAGATACCGGTTTTTAAGCTAAGGTCTATTAGGTAAGTTACAGGTTCAACGATATAAGGACATGCATATTTTATGATGTGTGATGTTATGTTATCCCAACCAGAGGCATTACTTGATCTTAGGCTTGAAATAAATTTATGAACTTCGGCGCAGTCAGTCAAAAACAAGGAAAAAGAATTTGGTAACATGTTCGACCTGGCTGCATTGATAGACAATTGCTCCTGTGTAAGTCCTAATTTGTTAATAGTTTTAGTCGCCAACTCCAGAACAATATTAGTAAAGTACCCGTTCACCTCATCAAGAGACTCTGTCGTTGTTGTTTTAGTGTTGAGAAGCTCATCTGATGTATTTTCAGTTTTTTTAGTCAAGTTATAAATATCTTTAATTAAATTCCAAATCCTTTTAATGCATCCTGTATTTTGATTGAATTTAGAGCGGTAGTAATTTGTTTTACTTAATTTAACAAGCTTATTACATATGTTTCGGTAGCTACAGTATATGGTTTTTAGGTTTTTATCATTTGGTGTATTTTTATGTTGTTTCTGAAGCTTATTCCTTTTTCGGATTGAGATAAGGATACCCGGCGTAATCCACGGTTTTAGTCTTTGTTTTCTATGAGGTATGGAAACTTCCTTGGTATTAATGCTAATAATAGAGTGTAATGTAGAGATTAAATATTCGGCAGTTTTATTAACTGAGGTAAGTTTGTAGTATTCATTCCAGTTTTCATTAGCCAATTGAATTTTTATAGCATCAAAGTCATTTTTGAGCCGCTTAATATTAGGTACAGACTTGTTAATTTTCGGACTATTTAAAATTAATAATATGGGTGAATGGTCAGTTAATGAATCGAATACAAAGGTTTGCCAATTACTTTTCGTTTTTACCATAAAGTGGTCAATACATGATTCTAAGTGTGTAGGTTTGTCAACACCCTGAAGTAAGCCATAGTATGCCAAGAGACTAATGTAGCTTGCACCACTCATAGATACGTTCCCCGGCAATATATTTATATTTATATCACCGGTAAGTATTATAGTATTTTGAGGTGTGTCTTTCAAAATCCGCTCTAGAGAATTTAGATAATTCGCAGGATTCGGAAAACCTGCTGGTCTATACGAACAAATAACCGCACAGCTTTCTTTAATATTCAGAACCAAACAGTTACCTTCTGTACAGTGCGGTTCTTTAGCAGAGGCCACAATACCACTGCGCACATACGCTACTACACCATCATTTTGGTTCAGTTTGTTTTTTGTGTAGAACATTTGATAGTTATCTAAAGGCGGCGGTGGCTTAACCTCTTTTGTCCAACATTCGGTTAGAACAAGAATGTCTATAGTTATACTAAGCGACTCAACAAACACTAGAAAACAATCTAAGTTACAGTGAGTGCTCCTTATATTAACCGTCAGAATAGATAGTGAGTTTGGAGTTACCTGGGCAAGTCGCCTGCATAATGCAGGGTCCGCCTCCTCAGTACAAGTAGGGTTACAAACGACATTTAATTAATTTTGAACAACACAAATATTTTGATTATTGAATTTTAAAATTATGCAGCAAACTATTGTTACATGGAAAACGACGCATTGATTTTTTAAATGTTATAATATATTGAATATATGTAATTAGTGTAGTAGAAGTTTGAGCTTGCATGTGATACGATCTAAACTCTAAAAGTCTTACAGCCATGTAGTTCGAATGAGTAGAGTTATGTAATATGTAATGTGGATGTGTTATGTTGCATGTGCATGGTATATATAATATGTATGTATTATCGCTGACATGTGATGGGTAACGCGAAACGGTAGTTATAATATATAGTAACTGTGTATATGTTGTATTGTGTGTGCGATTATAGTTGTGGATAAATGCAATGAGTGTATTGGTATGTGAGTTTGAGTAAAGGGCCTTACTATTACAGAAAATTAAATTAAAATAAAGAAATGAATGGATTAACAATAGGAACTGTGTAAAAGTTTTATAAAAATACACTTCATACAAATAGCTAAAATCTAGTCAATCGGTAGACATCTTATTAAGGTCTTCGTGACACTTGATCAGGATAGGCTCGGATTGCTCAGATTTCTTTAAGTATACTCTTTCAACTGAGGTCCAACAGAAGACGTAATTATTTTTCTACGCAAAATCTCTCCCAGCTGCAAACAGCTGCCTCGTTTTTTGTGGTTGTCCGAGTTGTAAATAGGTTTTGCCGGTCCATCCATTGAAATATCTTCGTTCTTGTTGTTTTTTTTAAATGTGTCCTCTGCGAGGGATGGTTTCCCTCGCAGAGTTGTGTACCTAACTAGCCTGTATCTAACTAGATATTTAAATTTATTACAACATTTCTTAGCAAAGCGAAATTTGGGTAAATATTCACGTGGTGCAATTATTTACAATGTAGCTCCAAATAAAGATGTTTTTTCTTTCTTTTCTTTCAATTTATTTTATCATTTATATCTGAGAAGGCTTTTAGAGCAGGGAGAGAATCACTGCGGTGATTATCGAGTTTCGGTAATTTATTCCATTTTAATTTTGTCCCATTTCATTCCATTTAAATTTTAATAGACCTTAGCTAATTAATTAGCTCAACCTTACAGTAATAATTTACCGCAAAATTAATGCCTGATTCTATTAATCACCTGATTGTAAGTCGAATCAGCAACTTAATGATTATTGGAACTAGATTGATAGAACATGCTGATTAAGCACTAAAGATAGGACTCTAAGAGGCACGTACTCCTACATCCTCTATATTATATTATACATTTAGAGTTCAGTATATCGTAAGGCAATTTATTATAAGATTCTCTATTTTTTATTTTAAATAGGATTTGTCATACGGTGAGTTATCTTAAATTTTCTTCTTATTACATATATAATAATCAAGGTTAATAATTACTGTATTTAAAAAAAATCCAAATGCGTAATAAATTACTAATAATACGTATCATACAACTAGCGGAACGAAAGTCTAGCGGTGACCGCTATTGGGCAAAATTGGCCATATTGCGCATTATTGCGTATGATTGGCTTTGCTAATCGTTGGCACGCGCTGATTGACTCTCCAGTCGCATTCCGTCCCCCGTAACCTAACGTTTCGTTCAGTGTTAGAGTTAAGTTCCGCGAGTTGTACGATTATATAAGAACTTTATTACAGTTTTATTATAAGTTTTGAAAATTTAAGCTACAATGGTGAAATGGGCAATGGTCGCTAACTAACTTTGAATCGTTGTAGATCCTACATGGTCATTTATGATAAAAAAACCATTAGAGAAATCTAGATATAATTTTCAAAGGCTTCAAAGACTTTAAGAACGATACCTCAAGACATAATATATAGTCCGTCAACTTTCATTTTGCACACATCGAACGCGAAGCGGAGATGTAGTGTTCTATTGTCACCAAATCAAGAAATCACGATCCAGTCAATTTCTACCAGTAATCACTCAGATCCAGAAATCACTTCCACCAGTTTTATATTACATAACATAAAATACATATATATATATATATGTATATATGTATATATATATATATATATATATATATATATATATATATATATATATATATATATATAAACCTCATGACAGCCCGATTCCACTTGCTTAAGTATTTATATATATATATATATATATTATGCCTATCACCCAGAGGGGTAGGCAGAGACTACAGACTTCGATTTAGCACGATCCTGACATACCTCTCTCGCCTCCTCCACGTCCATATACCTACGCACACAGGCTCGTCGGTTAAGGGTGCTCTTAATGTGGTCCATTTTAATATATCGCCAATTTGGTCGATAAACTTCAGCCTAGGACGTCTCTTTCCGACTTTTCCATTCACTTCTGCAACATATATTTGCATTGTCAGTCTTTCCTCATTCATTTATCTAAATGACAAAACCACCGAAGCATGCCTTTCTTAATCCTGGTCACCGCATCATCTGCAAACCACACTCTTCTTTTATCACACAGTTTCTCACCCTGTCACTCAGATTCAGCCCTAACATACTTCTTAGCGAGCGCATTTCTACTGCATTTATTCTACTCTCGTGCCTCTTCTGCCACACCCAACTTTCACTACCATACGTTAAAGTAGGGACTAATACAGCACTGTGAATTGACATACGTGCCTTTTGTGACACATTCTGACTTTCACAATAATAATAATAATAATAGGATGATGGAATACGGAAGAACGCACAAAGGACCGCTGTCTGGAAGTCGCCAGGGCGCGTCTGGAGCTGGCGCTGAACGCGACAGCATGCGAACCGCCAGCCGAGCGAGCGATGATGCACGATCACCCATCAGCCCCTCGTATCCATCAAACCCATCAGCTGGCTTGGTGTTAGCAGGGTTTTTGCGGGCCCAGCAATTGGCACCCGCCACTGGTGGAATATGCTGCATGCGATGGACAATCGTCCAGGAACTGGAATTAGTGCATATGAGGAGTACATTGGAAGAGGCGTTTGTGGAAACGCTCAGTACGCCTCTCGAAAATCGACCGCGACTTCCTCGCATATCCCTAAGCAAGCGGAATCGGGCTGTCATGAAGTTTCTGAACCCAATGCTGGTGACCTATTTGGAAGCCAGCCGGGACCTTTGCGAGACAAACTCAATTCTTTTTGGCGCCGCACTGGCAGTATGCCGTATTATAGGTGCCGGACTTTCCACGGCTGGACGCGCTAGTGGACCAAGTAGCGCTATCCCAGCCTGGAGAATAAGAATTGAGGAACGTATCGCAAAGGCTAGGGCTCTCATCGGCAGACTGATATGCTTCAAGTTAGGCAATAACAGGCCAAGGATTGTGCGCAACTTTTTTTTTGCGCGTGGTCGTGGAACCAAGGAACCACTCCTCATTGACGCGGTCATTGGCAAAGTGGTGAACGTCGGAACTTCTCCGCCGCCTGGATAGACTACAGAAAGGCATTCGACTCGGTTCCCTATACATGGCTAAAGAGGGTCCTCGAGCTGTATAAGATTGACTTTACAGTTAGAGACTTCCTCGAGCAATGTATGGGGCTGTGGAGTATGATCCTTTGTCATCTGGGTGAGCGGATGACGGCTGCGGAAAACCGCATAAGGATAAGAAGGGGTATCTTCCAGGGCGACTGTCTAAGTCCAATCTGGTTCTGCCTCTCTTGAACCCTTTCAGTACTGTTACGGCCCTCAGTTACCCTGACAAAAGTCGATTGGACTGGGGCCCATAGTAATCCAACTCGACGAGTAACTGAGGGGAGGGCCCAAAGGCCCATGGATAATTAATTTATAACAGCTGAATAAGCAAACACAAACTTGACTTGACTTGGCGTCGTCAGGGGCAAGTAAATGATATGTGTGAGTGATGTAGGAAAGTGTATAATGTAACCTGACGTCACCGATATAATCAGATAGCAGAACCACATGCGCTGTCCAGCTCCTCTAGTGCAATCACTCCAGAGGGCGTTAGCCGCTATCGGAACTCAAGTCCAACGTCACTTAGCACAAATATAATCGGAGGAAACGCTATCTCCTCTGGATAACAAAGTTTAGCATCCCACACGACAAAGCAAAATTCCTTCGTACAATATTAACTAATTTATTTTAACTTTAATTATCTACACAAGCCACTCGTCGACGTAAGTTAATAGCAATCGAAGTCAAAATAGTCAATCAAAACTTCAAAAAGCCTCGTTGTCACGTATATTAACGATAATTTACAACACCAGGGAGACAATTTCAGCGTGAGTTTCACAACACTCCGGACCAGACAATGGGCCGAGGAGCCTAAAGGGGCGTCGACGGAAATCTGATATCCGTCCGGGTGAAAGGTCAGCAGAAGGTCCAACAGGGAAGGTGCATGGTCCTCCACATCTGGAATCCGCGTAGGCCAAGTAACCAGTTGTGTCAGACCATATGCCAAGGCAAAATCATGAACAGATCTCTCCGCATGATCGGTTAAACGTGAACCAAGCCATTCGGCGTGATGGGCGTTAAAGTCGCCGAGGATCACGACCTCTGGGCAGTGAGGCCGTCGCTATTCGACGCATCAATTCTTGTCAAAACTCGCGACCTCTAATCAACACGGCTTGCTCACTACTACGTGCTAGACTCATCTCGCGACCCCCACCGGCGCGGCCTCAGCGCTCGAAGAATTCCTGCCGACTGCGCTCGCTGGCAGCGCCGTACGCGCATAGCGAGCGCCCCCCTCCCACGCAACGCTAACCGATTCCCCACCCGAGACGCGCGCCCCACAAGCTGCAGCTTGTAACAATCGGGCGTAAACAAGTACATTACTGGAAGGCTCCGGGAGGGGATTTCAGCTTCGTAAAGGAGGTACAAAAGTGACCCACCTTTTCTATATGGTGACCTTAAGTTATTCGCCTCCAGTCGCTCCCAACTTATGGAATTGCTAAATATCACTTGTAAATTTAGCAGTTCTATGGGAATGGAGCTGGGAACGGATAAGTGTGCGGTCCTCCATGTTGAAAGAGGAAGGGTTGCTAACTCTGAGGGCATAGACTATTATCTATGCCCGTCAACTTAAGGACCCTTTCCGAGGCTGAAACATACCGATACCTGGGTATGTCACAGAACATCGGTACCGATGCGGCTGGTATGAAACAGTCAGTTTGCGACGTGTTTTATGCACGCTTGACCAAAGTGTTGACCGCCTTTTGACCGGTGTGAATAAGACACAAGCATATAACGGTTGGGTCATGCATGTACTCATCTATACCTTTGGCATACTTAGGTGGACTCAGACTGAACTTAATGCCCTGGATAGAAAAGTTCGCACTACTATGACGTCCCATAGGATGCATCACCCGAGATCTTCGATTATGAGGCTGTACTTGCCGCGGAAATATGGTGGGCGTGGCTATTAATCGTGCTTACCATGCATAATCGCGAAGTGTGCAACCTACGTAATTACTTTCTGACGAGATCGGATGATCAATTCTATAGGGACGTCATTTGTTGTGATAAAGGGCTTATCCCTCCATCCTTGGCCAAAGAGCAATGGCAAGAACTGGCAGTACAGAGCATTTCCGACCGGGAGACTGTATTGAAGGAGAAGGAGCTCCACGCGAGGTTCTACAAGGCTCTACAATAACCTTTCGTAGACGCAGTCGCCTCCCTCAACTGGCTACGTTTCGGTGACCTCTTCGGGGAAACCGAGGGGTTGGTCTGTGCGATACAAGATCGGGTTATTAAGACCAACTCGGAGATACATCCTAAAGGATGGCACCGTCGACATCTGTCGAGCTGTCGCCTTCCCGGTGGGTCACTTAGGCATGTCATCTCCGGTTGTACAAGTACTTGTCGGAAGCCGTGCTCAAAAATGACCGCGCCAGGCTCTGCTGAGACCGGGCCATCATCACAGACAGGTCTATTCTTGCAAATAAGCCTGATATTGTGCTGATGGACCGGGCACAGTCAAAGATATTTTTGGTCGACATTACCATTCCGTATGACGAGAACCTCGTGAAAGCCGAAACAGATAAGCGAACAAAATATCTTGACCGAGGTGAACGACATGTGGGGTGGGCTGTCAACCGAAATTATACCTGTAGTCGTTTCTGTAAACGGGCCAATCCCAGTCAGCCTCTCGGGTCATCTGACGGACTGCTCCGGGCTCAAATGCAGAAGGTGGTGCTCCTCGATACTGCCCGCATTGTCCGCCGGTTTCTTTCCCTTTTCCCCTAACCCTCGGCCGTTTGGTGTCCCCTGCCGAGGGCTTCCATCTGGTTGGGCTTTTTTATGTATTTTTTATGTATTTATTTTTTTTTATTGTTATTTATGTATATTTTTCATTTTCGTTCGGATAATAATAATAATAATCTTTATTGATAAACATATTATATACACAAAATTTACAGTAGTCATTAGCCCCTAAACTAGGATATAATACCTGTATTTCAGGGGCTAGTTTCCTTCCCTGTTCTTAGTTTTATAACTATAATTTGTTGATCTGTGTATTTTATTTATAATGTTTATTTATTATTTAAAACGTAAAATTTATGACAATAAAAAAGGGGAATATAAAAAAAAACAAATGTAATGTTGGCACTATTGCAAAAATGTGTTGGCGCGTGTATGTGTGTGTGTGTGTGAGTGTTTGTGTGTGTGAGTGTGTGTGTGTGTGTGTGTGCGCGCGCGTGCGTGCGTGCGTGCGTGCGTGTGTGTGTGTGTGGTGTGTGTGTGTGTGTGTGTGTGTGTGTGTGTGTGTGTGTGTGTGTGTGTGCGCGTGTGTGTGCGTGTGTGTGTGCGCGTGTGTGCGTGTGTGTGCGTGTGTGTGTATGTATGTATGTGTGTGCGTGTGTATGTCTGTATTAGCGTGTGTTATTTACATGTCCAAAGAAAGAAGGCTCTCCGTACCTTCGTAATCAAAAAAATTTCAGCCAGTCTGTAATTTTGCTTTTCACTTCTTTTGCTTTTGCTTTTCACAGTTATTTATTATATATTATGTATATTATATACTTATTTATTATATATGATATATTATGTATGTATTTACTTGCTCGACAATCTCCACTTCTATTCTTGACTCTCTATGACTTAATTATTGGCGTATAATAGGCATTTGATGGTTAACTCACCCATTCTTAACCCGCATTATTCGACTTTCAAATTTTCCAAACAAATGGACAGTTATTGAAATGGATTGAATTGAAACGGAAATAGGTTGAACAGCCACGGGGAAGCTTCACAGCCCTGTCTGACACCTTTATGGATGCCAAACCAGTACGAGTAGGCCCCGTTATTCCTAACACGAGCACTCGAGTCCCTATACAGAGACTATAATGCCCGTAAACACCCAGCGCTCACATTCCTATCCACTCTGTCATAAGCCTTTTCCAAGTCCATGAACGCATAAAAACTTTTTGGTTTTTCGCCAAAAACATCTTCGCAATCATGCACATGGAAAATACATGATCTGTACACCCCATTCCCTTTCTAAAACCCGCTTGCACATCCCAAATTTTTCCATCAGTTTCTTTCATAACTCTTTCATCATTAGTACCTTGGCAAACAGTTTTTCCACAATGCTAAGAAGGCTGATACCATGGTAGTTTTTATAGTTCTGTTGCGACCCTTTTCCTTTATATATTGGGACTATCACACATACGGTGAAGAGTCTTTCACCGTTCTCATTTATACTTTCATCAACAAACGTTCCCAACATCCTTTCCCTTCCGCTTCGTCTCATTTACATAACACCACATCTATTCCTCTATCATACATCACATCGCATACTTCATCCATCTTATCATTTATTGCTTCACATACATTCAGCGTAGCTAGACGGGCGTTCGCAATCCTGTTTTCGCCCCTCCGGGAGACAGAACGAGACGGGTGACAAACGGAGTTTCTTCGCATCCCTGCGCCATTAAAGGGGCGCCAGGAACTCGGGCCATTTCCTTTCTTTTTTGCCTCATAGTGCGAAAACTATGGGGTGGTATATTTTACGCCGCTTCCACACGACGAGTAGCCGAGTCTGTTCTTTCGGTTTTATCTTTATATATTACTCTTATTTAATAAAATATTTGGAAATCCGAAAGTGCACACCTCACACGCTTATTATGTTAAAAATTAAAATTGAAAGAGATGAAAATAGTGACGATAATATTTACAAGAAAAAAAAACAGAGAATCTAATCGACTTTTATTAATAACTTTTAAAAAGTGTTGAATTCTATAAGAAGAACCAATAGGGATCCTCCTTAGAATATATATAATTATATTTAATAATATATATTTCAAAAAAATCTATTGCTGACATTTCTATTAAGCGAAAATACTCACCAACGCACAGATAAATGTAATTAAAAATATATGGACGACAGTCCACATATAGATACATACGAGTAACGAGCTAACAAACTCATTATCCTCCGCAGTCGGGTAAAAAATAAGTCAGTTTTCTTTTCAATGGAAACAAAATGTTATTGTTATTTGAACCATTGGTTTTTTTGCTATAATTTATTGTGGCGGTATTGTACTGTCACCTCATCATCACCATCATGTACTGCATCACGTCCATGTTGGTTTCCGCATTTTCATTGCAGCCTATAGAAGTCCACTGCTGTACATTAGCCTCCCTCATTGTATGCCTTAGATTTCATCTATCTGCTGCCCATCTCCTGTTTGGGTTTCTTCTGTCACCACTTGAGACACGCGCGGCACGGTACAGCGCACTGGATGTTCCTACACTGCCACTACACGGCTAGTTTATGACAATTACTAGGTATATAAAAAAATCTGAATAGCAGTTGACCGGTAGGCCAACCCTGAAACTCCCCGCTTTTTTCAAGCTTGAAACGTTCGAAAATTTATCAATTGGTTAAATTCAAAAGTTATATCAAACAAATGATTTTTTAATTTTTTTTAAATGGCTAAAACTTTTGAACGCCTCGTTCGATTTTGATTTACTTGGCGTCAATCGACGCAGTTATTTAAGTACAAATAATTGTTTATCAGGTCTTGAGTCAATAGGTCGAAAAATTTAAATGTTATTATTGAATTTAAAAAAAAAACTTAGGTGTCGTAAGCGGCAACAGAGAGAAAATATAACAGGCTGTGGACAGCGAGGTCTTCCTAATAACATCTAAAAATAAAAACGAAACTGCAGTTGCCAACCCGCGTGGCAACTATGGTAAAGTAAAGTAGAGCCATGCTGCAGTTATACCAGTAGTATAGTTGTAGCACGAATGGGTCGGCTCGACCGGGGAAGGTCCACGTTCCCACGGAATACCGGCGTAAAATAGTAGCTTAATGCTGCTGTGTTTCGTATGGTCAGTGTAGAGAATCGGAGACCCTTTTTACTGGAAACGAGGCATTCTATCTTAGTTCTCACGGATCTGCATTTTGATTCGTAATCGAGGACAGATGTAGATGTCTATGGGCCACAGCAACCACTTACCATCAGGTGGACTGTGTGCTCGTTTGTCACGCTATCTTACAAAAAAAAGAAACTATAAAACAATCTATGGGCCTATGTAAAAATTCAGTTCAATGCTATTTGATCAATTGTTTTTACAACTAATTATTTACTGTAACGTGCTGATTATTTACCGATAAAATCATTAACGCTTCCATTTAGTAATTGCTAGAGACTGGATCGCTATATCGACTAACTGTGAAGCGGCGACGTAAATAAAATAAAAAGCACTTGATACGCATAAATTATTTTAATCACTAGATTATTTTCTTATATTAAAAAAAACATTACATTCAAAATTTAAAAAAAGATTTAAGCCGCCAAGAGCGTAGAGCTACCCTATGTGGAGGGTCCACATAGGTATTGGGTGTGAGGGGTGTGGGTCCTAAGTATATACCTACATAGATGTCCATTATGCGAATCTAACTAAATTGAAGAAGCAATGGATCGTGCAAAGACGCTTTTGTTTGATACTTGCGTACTTCACTCGATAGGCGAATATCGATCTCGAATCGGAGATCTTTAATATCCACTGTCTATATGAGTATCAAAGTAAGTGGCACATGAGGTAAGTGAAACAAGAGATGGTCAACAGCATCTTCGTGATAATAACTGGAAACTGCGGGCCAAACCGCTAGCCGCGCCTGTAATTATGGCAAATATGAGTTTACACTCGTATATGGAAAAGGCTTATTTTTAGCAGAGAACTTTTGATTGGGAGTAATGAAAAATAATGAATATTGTAGCGATATAAGACATCTCATCACCCTATTTTTACCTCTGAGTGTCAAAAAAGGGACTTGGAAAAATGGCCCGTAAGATATTTATAGGCGAGGCCCCGGTCAATCTATAAGGAAGCTTACGTTAAGCAGTAGACTGTAGATAGGCTGTAATGAATTATTGAACGAATGGATCCATTACAGCCTATTAAAGACTACTGCCGAACATAGGCATTCTCCATAAATGGCCTCAGAGGGGCGATATTTGCCATAGCTGCCACGCTTGGAAAGCAGGTTGGCAGGTTTAATTTTTAGTTGTTGGAACACACTGCCGCCCTACCCCTGATTTGTTTCCCCCAATCGCATCTTACGACACCCACGGAATGACAGTGGGGTCGTGGATATTCTTACACCGCCACTACATGAAGACTGCAAGGAACAAATGATATCTATCATAGTTGTTTTGCTTCAGTAGCGCTGCATGAGAAGGCTAAACCCTTTGTTAAAATAAACGTAATTTGTAAAAGTTAACGATGGCCAATTTAATATGGAACTTTTCCCACATTGTGCCATTTCCTTTACATTTACGTAGGTTCTTTGTGTAATCCGCTGCTGCATTAATCATAATGTACGAGTATCATTCATTCTGGGTTCAGTTTCGAGCATTAAACTGTAGAGTAAGATAAATTCTCGTAAGTAATGAGTGACAACATCAAACAAAGAACACGTTACGTTTCCATTTCCTCACAAAAATCAAAATATGTGATTGATGAGCTAAAATGACGTGTGGCTGGTGTTTTACACTACGTGGCAGAGCCACGCTGCAGTTTATTATTGTTGCAGCACGAATGGGTCGGCTTGACCACGGGATGATCACGCTCTCACAGAATAGCAGGGTGAAATAGTAGCTTAATGCTGCGGTGTTTCGTATGGTGAATGTAGAAAATCGGAGATCCTTTTTACTGGAAACGAAGTATTCCATTTTAGCCCTCAGGGGTGACAACGCACTGCATTTTGACTCTTAACTGAGGATAAATGTAATGTCTATGGTCGACGGCATCCACTGACTATCAGTTGGATGGACTTTATTTTTTTTTAAGAGAGGGTGACAAAGGAGGACACATTCCACATGATGGTAAGTGGTTGCTGAAGTCCAGAGACATCTAGATACATCCTCGATTACGAATCAAAATGCAGATGCGTTGTCACCCGTGAGGACCAAGATGGAATGCTCGTTTGTCATCCTGATTCTGTAAAAAAAACCGTTATTACAAGTAGGTTACGGGCGAATAGCATATTAGCAGAGCTTTAATAAAAGCTTTAAACTTGGATCAGCACTTCTGATTTCATGGCCAGGTGTGCAGTACGGCGCGTCTGCCGGCTGCCGGCAGTGTGCGCGTAGTCTTCGTCCGTGTCGGACGTGTCAGAGCGTGCAGTGGTGAAGTGGAACTCGTGCCGCGAGTCTTGTGCGAAGTGTCTTTGCGCCGGTGTAGCGATGTGTTTTTGCGGTGGGCAATTTTTGAACAGTTTTTAAGTGCAAGTAGTAACCCGTAAGTAGATTAATCTTTATTTTGAGGTATTAAAATTTTACAATATTTTACTTGACCTTTTCTTAAGTCCGAAGTCAAGTCATTATGATTCTAATAAAAAAATATAAATAGTAAAAAAATATTGTAGTTGTTTTTTGAAAATGTGGCGAGCGTAACAGCTGTGGTAATACGTTCCTATTAAGATAAAATAAGCCATATTTACAAGCTCAGTCTGTAGGAGTTATCTCCAAACAGTATCAAAATTAATTTAGAGAGCTAAAAAGTACTAAAAAGTACTAAAAGTACTAAAAAGTAGTTTGTACGTGCCTTGTTAGCTTCTCTTAATTGAGGAATATTTCATATAAAGATTTATCATTTTCTTGAAATAAAACTAGGGTTTTGATGAGATAAAATTATTAATTTCTATAACCAAAGTAACTTGTTTTCTACAATTAGGTAAAACCGAATTGTATAATTCATACTAGGTGTTCAAGTGACCAGTAGCCTAGGCTAACGAATCGAGAAACTTCCTTTATTGGAATTCGCCATTAGACGACTGGCACGAACCACTACTAACATAAGCATTTCAAGCTTAATGGGAGTAAACATTGTTATATTAGTAGAATTCATAGGCTGCTAGTATATTTTGAAAAAGTAGGAAATTAAATCAATATACAGTTACTTAACATCGTAATTTTTTTAGATTTATAAAACTAAAAACGTAAATGTTTTTAGCCTCGCTATAAATTCATCTGCAGGAGTCTGGTAATTCAATCTTGTTCTATTTTTCTCGGTCGGTTGAAATTACAGTTAAAATAATATTATCGTTACGTGGAGATGTATGGTGTTAAAGACTGATATTTACATCTTAATTTAAATTGAACACCTAAGCCTTTTTATATAAAGGTAAAAAAGGGGCATACAGTTCACTTGATAGTTAATTAATTCTGTGGTACATGGACATCTACCAGTTAAAAAAGTCTCTGGATGTCTACACTCACCATATGAAGCAGCAGCTTTAAGCTGCTATTTTACGCTGGTATTCTGTGAAAGCGTGGTCCTTCCCCGGTCGAGCCGACCCATTCGTGCTACAACCATAATATGTCTACCTTTTACTAGTCAAGCCAAGGTTAACTATGTTGTAGTTAACAATATTATAGATGAAGCTTTCATTTTATAGCCTTATTAGGTAATGTTTCATTGAGGTAACAATCGTTC
Organism: Parnassius smintheus behrii; assembly: GCA_036936625.1. NCBI lineage: Eukaryota > Metazoa > Arthropoda > Insecta > Lepidoptera > Papilionidae > Parnassius > Parnassius smintheus. Next base: position 58,998,791 of record JAUPFT010000004.1, on the reverse strand, counting down.
GTAATCTAATTAATTAAAAATTAGAAAAATAAAACCCAAGACCTTGAACACCTCAGTTCCCACTTGACCATGAATCTTGCAAAGCTTTCACGATGTTAGAATATTCAACACGATAAAATCCGTAAAGTAAGTTATATTATATGTTATACACATACCTTTTATTACATAGTTTCAGAAAATATCAGTACAATAGGCGGTCTTATCACTTTCAGAGTGATAAGACGGCCTATTGTACATACTTTAATTATAGTTTTAACTGAGCTTGATGTTTCTGTATTGTGGTGTACAAAAAAGAATAAATAAATAAAATATGCAGTACTTATCTATAAATAAATGTTTAAAATTTTAGTTAAGCAGGGATTGATTAATAAGTGTTATTATATTACTAAACAGTACATGATAGATAAATAACTGCTAGTAATGAGTTGATTACTTCCGTTGTATCGTAAATAAATTATATATTTAGGGCTGCTTGCTGGTCTTGTGTCAGGACAGAGTTGTTTCCGAACGAGTGGGAAAACTTAAATAATTTTCAATAAGTATTCCTGTAACCTATATTCACGAAAATGATTCTATTCAACTGTAATCATGTAAATGAATTTGAAATGTTTGTCTGAAATATCGAAATAACTGCCTCACACTGAGCCGAAGGAGGGGCTATTCACACGCAATTAAGACGTGAGTAACCATTTTCAAAAATATAACCATTTACAAAATATTGTCTGTGTGTCTGTCCGGGCTAGTTTTCAAGACTCGAGGCTCGCTGGAAAGTGATTGTGATGAAACTTCACGAACATATAGAAAGCAATACCACGAGTGATTTAGGCTTCATCCGAATAACTAGGAGTATTTTTGTAATATCGAAAAATTGAGATAAAATAAATGGTTAATGTGTATTACAAAAAAAAAAATATACTTCACATTAATGAATGAGAAAGAAATAGTTATGGTTTTTTTTTTCAAATATTTATTTAAAGAGCTTTATCAAAACACGATTATGTCGCTCTGTTTGTCATCATTAAGAACTAAATAACATTCAACTTAAGAAACAATCGTAATGAAACTAAAGGTATCTAGAGCTTATCTGAGGTAAATATACAATTTAATCAATAATTTTGTTTCATCGGAATGTGGTCTGGATAAAATAATGTTACGTGTTGTTACGTGGTAGAGCCATGCTGCAGTTATATTAGTAGTATAGTTGTAGCACGAATGGGTCGGCTCGACCGGGGAAGGACCACGCTCTCACAGAATACCAGCGTGAAATAGTACCTTAATGCTGCTGTATTTCGTATGGTGAGTGTAGAGAACCGGACACCCTTTTTACTGGAAATGAGGCATTCCATCTCAGTCCTCACGGGTGACAACGCATCTGCATTTTTATTTGTAATGGAAGATAGATGTAGATATCTATGGGCCGCAGCAACCACCCACCATCAGGTGGACTGTGTGCTCGCTTGTCACCCTATTCTATAAAAAAAATGTTGCAATTAGGAAATTCCTTTAAAACTATTTTTACACTAAGCTATTCGAAAGGTGGCATTGCGGGCACAGTCCATCAAGACATGCATTAAGTCCTCGGGAACAACGCATTGCTAACAGTTCGGTGACAGGACTTTATTCACGATAAATGTTAACTTATTGAATGGAACGTGTCCAGAACGCAGACTCATAACCGCTGCATCTTTTCTTGTTAATCTGTGACGATCAATCCGTGGAATTCTGAAGGGATGTGGCTGAGATTTAATACCAAATACCTTCTTCTTGATTAAACGAATTGTTTTATTGATTAACCAAATACAAATCAATAGAATCAGGTCTTACTTTGCGAAAATCCATTATATTAAATTTGGTAAGAATTACTTCGTCCACACCCGTTCAATAAAATAAAATGACGTGTCTTACTTAGTTTGAAGAGCACCTCCCGCCCTCCCTCAATTGCGTGCACTAATCCTTTCACCACTAATCCCAGTACCATTACACTAGAGAACACACACCCTCGATGATAATATGACATGTGTTTCGCGTCTACACGAGGATCTGCGGTAAGCCACCGCAAACGGATTAGTGGTGAACTTTTCTTATCAATCTTTTCTTATCTTTAACCAAATGCAATTTGTATAAAAAAATATAACTCTATTTTCAACTCTACCAGTAATAGCTTGTATAGTCAAAACCTCTTCTCGTTCATTAAATACACAATGACTGTTGTTGTTAATCAAATTTACTTGGCACTGTCGTAGCAGGCTATGTAGTGGTTAGTGCAGAGGTAAAAGCTTGGGCTCATTGAACGATAATTTGTATTCAAGGTCCGATGATGTTGTTATCTCAGGACGCCTCGGTTCATGTTAACTGCGTCCGTTATTTGAATAAGAAATGTTCTCTCCGATATTAACATTATTTTTCAAATAAAAACACAAGAGAAATACCATTTCTGAAAATATTAAACGTGAAAAAGAGTTGATTCGTTATGATTTGAAAGTAAAGTATAGTTTTATATATAAACCTCGCTATTTGATGGTTTATTATGCATAGATGTATATCTATATAAGAGTTAATTGCTATTTTTATAGAATAGGGGCGACAAATGAACATACAATCCACCTGATTGTAAGGGGATGCTGTGGCTTATAGACATCTACATCTAATCTCAGCTCCAATATATGTTATTTAAGATTTTTTTAACCCACAAAGATCACTAAGATATGAATGTATGTATGTATGTATGTATATGATAAATTCGTATCATTGATGTATCTATAAAATGAATGTATGTATTTAAATATCAAAATGATTACGTTTATATAATTGTTTTTAATTAACTATATTTTTTTTTATTTTTACACTACACCCACGTCAAACTATCACCTATCAGTAGGTTGACTGGTGGAGCATGTCTCATAGCATTAAGTCCACCCTTTATATTATTTTGCAGTAGGCAATGCAATAAAGAAAAATAATAAAAACAGTAATCGGCAAGGAATACCCTAGACAAAATTCTATCGATCAAATTGGCGATATATTAAAAATGGTAAAATGGTAAAGGAGGCGAGAGAGGTGTGTCAGTATCGTTCCGAATGGAAGTCTGTAATCTCTGCCCACCCCTCTGGCGTAGTTTGAGGCGTGAGTTTTTGTGACGAAATTAAACGCTTCAAGATGTAGATGGAGTAAGTTATAGCACGCGCGGACGTGGGCAGGTGAACTGGTAATCGGTTCGCTTGATCGCGCAGAGCCGGACTGCAGAGTTGCTGCGTCACGAAAATAAATTACATTGGCGTTTTATGTCACATATTCAATGAGGATAGGCAACAGGGTGCTATTAGTATCACGTTGAATACTCATAAGTGATAAGGAAAATAAATTACGCCTTTTTTATGAAATAACGCTTAATTAAAAAAGCTACACAATGACAGTCGTAGAGTTTCAGTTACAAATATTTTGTTATAAAATATAATAAGAAGAAAAGTCATATATGAGGCTAAGGGAACTGTTTTGCACAGTTTTGCAAAAAGTTTAATTTTTTTATATATAATAAGTGTGACAAATGAGCCAACCTAATTGTATGTGGATGCTGTGTACCCATAGACATCCACATTTATCCTCAATTAAGAAATCAAACTCCTGAGGACTAAGATCGAATGCTTTGTTTCCAGTAAAAAGAGTCTCCGGTTGTCTACACTCACTATACAAAACACAAAATCACTTCACGCTGGTATTCTGTAAGAGCATGGTTCTTCCCCGGTCGTGCCAACCCATTCATGCTACATGCATAATATAGCTGCAGCATGGCTCTACGATGTATAATCCTTTAATAAAATTTATCAAAAAAATTAATTTAAATTTAGGAAAAGTGTTGAATAAGATTGTCAAAAATTAACAGCAAAGAGTAATAAGAAATAAGACATAATTTTTGAAGTTCTATTTAGGTTTAATAACATTCTAGAACATATTAAGACATAATAAAAGTAAGCTTAATTATTCATAACATTACGTTCCATAATATTTTATGACAATATAAAACATTATGGAGCGTTACTTAACTTTAGAAAGTTATTTTAAAATTCTATGAAACTCGGTGAACCACGAATACTTCGTAGTCTACTCATAAATATTAATAGAGCACTAAAATCTTCGCGTAATTACTTGAATCTTTAAGTGAGATAAAAATTAAATAAAGGCCAGGTATTGCAATCTGTTCTCGTGACTACTGCCTTGAAATTTTAATTATTTAAATAATATTAACTACGCTGTTAACATTTCAGTTAACAACTGCGTATTTTTAAGCTGAAAATGCTTATGCAAGGTTTTACGACGATACCTGAATGAAGGACGTCTCGAAGAATTATAGATTTCAGTTTGTATCATCACTACAATCCATCATTGATTTAACTCAATCAAGTTAAGGGGTCGATAATTGATAATGAGAACCATTATTCCCTATCAAATGTCGATACTTCGAGCCGTCAAGAAATCACTTTATTCCCACTTTGGCTTTCTAGTCCATAATATTTAAATTTGATAAAATAAAATTGATATCAAGATTTGAAGAAAACTTTACTAAATTACTATTATTTACGAGCCATGTAACAAAGTTTTTAAGAGCTCCGCAGTTTCCGGGGCTTCCCCTGGGAATGAGGTGGTTACTTCCAGACGGTTTCTTAAATAAATTTTGTAAATGGCTTATACAACCTTTCTTATTGTGTAATTTACAGAAAAAACAGGCCCCGTTGGGTTTGTTGCTGGTTATTCCCAGGACCGAGGTTTTTTTCAGAACCAGTGGTAAAAGTAAAAAATAAGTTTTAAAAAACAAAAAATTTGTCGATTCCATTCTATTTTATTTCGATGACATGTGAAATCTGCCAGTATGATTTAGAGGTTGACTAACTAAACATTAACTGTTCAAGATATACCTTGAAATAACTGTAACCGGAAACTGTACTAATTAAGACTGCAACATATGACAAGAAGTGAATTATTTTTCAGTCACGTAGCTTGCGAGGTGTAGTGTGCTACGCAATTTTCGTAGCACTTTAAATGCCGCCTACGCGGCCAGCTTGAGTATTCATTGTGAATTTCTCAGAAATAAAAAGCGTTGTTTTCAAGTAGCTTTAAAACTTTTAAGTTTAATATATTTGTGCACAATTATATTATTATTATGCAATTATACTATTATTGTGCACAATTATATTATTTAATTAACTTTCACTTTTTTAAATCGCCATTTATTTAATCTCAAGTAATATTATCTATCTCTTATTTAAGAGTTCACAAATCATGGAAAAAGATTTACTATGCAATGTGCACCAAATACTAGAATATGTATGATTAATAAATAAAATAAAACAACATAATATTTCATTTACTTCTTAAGTTAAAGTAAGTTTGAAATTTCAAATCAAATGCGGTGGTATTTTTAAATTTCTTATGTCTTTGTTGCTATCGTTATCATTATTATTATTATTATCATCATTACTAGTCCGCTGGTGAACATAGGTCATAGGGGAGTAGAATTATGGACCATGAAGGATTATGCCAAATGGAAGTCCGTAGTGTAGCCCAGGTCAGTACCGACATTGCTCTATATATACGTAATGTTTCTTCACACTCAGTGCAGCCGTTCCGCAGATTAGCTCGGATAGACAGATATTTAAGAAATAATTATTCGTATCGTAGCAGCAGAGAAATAACCCTGATCTCGGTAAAATACAGTTAATCTTATGTTACAGAAAAATACTTTAAATTTATTAACTGTTTTAAGTAAATACAGATGTTGCTTTAAATAAATAAATGGATGTAGTTTCTGCCTACACTTCTGGGTGACGGTTGCAAGTATTTGTGTATAATATAAAGATATCGTCAAATAAAACAATTACATTACCACATTATATGTCTATATATTATGTGAATATTAAAATATGTATTAAAATTTGAAACCAGACCGGGTTGCTTATCCACAAGCTTAGCACGTACGCAATTTTGTAAATTATTGTTTATGTAGTTTGTAGAGAAAGGCTAGTCTGGAAATTTCTATATAACTTAGTTTTTAAGTTATTCGCCAATGGCTAATGTTTTTTTTAATAACATTAAAATGACATCAGTTCAATTGATGGTACGCAGCTAGTGCAGCTAATGAACATCAACTTCAAACAAAGATGGCTACAGGTGTGCTGTCACACTAATGGGCGTGCCTCAGGGCTCAATTCTTGGCCACTTTCTGTTTATTGTCTATTTTATTGACTTACATAAGATTATATACCATCTATTAGAGCCTATAAAAGTCCACTACTGAAATAGGCTTCCCCCCTTGTTTGCCTCAAATGGGGCATTTTGCCATAGTTGCCATTATTGGCATGTGGGTTGGAAACCACAGTTTTTTATTATTTTGAGACGTTATCAGGAAGATGCTGCTACCCATCTTCTGTTTCAGTTTTCCTCTGTCGCCTCTTACGGCATCCACTTATAATTAGTTCGTTGGAATATCCACTACCCCGTATCGTCCCGTGAGGCTGAATGGCGACTTACATATTAATGACTTACCTTACATGGTAGGGGATATCATCATTAAATAATAGTATATAGGTATAGTATTACTTGCTGATGATACTTCATTAGTTTTCAAAGTAAAATGACAATTACTAAAATATGACGAAGTAAATAATGCTATATATAAATTAGTAATTTGACTAAGCATTGAAAAAATGGCACCAAAAATGACAGAAACAACGGTAAAAGGCATGCAGAATAAAAACACTATAACATTGAAATGAAAAAATATTCTCTCATTAATGTAATATTATTGTTCATTAAAGTAAATTGAATTATTACACGAATGTATACTTAATGAGTATTTCATAACTTAATTCAGAACAAAAGCCAGGTTAATGCGTTTACCGCTCGGAGCCGACATCCCCAGGCCGAGTAACAACCTAAAATTTTAAAGCTCGCAGCGACCGTGGCTCAGGTTTTAACCACCTTATTATTTTCATTAAATCCAGACGCTTACAAACAAGACGAGGCTTTACGACGGACTTGAAACAATTCCGTTGCGAAGAAGGAATTAAGGCGTTACTTCACCATTTTGGAGGCTCAATTACTGTGAGTCGTTCCGAGCCGCCGTTATCTTGAGAAAAGCCATGAAATGTAAATACAGCTGAGAGCTTTCCGTCCTTGGGGTTATGTCTAATTTAGCTGTCGTTTTTGCTGTACGTTGTTGAAATATTATTTAGAAACATATTTACATGAGAAATTCTCCGTAAATTGTATTTAAGAAGAGATGTAGAGACACAGTTTTATTTCACGGTTATTTGCTTATAAAATATATCGTTAAATTCTATTAGAAGCCCACTGTTGGACATAGACCACCCCATAGGTATTTAATTTAATGAATTTGATTAAAGATTTGTCTTAAATTTTGTTATTGTGTGTGGACATACCAGAGCACACACAAAGGATTCATACCATTCTGTTAGTCTAGTTTTGGTAGTAGAGGACTTCAGTCTAACTTAAACGCCGTCCACTACCATCTCGAGACGGCGAGGCCGGCTCTGCTCTTTCTGACCGAGACGCAGGTGTCCTCTCCGGCTGATGTTTCGTATCTATCCTACCCGGGGGACTCTTTCGTGCCTCGGGCTGGAGTTTGCGTTTACCTCAGGACATCTGTTCTCGACGCCTCGGCAGACTTGAAGGTTCGGACCTGTCCATCCCTAAAAAAGGCGACCGCTCAGACCCGTCCAGCTACCGGCCTATCGCCATCACCTCCTTATTCTCCAAAACAATGGAGTCCATTGTAAACTGCTAGCTCGTGAGGTACCTTGAGTATCACCAGCTGATTAGTGACCGCTGATACGGTTTTCACCGTGGTCGGTCAGCTGGTGATCTTCTGGTCTACCTAACTCACAGATGGGCGGAGGTAGTAGAGTCCAAGGGGGAGGCATTGGCCGTTAGTTTGGACATTGCGAAGGCCTTCGATCGGGTTTGGCACAAAGCGCTTCTTTCGAAGCTCCCTTCCTATGGGCTTCCCGAGAAATTGTGCGATTGGATCACCAGCTTTCTTGCAGATCGGAGCATCAAGGTCGTTGTTGACGGTGCAAGCTCCGATTGCAAGCCTATTAATGCTGGTGTTCCACAGGGCTGCGTGCTATCGCCAACGCTGTTCTTTCTGCATATCAATATGTTGCACACCTGTAACATTCATTGCTATGCAGATGACAGCACTGGTGATGCTTTTTACACCGGTCAAGCCAATATTTCTCGGTAAAACGTTTCCGAGTGCCGGAATAAACTTGTGTCTGAAGTCGAGTCTTTGCTGAAAAGAGTCTCGGATTGAGGGCGACTAAATCTAGTCCAGTTTAACCCCCAGAAGACAAAAGTTTGCTCGTTAACCGCTAAAAAGAACCCCTTTGTCGTATCCTCTCAGTTTCAAGGCACTCCCCTTGTTGCCTCAGCCAGTATCGGAATCCTCGGCGTCGTCATATCGAGTGACGTGGCCTCTAAAAAGCTTGGCGTGCTCAGCAGAGCGGGACAGTATTTCATGCCGGCACACCGCCTGCAACTTTACAAGGCGCAGGTTCAGCCGCACATAGAATACTGTTCCCATCTCTGGGCTGAGGCTCCCCAGTACCAGCTCCTTCTACTTGACCGCATCCAGCGCAGAGCGGCTCGAATCGTCGACGACCGAGTGCTTTCCGATCGGCTCGATTCACTGGCGCTGCGAAGAGATGTTGCATCTCTTAAGAGATGTTGCATCTCTTAAGAGATGTTGCATCTCTTTGCGTATTTTATCGCATCTATCACGGGGAGTGCTCTGAGGAATTGTTCGGATTAATCCCAGCCGCCAAGTTTCGTGAACGCACTACACGGCAAACGTCTCGATACCATCCACACCATCTGGATGCTTGGCGGTCCACCACTGTACGTTTCACAAGGAGTTTTCTTCCACGTACAATCTCTTTGTGGAATAGTTTACCATCGGCGATTTTTCCGGACCGATACGACCTGGGGACCTTCAAGAAAAGAGCTTACTCCTTTCTAAAGGGCCGTCAACGCTCCCGCAATTCTCCTGGTGTTGCGGTTGATCATGGGCGGCGGTAGTCACTTAACATCAGGTTAGCCGCATGCTCGTTTGGCCCCTCTTCTATAAAAAAAAATTCACAATGGAGTTAGATGCAAATAAGTTTTTAGCTTTCCTAGATGTTTTAGTCATTCGAAATCCTGATAACACTATTGGTCACACTGTGTATAGAAAAAAGACCCATACCAACCGATATTTAAATGGTGAATCTCACCATCATCCTTCACAGTTAGCTACCGTGGGTAAATCTTTGTTTCAGAGAGCGCGAGGGATCTGTGACAGAAAACATCTGGCTTCTGAGCTGCAGTATGTTAAGCAGTGTTGCAAGACAACAAGCTTCGGATCCCGCGCCTACGTCACAGTGACCGAGTGAAGCCGGCCACAGTCGAGCGTGTGCCTGCTGTACTACCATATGTCAGAGGAGTCACACACAAGGTTGGCTACATATTGAAGCGAGCTTCCATTAAAACGTACTACAAGCCGCCGAAGAAGATTAGTCAATTTTTACCATCCATCAAATGCAATATTCCTCTACAAGATGCAGGTGTGTACAAGCTATATTGTGAATGTGGTCTCTCTTACATACGTCAAACAAAAAGATCTATTAAAACCCGCGTGAAGGAACATATAGCTGCCGTGAGTACCAACGCTCCGGGAAGTCTGTAGTCTGCGAAAATGTTCAAGATCGCCCCCACCATTACATTAGATTTGATAAACCACAAATCCTCGCAAAAGAACACCGATTCCTACCAAGGATGATACCCGAGGCTAATGAAATTAAAAAACATCCAAATTTCAATAGAGAAGATGGATGGGTGCTGCCAGCTGCTTGGGATCCTATAATTTACAAAATTAAACCCAAACCCAAGCATACCACGCAAGACTTCAAGATACTGTAAGTTCGTTTTGCGTAAATCGGACCAAAAATTAATATTCAAAAACTGAAGGTAGCCGGGCTAACAATGACATTGGGACGTCAAACATCTCAGTCCCCCCGTGACTTTAAAAATAAGTAAAATCAGTTAAATAAACGCAATAGAATCCGTAAATTTAGTTTTATTCAATAAGTGATCATAACTTTCTTTCTTGTCATTCTTAATGGATTACGACAATTCTGAAAGAAAACCGCTCTGGAACAAATCTAAAAATATTACTAATGTAAAAATTATCAAAAATCGTTACCTCCATAGTAGTAATTTCTCCTGTATCGTTTACATACATAAATTTTACAATGACAAACATTCAGACCCTGAAAAATTATTTGTGTTACATAGTAAAAGTGTTACATATCTCAACAAAATGTTACATATCAAATATGATCTTTCAGTCGTTTCCTATAATCGCTCGCCTCTTTCGATTCTAACGACAAGAGATGCGTTTCATAGATTTTCTTTCTTTCGCTGCCAACATTCAACTAACTGCTGTATAAATAACATTTATAAACTAATTTAATACTAATTAATAATATTGATTCACCTCATCATATAAGCGAAACATCGCAAGAAAACCTGCACACTTATATCTTCCAAAATATTACTGAGACAACATCCTCTCAAAGTTGTAGTGGCGGCGTGCGTAGCAGTGGCGCGAGTGCCATAGGAGCCGACCGCTGAAAGTTTTCATTATTCTTATTTGTATAAAACTGAACTTGCAAGCGAACTTACAGCGTACCTGGTGGTAAGTGAGCACCCGCAGCTCTCATCATCATCATCATTACAGCCCTTCACAAGTCCACTGCTGAACATAGGCCTCCCCCAAGTATAATGCCACAAAGCACGATCCTGAGCCACCCGCATCCATCGACTTCCCACATGTCTTACCAGGTCATCACTCCATCTAGTGGGGGTCGCCCAACGCTACGCCTATTGGTGCGAGGCCGCCACTCGAGAACCTTTCTTCCATATCGGTTATTGGTTCTTCGAGCTTTATGGACGGCCCATTGCCACTTCAGCATACTAATCCGTTGGGCTATGTCGGCCACTCTAGTTCTACTGCAGATATGCTCATTTCTGAGTTTATCACGCAGGAAAACCCCGAGCATGGCCATCTCCATAGCTGGCTGAGCGACCTTGAGCGTCCTCATACGGCCAGCAGTGAAGGAACACGTCTGAGATCCGTAAGTCATCACTGGCAACACGCACTGGTTGCACAATCTAGTTTTCAGAGTTTGAGGTATACCTGACGAGAAGATGTGTCGTAATTTCCCGAACGCCTGCCTGCTTCATACGAAAAAGGCTACAGACGCATTGTCGCCCCTGAAGAATGAGATTGAATATTTTACAGCCTGGAATCATACTGACTGTCTATACCCATCAGACGGGAACACAGCGATACAAGCACTGCTATTTGACGAGAGAAATATGTGAAAGGATGTTGAGCACACAGACGGTGTCCTAGGCAAACAGGTGTCCTACCATATAGTTTCAGAAAGATCTCGTTGCTTCGGATAGATGGCGGTATAACCACGTAAAATGACACGGCCAGTAATAAAGAGTAACCTGATAATTCGCCTGTCAAACGATCAAAGCAAAAAAATGCCCTCAATCGTAAGCAAAACAGTATAAAATGTGCGTAAGTGAATAATAATAAAATGAAAAGCATTAATTTTATATTATCATCGCCATCGGCAGCCCTTCACAAGTCCACACTTGAAAACAGGCCCACCCTGATACCACAAATCCCGATCCTGAGCCACATGCATCCATCCGAATTCTGCATAACTATCATAATTAAATATATTTATATGTAAATATTGTTTGCATTACTCATTTATAATCACTGAATAAATTAAACATTTTTACTCAAATCAATGATACATGTAGCAAAACGCGTTTATTGGAAAACGAAAATAACAATTTATTTACAGAAATAAAGCCAACCAAAATTTGAAAATTGTAAAACCAACGGAGTCTTTTATCGCGTGTAAAAAAGTTAGCTTCGCTGACATATGGATGTGGCTGCCCATGTGTTCTAAACTGCTGCTTTTTGTTCGGTTTTGTTTTGAAATGTATGTAGACAGTTTTGGTTGAGGTTTTGAAATCTTCATTGCTTTTTATAAAAAATCTATGATTTTAATATTTGTAGTGAGATGAGTATCGGATCGGTGTAATAGCAAAACTAGAATTGCTTTTGATTTTTATTTCGAGTGACACTAAAGCACTCGCATTCGAGTGCTGATAATGTTCACTCCTAAAATACTAAGCTAATGTAAGTCGGCAATAAAAGCTGGTAACATAACATAGGTAAGTTGTTTTTTATGTCGGCACAAATCTGCAAATTATGTATATCTAACATGATATTCCACGTTGCGATCTCATATGTTTTATTGTTGTTGACGTCGTTTAGTCGATGCATGCAATTAATAAATATTTGGCAAAGCTTTTCGCTCGAGTGACAAGTGTTGGTTCAAATTTTATTTGAAATAAAGTTAGTAAATAATCTGTTGAACTAACCTTTTGTGAACGAATAAAGTTTATAATAGAGAATGATGATACATAATTGACAGAAAATCGCTGTTCAAAATTAAAGCTCAATCATAATTTCGCTTTTATGAGTCTGAGAGGCCGAGTAAATATTTTATAAAATAGTTACTGTGAAATTGATAAATTATTGAAAGAAAGAAAGAAAAAATAATTTTTAGTCAAAATAGAATACAAAATGTAATTCTTATTGAAAGTGTTTTTTTTTATTCTGTACTGGTCCGGAATCTAAAACTTCTTGTCTGGAGAAAAGGAACTAGTGAGAAACCCAGTGGGACTTTTTTTTAAATAAATTAATTTACATTAAATTATTTTATACAATTTGTATGAGGACATTTAAAACAGCATGGTAGAGATCACCTCATTTCCGGGGGTTATTATCAATCATGTACTCTTTAGTAGTATATTATACGGTTTGGTGAAACAGTTCGCTGCGGGCAAGTGCGCGCAGGTTCCGGGTTCATTGTCTGAGCAAGTATTTGAATGGATTAAAATCAGTTTTTTTGGCTTTGGGTGATTTTAATGCAGAAATGAGGGACGTTTAAAGGGAAGTTCACCATTGCAGAGTCTATTTCTCCAGACAATGCCACGTTGAGACGCGAAGTACGTAACTAATTATCGACGGTGGTACTTTGTTCCTAGTGTTAATATTGTTTGTTAATATTGTTGTTACAGTGATGTACAAGCAATAGTGTGAGGGAAAGGAACACATCTTTTAAAAACTGCTGCACCAAATGTGCTTTTTACATTTCATGAAAGGTTTAACGTTTTCCGACTGTAGGTGTTGTCAGATTTAGTGGTCGTAACCATAGTGTATAAAATTGTGGGAGCGCGAGAGGTATTCTTCAAGCAAGATGATACACACATCTTTTATATATATATATATATATATATACATATATATATATATATATATATATATATATATATATATATATATATATATATATATATATATATATATATATAATTTCTGCAAAATGACACCTAATTTAGTATAGCTAAACTAGGAATCCTATTTTAATTTTACTAATATTATAGAATGTTGGCTGCAACCCACCGCTATTGCTATTTTTTTCCGACTTGATCACAAACGTCTGTGGCGTCATTAATCTGAAAAATAAAAATAAACAATTAAAATTAATAATCTACAACTACACAGACTACATTACACAATTAAAATTAAAATAAAATACAAAAATAAATAAGTAATATAAAACTTACCATGAAGTCGTGTCGTATCGTCGCAGAAATCGTGATCAAGTTGTTGTCGTACTGTGACGATAAGACGCATGACGCTTGCGCCCGGCTATTGTTTGTATTTGCTACTTGCTTTGAACTTTTTCTTCCTTCTTGCACTAATAACTTCTGTGCTAAGCTTTGTGCTAAATTATAAACAGTATTTTATATGTGAACTATTGTATTCGTGAATTATTGTAGCTGTGAACTATAGCAAAGGTGAACTATTTAATTGTGTGAACTATTGTGCTTACAATAAAATTTTATAGAAAGTGATTGGTGAGTAATTTATTAAGAATCTCCCCACATCACTTCAAGTCAATATTTCTCAATTATCTTTATTTGAAATTTGCTTGTATTGTATAATTCTTCTTATCATGAAGTCTATCACCAAGAGAAACTCCGAGCATAGCACTTTTTGTATCTCGCTGGGCAACCCTAACCTTCTTCGTACGGACAGCAGTGAGGGATCACGTCTCCGATGCATACGTCATCATCGTCATATAGGATCAGTAAGATGCAGCAGTATGTAGTGCGCTAACCGTGATGGCCATGTAGTTTGAAAAACTGACAATCGATGGGGAAGAAAGGTTCTCATTGAGCAGCCTCGTACCGGCAAGTGAAGCGTGAGGTAGGAAGTTGATGGATGGTGGGTCAGGTGGTCCAGGTTGATGCTTTGTTGTATCCATTGCTGCATATCTATATATCTATGTTGTATATACCTATTTACCGCAGTTTTGAGAAAAAAAGTCCTCTGACTCTTCGTAGCTAAAGGAATGATAAACGATCATAATATAAAAGAACGTAGCAAATTGCATTTAAAACTATTTGAAAAACGTACATTTTTTGTTGTACAATTTCCTTGAATATGATTTAAGGGACTGCTATAAAACTTGATCCCGATCATCATTTATATCAAACTTGTTCTAATAAAACTAATTTTGCGGATAAAAAGTAGCATAGATCAGCCTTTCACTAGATGGAGTAGCGATCGGCAGAGGCGGGAAGTCGATGGATGCAGGTGGCCCAGGACCGTGCTTTGTGGCGTTCCCTGGGGGAGGCCTTTGTTCAGCAGTGGACTTGTGAATGATTCTAATAATAGTAATAATTACTGTACCACTCGTAAGAATTAATTCATAACATTAGATTATATCACTTGTCCAAGCGAAACCTCTTCAAACGTTTTATTTCAAATGGCAGCTTGTCAGTCATTTTTATTGAATCTTTGTATGGTTGTTAACTACCTGTGATTATAAAATAAAAGGAAATAAATTATACTCAATACATTCCCTCAAACTTTAAACGATTCTACGAACTGCCCTTGTACTACGAACCACCTTGTAGGGCATTTAATTTTGCATTACATCCTTAAAACTTCATGAAGTTGTTATCTTAACGATAGCTTTGCAAAATTTTCGCAGTTTGTCTTGTCCCTAATATTATATTATAAATACATTTGCAAGGAGTGGCAACTACGGAAAAGCATCGCTTATATAAAAAACTGAAAAATAAACATAAATCACGCATTATTTTTTTATATTAGAATTATGGACTCAACTTTTATACAGATTGATATATCCGTCATAGTACAAAAATTACACGTAACAGTACGTAAATGTGTACTGTTAAGTACTTGAAGACGATGATATACTGTTACAAATTTCTCGCACAATGTTCGTCGTTTGATGTCTACAAGTACGTAGATTCAATCTGATAATTGTCAACTTCGCTGTGAACAATCTCGGAACGAGGCGAGCAACCCACAACGGGCTCATTGTATCCCGCACTGGCAACACAAACAGAGAGTGTTCTGGAGCAGGGATAGGCCTGCCACGCTGTTCCAATACGTTAAAGATGTTAAGATCATCAAGATAAATAAAATGATGTGACTTACTTAGTTTTAAGAGCTAAGAGCTTTACTACAATATGAGATGAGATATTAACAAAATCGATGAACTAGAGAATCTGTAACAAGTTATTTGATGTGCACTTTTTAATTTCATAATTTTATAGTAGTCTTAAATGAATTATTAATTAAAATATTATATTCCGGATAATGTAAGTTTTAGTTACTCTTATATTTCGCTAAAGGCTTTATGTTTGGAGGAAACGGTGATATTTTATGCTATTATTTTTTTATAGCATAAGGGTGACAAATGAGCGCACAGTCCACCTGGTTTCCAATGAAAAGAGTCTCCGGTTCTCAACACTCACCATACGAAACACAGCAGCATTAAGCTACTATTTTACGCTGATATTCGATGAGAGCGTGGTCCTTCCCCGGTCGAGTCGACCAATTTGTACTAAAACTATACTACTAATATAGCTGCAGCATTGCTCTACCACGTATAGAGCACTAAAAATATTTTACAGTAAGTAGGATATTAATTGATGGTTAAACTAGCGCTGCCGTCGTACTGGGCTGCACTAAAAGTATCGGGAATGGATTTCCACTGTTCCTGACATATTAAAATCTTTTTAATTGAAAACTCCTTGGTTTTAAAAATCGAATACCATTTATTTATTTCAAAAAAGATTCTCGGTCTTGTCACAAGGTTTTGTCAAACTTGTTTAGGCGTTGAGAAAATGGAATTGACTCTAGAAAATTCAAGAGCGATGATTTATTATGACTTTCGAAGTGGTTTAACACAAAAACAGTTTGTTGACCGGATGATTTCTGCATTTGGTGATGAAGCCCCATCCAAAACAACAATTTATCGCTGGTTTGCTGAATTTCAACGTGGACGTGTCAAGCTCAGTGATGATCTCCGTCAAGATCGTCCAAAAACTGCAGTCACCCAAGAAAACGTTGATGCTTTACGTAAGTTGATTGAGGAAGATTGACATGTGACATACCGCAAAATTCAAGCAACTTTAGACATTGGCATTAGTCAAATACGAATAATCTTGTATGAACAATTAGGTGTAAAAAAGTTGTTTACCCGATGGATACCGCATTCGCTCTATGAAGAGCAAAAAGCGGCTCGCGTTACTTGGTGCGTCAGAACTCTCGAAAGATTCTACGCAGGATCCTTAAATGCTGTATACAACATCGTATCAGGTGACGAATCCTGGATATACGCGAACGAACCCGAAACAAATAACCAGTCATGAGTTTGGGTGTTCAAAAATGAGTTAAAGCCAACAAAAATTGTTCCTTCACGGAGTGTTGCAAAAAAAAATGGTGGCCACGTTTGTCTCCAAAACATGCCATGTTACGACTATTCCTCTTGAGGGACAAAGAACGGTTATTGCAGAATGTTATGCTAGCATTTGTTTGCCACCGGTCGTTTCTGCACTCCGTGAAGAGAATTGCAACCGCCGCATCATTCTCCATCACGACAATCCGAGTTCTCACACCGCACACAGAACAAAAGAGTTTTTAGAACAAAAAACATAGAATTATTAGACCTTCCACCATACAGCCCCGACCTAAGCCCTAATGATTTCTATACTTTCCCTAAAATAAAGAATAAATTGCGTGGACAGAGATTTTCATCACCTGAAGAAGCTGTGGACGCCTACAAAACGGCCATTTTGGAGACTCCAACTTCCGAATGGAATGGTTGCTTCAATTATTGGTTCCATCGTATGGAAAAATGTGTCAAATTTCGCGGAGAATACTTCGGAAAGCACGTAAATACATTTTTAAATAATTATAAAAGGTTGTGTAACTTCCTTGATTCCCGAAATTTTCAGTAGCTCAAGTGGTTAGCGCTATCTTTAAATTTCACAGTACGCGCTCAAACCGGGTTCAATTCCCGCCGGCACCAATGAAATTGTTAATTGCAATTTTGAGTGCTGACTTACCACGTGCTCGGCGGTGAAGAAAAGCATCGTGAGGAAACCTAAGGAAGTCTAAGAAATAATAAAAAAATATTGGAATTCATGCGAAATTCACCAACACGTATTGGGGCAACGCGGCGGAACTTCCTCGCCCTAATACCCTCTCATAAGTGCGGGGAGGCCTGTGCCCAGCAGTCGGATGTATATAGGCTGTATGTTTAACTTTAAACCAGCTCCGCAGGCACACATGCGTAGATGACATAATATGTTAATTGAATTAATTTCGTTATGTTAAATTAGTTCTCATAGGAGAGGAGGGGGGATACGTGCCATAGCCGCCACGCTTGACAAGCGAGTTGGCGGGTTGTCGTGTGCATTTCCGTACATACACTCGTGCACTGTAATCTTTTTCTGTGCAAATGACTAGTCTGAATAGAATGCAAGGACAATACTGGTTTTTTAACCAAATGCACAGTATGTATAACATATTTTCAAGGTTAAGTCTAAATAAGACTTAATAATATTAAAGTTGATATATACCGTACAGTAGAAGCAATTTTCTATGAAGCAGAAAATAAGGCGTTGCTTGAGCATTACGAAGACTGAATTACTTGGAGGCGTTTCAATCCAACGTCGCTTGAGAAAACATATGAAATGTAAATGATGCTTAAAGTAAGCCTTGGCTTTACCTTAAATATATTTTATTTAGACTTGGGTATTCAATGAATATTTTTATATTTCTTCAGTTGGGTATTTTTATGGGTAGGACTTCCTTTTGCCCGGGAGTCCGTCTGGCAAGGTACCCGTTTCAGCCGCCAAATGTGCTTGAGAAATTCCCTCTTAGTCTTCAGAGATGATAAAGCTTTCTTTGTTTAATGTTGGCTGCAAGTGTTCGTAAACTGCAGTAGGCACTTCCAATCAGGTGCACGGTTAATTAGTTAGTCTACTTCGTTAGTCTAATTCATAAAAAATAAAAGATTTTTAACTTTATTATATTTAGCATTTACCTAAAATTTTTCGTAAGGTAATTTTCTCTTTTTTCTTCACTTATTTCTAATTAGTAAGCTTTTGAAGGTTTATCTTCAGGCAGCGTGTTTATTCACACGAAAACTGACATACATTACTTGATAAGTTCTACAGATCATCATCATTATCGCTATCGTCTTTATTACAATCTCTCAAAGTCTACAACTGAAAAAGCCTCCCCCACAGGTTGCCACATAGGGGGGATATTTATAGTTGCCACGCTTCGCGGGTGCATATATAAATATATAAAAAAGGTTTTAAAGTTGGAACACATAACCATTAAAATAAAAATTAACAGGTAGAATATTTAATACAGTATTGAAAATAAATAAAACCCAAATGAACTAAACAAATGGAAGAGGAGTAGATGAAGGCTGATCGTTTGAATGCATGCATGCGTGATTTTTTTAATTTTGCTTGAGCGTTCAAGGGTGTTAGAGATTTGTTGTAAGATTGTGTAATTTAAAAAAAAAACGATTATTATGATGGTTGGGTTGATATCAGCGAATGAATTTAATTACGCTATAATTTATTTTAATTTTAATAACCTCACACCAGCTGTCACGCACCGACAACGAACTAAATGAGTGCACGTGGACGTTTAATTCTTTTATTAACGCTATGTGGGCAAGTAATCGCAGTTTTAATTAAAAATGCCACGTGCAGTGATCGCGTTTATTGGAAAACAAAAATACCAATTTCGCCTATGGAAATTGAGTCGGCAAAAACTCGAAAATTGCCTTCAGTGCAGTAAAACCAGAGGGCGGTTCATCGTGTAAAAAGTTATTGTAACTGTGAGTGGAGAGTGTGTTTGGGTGTTGTATTACGCTGGATGTGGTCCAGGATGTACAGCAGGAAAAAGTGGAACATTGTGGTATATGTGGACAGTTTCCACGAGCTTGTCATTCATATCCTCCACTGCATTGCAATCTTCTAGGCACTGAAAGCAGTTACGTAACTCGAGCTGAAAAGTCTCGGGATTCTGGATTAGAGCACGAGGGGAACGGAGCGTTGACTTCATTAGACGAGACCTCTCTAAATTAACGTTAAGGTTCAGTGTGCCTCTAAATATTCAGTGATCGCTGCCGGTTTTCACCCTTGCGATCACTGAGACATCACTGAACAGTTGGCTTCTGGTCGTCATAATGAAATCAATCTCATTTTTTGTCGAACCGTCGGGGCTCAACCAGGTCTACTTCCTGTGGGGCCGCTTCTGGAAGAAGGAGTCCCTCTTTCTCCATAAAGTCAGCCAGCTGCTGGCCCCTACGGTTCCGTTGCCCTATTCCAAATTTCCCTAACTTCAGCTCACCGCTTTCTCTTGTGCCTAGTTTTGCGTTGAAGTCTCCCATCAACACCGTGTAGTGGGTTTTGGAGGAATGCATGGCTCTAGAAATATCCTCATACATTTCCTCCACCTCCACATCGGGATATGCCGAGGTTGGTGCGTAGACCTGTATGACCTTCAGCGAATACCGTTTGGTGATTCTGAGTATCATGTACGCGACCCTCGTCGACACACTCCCAATCTTTACAACGTTGTTGACGAGAGACTTGTGGACGATAAATCTGACACCTCCTTGGGACAGATGGTCGCCCTCCCGGTGATAGAAGAAGTTGCCGGACTCGAGGATTACCGTGTCCTCCCCCTCTCTTCGGACCTCAGATAATCCAATAATATGCCAGCGCAACTTGTCTACCTCTTCTTCCAGCTCCAGTATCTTCTCGTCAGTCCTCAGGGTGCGAGCGTTATACGTTGCCAGGTCGAGTCGTCGTAGGTGGCAACCGAACCTCCACCGGAGATTCTTAGCACCCCCTGCCCCGCCGTTACCATGGTCGCCACCGTAGCCAGGAATAGCGGGGCCGCCGGGGACTGGGGGCCGTTTATTTGCGTCGTTGCTCATGGGGGATATTTGCCATAGTTGCCACGCTTGGCGAGCGGGTTGGCAACCGCAGTTTTTTAATATATTATTGTTGTTATTAGGAAGATGCTGCTGCCTATCTCCTTTCTGTGTCCCTCTGTCGACTCTTACGACACCCACGGGAAGATATGGGGTAGTGGATATTCTCAACCACCACTACACGGCAATATATTAATGTGGCGTTATTTGGGTTTAAGTCTTTCGGATGAAATGTAGCCTTGATCAGTCCTAGTAAGCTTTTCGTGAAGCTTTTCATTTTTTATTACGAACGAAATGGTTGAATCAAATCAAATCAAATCAGTTTATTTTGTGAACATAGGTTATTTTACAGATCTTAATATACGTCATAGTAAAATACAAGGTAGGTTATCTATGTCCCGCCAGTAGGCATAGAAAATATAAAATAATAATTGCTTAATATTTTTTTTTCTCTTCTGATGTCAGTTTTTAATTGAAATAATGTATTAATATAAGAAAATTTTAAAGATAATAAAGGTATAATATAATATAACATATAATAATTATCATCATTTTTTCTAATTGTCATCTAGTATTAATTGGCACATGTCATGATAGGTATATATTCAATGTAGTATTTTAATGTTAAAATGTGTCGCTAAGGAATTCATCTAAAGAATAATATGCTTTTTCATTCAGTAGATCAAAAAGTTTACGTTTATAAATATTAATGTTGTCAGAATCTCTAATGTATTTAGGTACTTTGTTATATACTTTTGGTGCCATTGCGTATATACTCTTCTGTAATAAAACAGTTCTACTTGATACTAAATGAAGCTTATCTGAGCGACGTTGACTTTCCACGAACTTATACATGTTAATATTACGTTTTACAAAAATGCTTGTTTCATAAATATATAATGAGGGAAATGTTAGAACTTTTAATTTTTGAAAATGCGGCTTGCATGTGTTTGTGCTTTTTAAACTACAGATCGCACGTAGACATTTTTTTTGTGCGATGAATACTTCGCGAATGTTAGGTGCATTTCCCCAAAATATAACGCCATATCTCAGGATTGAGGCGACATAGCCATGGTACGCTGCTAATAGTGCTCTCTGGTTTGCAATTTTTCCCAACATATAAAGAACGTATGCTAATTAGTGCAATTTTTTGCAAATATAATCAATTTGTGTTTTCCACGACATATCATTGTCTATAAGTAGTCCCAAAATTTTTTTAACCTTTGTTTCTTTTACGTCTTGACCCATATATTTGATGTGTAGATTTATTGAAGTGTTTTTTTAAATTGAAACGTCATTATTTTCGTTTTGTACAGATTAATTTTTAGGTTGTTTTCTTTCAATCAGTCAATAATTGATATAAGACTTTTATTAATTTCACCTTCTATTTCATCATAGTTATTACTGTTGTAAATTACAGTGCTGTCATCGGCAAATAACGACATTTGGTGTCTTGTACAATTTGGAAAGTTATTTATATAAATGATAAAAAGAGAGGGGCAAGTACTCCACCTTGAGGAACTCCGTATTTAATCAATTGTGTATCAGAAGAGTATATTTTTTCGATTTTCGACTTGATATCTATTCGGGTAATTTGTGTTATTTGTTTTCTGTCTTTTAAATAAGATTTCTTTAGACTATGCACATTTCCCCTAACTCCATACATGTATAATTTGTCTAGTAGTAGATTATGATCTACATAATCGAAGGCCTTAGTTATATCCATATACATTGACAAAGCTGGTTTCTTACTATTCATGTTCTGTTATATTTTCTCTAGAAAGTTGTAGATAGCTATATTGGTATTTTTGTTTTTTCTGAAGCCCATTTGTTCTTGGCATAGGATATTATTCTTTTCCAAATAGTTGTATAGTCTAATATAAATAATTTTTTCGACTATTTTAGAGAAAGTCGATAGTAACGCCACCGGTCTATAATTACTCACATTTGTTCTATCTTCTTTTTTATATAAAGGCTTAATGATTGCAATTTTTAGGTTTTCTGGGAATATTCGACTTTGGATGCATTTGTTTATATTATTACATAGTATAGGAGTTATTAAAGGTGCTAATTCCTTAATTATTTTAGTGTGTATGTTATCATATCCTGTGGTGGTTGTATTTTTAAGGTTTTTAATGATTGTTATAATTTCTTGGGTTGTTGTTGGTTCCATGAATATTGATTTGGCTGATTTGTGACGGCAAGTGTTTTTTTTTGTTAGTCCCTTTTTCATTATTAGTCTGTATTTGATTTGAATAATAATTATTAAAATAATCCGCTATCAATTTAGGATTTGTCACGTACAGTCCTTGGATCTTTATTCCCTCAATATTTTGTTTAGGTATGTTTGGCTTCACTCCATTTATTACTTTCCACGCAGTTTTGTTTTATTATGACTTGTTTCAATGAAATAACTGTTTTGAGCTTTTTGTGTCAGTTTGACAATTTTTTTATATCTCTTTGTGTAGTTTTTAAATTTTTGTTTTGTGTCTTTACTAGGTCTCAGTCTATATTCCCACAGTAGTTCTCGTCTCTTTTTGCTGCATAGTTTTATTCCCCGCGTAATCCATTGTGTTTTCTTAATTGGGTTTACTTTACATTTGATAGTAGGAAAGCATAAGTAATAGAATAGTATAAATAAGTCAAAGAAGCTGTTGTAGGCGGTATTTGGATCATCAGTTTCATATGCTTCTGAGAAGCTTAGACTGCCAATGCATTTCTTAAAAAGTGTTATATTCTCTTTGTTGTAATCACGTTTATATGTATGCCAATATTTAATAATACACGTTTTCTTTACTGTCCATCTCATCAACTGTGCTGTATGATCGGAAACACCCAGCTCTATTATTTCACTACTACATCCTCTTATATATTATGAATCGATTGAAATGAAAAAAAAAAATCATTACAATTGGTTCAGTCACTTCGTTCATAATTCTTGTCGGACATATACAAGACTTGCTATTGATATTACAGGCATACACTTTCATTTATTTATATATATATATATATATATATATATATATATATATATATATATATATATATATATATATATATATATATATATAAATTAACGAGTAAATGTGAATAATTTGGGAGTTATAAATTTTGTATAATCTGTATATTTTTTAGGAAAAATTACTTCACTGCAAGGAATTGGTGTAATTAACATTTTAATGGTAATTGCTGGGATTAAATTCGGTCAGCTTGTGTGATACGTAATGTACGATGAGTGCTTAACTCTTGATCTAGCACGGCTTTACACGTAAACATTAAGGCATAAATCACAAAGTATTTTAGAAAAGTTGAGATTGGTTACAGCAACAATCACATTTATATTTTATGTAACGACATAGTACTGGTTGTAGATGTGCGTGATCGACAGACGTTTGCGTTCTTAAGTTACAAGATAAAATTAGCTTATATTTACGCATTAATAAGAAAACATATTAATACAGAATAAATTTAACGAAACCCTAATTGATTGGGTTTTGTTACCACTTCTCCTCTGCATCGTTATCGTAATCATAAACAACATTTTTAAGCTTAACATTATAGTTTCAGTTTATTAAAGTCCAGGAACACGAGCCTCCCAAAGACTGCTCACAGGAGGAATTATTGTCATTTTTTTAATAGAATTACGGTGACAAACGAGCACATAGTCCACCTGAAGGTAAATGATTAATATGTGTAAAGAATAAGAATCAAAATGTGGATGCGTTGTCACCCCTTAGGGCTATGATGGAATGCCTCCATTCCAGTAAAACCGGTCTCCAGTTCTCTATACTCACCATACGCATAGCATCAAGCATCAAGCTGCTATTTTACGCTGGTATCCTGTGAAAGCGTGGTCCTTCCCCGGTCGAACCGACCCATTCGTGCTACAACCATAGTATAGCTGAAGCGTGGCTCTACCACTTATAACATAATTGACAACCGCAGTTTATACTATTAGGAAAAACGCTGCTGCCCGTCTCATGGTCAGTTTTCTCTTGTCGTCTCTCACGGCAGCCAAGGGACATACCTATGTAGTAGTGGATGTTCTTACACCACCACTGCATGGTAATTACTGCTGGACAATTTTTTAAGCATGTCAAAGATGAGTGAATAAATTGGTGGTAGCCGTGCACAAGTAACGATACGGCTTATCATTACCCTTTGTCCGGCTTTGCCATTTTTGTTTACTTTATTACCAGACCGGTGAAAAGAAACACCTTCAAAGGTACGAGACGTTTGACATTACATCCAGTGCGAAAGTTCTCTGTTGCGAGTTAATAAAGAAGAAGATGGAGAGTTCCAATCTCCGATACACATCCGCAACGTGAAGGATGTCGTATTCGCTTATTTTTTCTTCTTAATCTTATCTCACCAATTGCTAGTATAAATACTAAGCGTTTTAACTTTTTTTTTACTTGTCAAGCGGTTCTTCTGTTCTTAATGTAGTCTCTACTACGTCAAGATAATTTTACCAATGATATCCCTACGAGTCTTAAAATTTAATTTTTTTTTATTTTTTGCATAAAGATTAGCGTTATGTACTCCCGAGACAATCCTTGACTTATGAGTATGACTGTGTATATATATATATATATATATATATATATATATATATATATATATATATATATATATATATATATATATAAATATATGATAATTATTTTATAGAAGTACAAAATTTCAACAAGATATTACATATTTAACTATTAGTCCATAGCCCCATAGCCGTCAAAGTAAGGAACTGAACCGATACATTTTCGTATGATTCACAACGTTAAGATCTGAGCTGCCTAGTCTTATTATAGCTCTAATCGTCGCCTTGCTGACACAAGCTCTTGTAATTCGAAATCGAATATACCGCTACTACTATTGTATTCGGTCAATCAAAAGATCAATGTTTTTCATTACAAATGAATACCATAGGCTTTTGTTTTTAGTTTTGTTCTGACATATTTAAACCTAGTGATTTATACGCACTTCGGACATTGATTGCTATAACTTCGGAACGTCCTTCACTTTTAATTTATCGGCAACGTTTTTTCGACTGCCTTAGCGTCACGGACAGCTGACAGTTACTAACAGCTATATTTACACCATTGTGACAGTTGGTAACTCATGTTAAAAGCCAAATTGGTAATTTGCAAACACAAAGTTATAGACCTATTAATGGTGGGTCGTGCAAAACTTAACATATCTTCAAAAACCTATTTTTCAAGAAATAGAATTTTTTTTAAATTGATATAGATTATAAATAATACTTATTGAGAGTTATTCGTACGTTAAATTTACCACTTGTTCGGAAAATACCTCTGTCCTTGGAAGAACTAGTACGAAACCTAGCAGGACATTTTTTGAAAAAAAAAAATGGAACAGTTTACAATCATATATGTGTTGTATTTGTGATATTATTTAGAATAAAACACAAGTAATTTGCTAACGTATATGCTTCGTTTAATGCTCGGACAACCGACTGACCTGTTTTTCGTCTTACCCTCTATGTGAAAACATTACAATCCCTCCACCATTACTTTAAAACAAATAACACTTAATTACATAATGTATAATATACAAAACTACTTAAATATTAATCTAACAAACATGTTCAGCGTTAATATTTGTACTTAGCACTAGGATTTCTTGTGGAACGAACAGGATAACGGCGTTCGTTGGGCTCTTTCGACGTAAGATCAAGGACATTTTCAGATTGAGAACATTCATTAGAGTCTGGGGACACATTAGGACCTACACTTGGCTCTATACCTTCCTCTTTTACTTCGGACTCGGTCGTTGCAATTTGGTTAGGATAATCGGTTTCTTGCACTGAGTGTCCACTACATTTTAAACCAGCTTCCCCGACCGAACTAGATAAAACAACATTATCCCTTCCTTTGTTATGTTGCTTTGTTATACAAAACTCATTTGATCCTTTGTACAAACATAAATGATCAATATGTTTTTCTACCACTAAATCTAAATCTAATATATGTACTAAATATATTCTATTACCAATTTTTTCTTGAACAATACCCTTTTTCCAAGTATGTTTATTTCCGTTGTAAAAGTAATGTTTAACCAACACTTGATCTCCTTTTTTCAATTTAACACTGCGTTGTCCTCCATAGTTTCCAGTTTGTGAGATCTGTTTAGAGCAAACATTTTGATAAGATTTAAAAGACAATGTTGAAGGTGAGTTTTGTGACTCAAGCGATTTCGTGCCTCGCAACAGATCGAAACGACAACGTAACGAACGGCCAAACATCAATTGAGCAGGAGAAAACCCTGTTGTTGTATGAACGGAGTTACGATAGCTAAACAAAAGGTTATTTATTTTTTTATTAATTGAAACTTGATTATTTTTTTCGATTAGAATTATTTTTATACCCTTTTTTATAGTTTTAACACTGTTTTCCGCTTGTCCATTAGAGGCCGGATGATAAGGAGGGCTAGTTATGTGTTTGATTCCGTTAATACTACAAAACTCGTTAAACTCATTAGAACAGAAATTTGTCGCGTTGTCCGTTACTAATACTTTCATTAAACCAAACCTACTCATAACGTCTTCCAACTTTATAATAATCGATAAGGTGTCTGTTGACTGCATAGAATAACATTCAATCCACTTGGTATGAGCGTCAACGATGATGAGGTAATGCTTACCCTCTAGTGAAAAAATATCAAGATGCACACGTTCTCAAGGATTCTCCGGGTAGGGCCACGGAGAGAGCGGAGAGCGTGGTGGGGCGGATCGCATTGTACTGCATATGCTACACGAACCTATTTTTTGTTCAATATGTTTGTCGATATTTGGCCACCACATACGCGATCTCGCTTCCGCTTTAGTTTTCACTATTCCAAAATGGGAACTATGAAGTTCATTTAAAAGTTGCTCCCTAAATATGGTAGGTATTACTAATTTATGCCCCCTAAGAAGACAACCGTTTTCTACGCTAAGTTCAAACCTACAATTATAATAAGGTTTAAAATTATCATTTAGTAATTTTCCTGGCCATCCTTTGTTTACGTATTGCGCTACTCGATTTAGAATTGCATCTTCCGCTGTCGCTAACTTAACGTCATTTAACGTAACTGGTTTCAAAATATTATTCGTTAAAAAATTTATGTACAAACATGTATCTACCTCTGGGCTAAGCACTTCGTTGCTCTGGCGCATACCGTCTATTGATCGTGATAGAAAGTCTGCAATGTTATCATCGCTTTTAATATACTTAATATTGAAATTATAACTCGACAAAAATAGAGCATATCTTTGTAACCGATTTGCTGCCAACTCTGGGATTCCTTTTTTATCACCAAATATTGTTATGAGCGGTTTATGATCTGTACGCAAAATGAACGGTGTCATTCTACCATATAAAAAACAGTGAAACTTTTTCACCGCGAAAACAAGGGCCGCAGCTTCTTTTTGAATCTGTGCGTAATTGCATTCTGCTTTCGAAAGTGAACGTGATGCATAGGCAATGACGCGTTCCTCGCCATTCCCTTGTACTTGCGACAGCACAGCGCCTAAACCATCAGGACCCGCGTCCGCTGTTACTATCGTCGTCAGCTCGGGGTTATAGCGAGCTAACACTCGTTCAGAAGCCATTTCTTGTTTAATAGCATTAAAAGAGTTTTCGTGCTCCTCTCCCCAATGCCACTTTGCGTCCTTTTTTAAAAGACAATTCAAAGGGCTTAGAACACCGGAAGTATTAGGAACGAAACACCTATAATAGTTTACTAGGCCCAAAAACGATTTTAATTCATTTACATTTTTGGGTCGTTTACAATTTAAAATAGCGTCAACTTTTTTTTGTGACTTGTGAAGTCCGTTTTTATCTATTACAAATCCTAAATATTCCACCGAATCCCTAAAAAACTCACACTTATCTTTCTTTAACCGCATACCAGCATCCTCTAATCTGCTTAAAACATTCTCTAAACGTTTCAAGTGTATACTACGATTTTCACCCGTCACTAAAATGTCATCAATGAATATGCAAACACCTTCAATATCACCCAGTAATTTTTCAAGTGTTTGCTGAAAAATAAAAGGAGCATTGGATAATCCAAAAACGAGCCGGTTATAACGGTATATACCCTTGTGGGTATTAATGCAAGTCAGCTGTTTCGACTCATCCAGTTCCAACTGGTTGTAGGCCCTGGAGAGGTCAAGTTTGGTAAACTCCTCACCTCCATGGAGTTTGGCAAATATTTCTTCAATACGCGGTACTGGATAATTATCTACATACAGAGCTTTATTTAAGGTGACAGAATAATCCCCACAAATCCTAATATTTCCATCGGCCCGCAACACCGGAACTATTGGCGTAGCGATGTCGGAATGATCTATTTTTTCTAAAATACCTAATTCGACCAACCGTTTTATTTCAATTTCTACCTTATTTTTTAGGACAAAAGGTACAGGGCGCGGCTTAAAAAATTTTAAAGGTACATTTGGTTTGATTTTCAAGGTAATTTTTAATTTATTAAATCTCCCCAATTCGTCAGAAAATAATTTTTCATATTTTTTTAAAAGCTTAGAACCTAAATCGCTCTCATTTGCACTATAATAACATGACCCACAAATTTTTAACTTAAACAAGCTCAAAAAATCACGTCCCAACAAAGTAGGTCGTTTATGTATTGTATCGATTACAAAAAATGTTATTCGCTGTGTACATTTTTCATACGTTAATGGTAATTCCACGGAACCCTTGGGTGCTATCTTACTCCCGTTATAACAATTTAAAACGTTATTAGAAAAACGCATTCTAAACTTTGTTTTAAAATACGTTTCATAGACATCATTTGGCATCACCGAAACGGCACTACCGCTATCTATTTCACATAAAATGCTTTCGCCCGCTATCGTTACCATCTGTTGCATAGGCTCACCAGTTACTGACCTAATGTTATAAAATTTCTCACCTTCGACAATGTCGTCCCCTTCCTCCGTTACAAAATTATTATTCTTTATTTGTGTTTTACACATACGTTTCAAATGTCCTATTTGATGACACTTTTGACATGTATAATTAATAAATCTACACTGATTTTTAACATGGTTCTTATAACCGCATACTTCACAAAACTTTTTTCGTTGTTGTTGTTGTTGTGATCCCAACCGTGATGTACTCGCGCGCACGGCAAATAACGTCCGCTGTGATGGTGATGAGTCACGCGTAGTCTCCAAAGTACTTTGCAGAGCTGATCGCGCGCAATGCACCCCCTGTGCTAACTCCAACGCTTTATTAAACGTCAATGTGTCGATGCATTCTGAGAATAACTTTTCTTTTTCTGATATGTTTTCTAATCCTAAAACGAATCGGTCACGCAAGGCAATATCAAGCTCGCTCTTAAACCCACAGTATTGCGCAAGACTTCGTACTCTGGCCGCCCATTCAGCCAATCCCTCGCCTGGATGTTGCTCAGCCTTATAAAACTTAAAACGTTCTGCGAATGTACACTTCCTTGGCATAAAATGTTTGTCTAAATAATGTATAAGCACTTTGTACTCTGTATCATCAAGTTCCTTCGGTGTCACTAAATCTCTGAGGATACGGAACGTGTCTTCTGATAATGACGACAGTAAAATTGCTCGACGCTTAACACCAGCTTTGTCCGTTTGTTCCGTTATATCATTAGCGGTATAAAACTGGAATAATCGGCATTTAAAATTACTCCACTCGTGAATTCGGTGGTCAAAACTGAGACTGCCTCCGAACACTACATTAGCACTGCTAGCCATAATTTCTTTTCTTAATAACACTTTTTTACACACGTAGATAACGAAACTCGTCGCCAAAATGTTGTATTTGTGATATTATTTAGAATAAAACACAAGTAATTTGCTAACGTATATGCTTCGTTTAATGCTCGGACAACCGACTGACCTGTTTTTCGTCTTACCCTCTATGTGAAAACATTACAATATGTTACAAAAAAAAATAGAAAAAGATTGGAAGTGGACCTGGTCGAGCCCCGACGGTTCGACAAAAAATGAGATTGACTTCATTATGACGACCAGACGCCAACTGTTCAGTGATGTCTCAGTGATCGCAAGGGTGAAAACTGGCAGCGATCACCGAATGGTTAGAGGCACACTGAACCTAAACGTTAAGTTGGAGAGGTCTCGTCTAATGAAGTCAATGCTCCGTCCCCCTCGTGCTCTAATCCAGAATCCCGAAAACTTTCAGCCCGAGTTACGTAACCGCTTTCAGTGCCTACAAGATTGCAATGCAGTGGACGATATGAATGACAAGCTCGTGGAAACTGTCCATGCGGTCGGAGCAAGTTTTGCAAGACCCGCCGCAGAAGAACACAAAAACTCTCCGATCACACTCTTAATCTCATGGCTGTTAGACGGGAGATGAGGCTGCAATCTTCAACAGATTTGACAGCATACAGGCAACTGAACAGACAGATGTCCTAATGCATGCGGCGAGACTTACGCAACTTTAATACTGCTCGTATTAAAGAAGCGATCGAACGGAACCAGGGCTCCAAAGTCTACCAGAGATCTGTCTGCCAGTAAGAGCCAACTGTCAAAGCTGAAGACTGAGTGTGGCGGCATCAATTCCGAGACACCTGAGATTTTGAGTGAGATTGAGAGGTTCTATGGGCAGCTGTACACATCGTCGTTGGAGCCACACGCAAGTGTGAGTAACGATTCAAGAGCAAGTCTTATCCGACACTATTCCGATGATATCCCGGACGTCAGTCTGAGCGAGATTAGAATGGCTCTCCAGCACCTTAAAAACGGCAGGGCCCCAGACGAGGATGGAATTACAGCGGAGCTTCTGAAAGCGGGTGGAACACCGGTACTTGAAGTCCTTCAGAAGCTCTTCAATTCCGTCCTCCATGGTGGCACTACTCCAGAGGCGTGGAGCAGAAGTGCGGTGGTCTTGTTCTTTAAGAAAGGCGACAACGCTCTCTTAAAGAACTACAGACCGATTTCCCTTCTGAGCCGCGTCTACGTGCTGTTTTCGAGAGTCATTACGAATCGTCTCGCACGCAGACTCGACGACTTCCAGCCTCCCGAACAAGCCGGTTTCCGAAAAGGCTTCAGTACCATAGACCACATACATACCCTGCGGTAGATTGTACAGAAGACTGAAGAGTACAATCTGCCACTTTGCCTGGCGTATGTGGACTATGAGAAAGCCTTTGATTCCGTCGAAATTTGGGCGGTGCTACAGTCCCTTCAGCGGTGCCAAGTTGACTGTCGGTATATCGAAATGCTGAAGTGTTTGTACAGTAGGGCTACGATGGCTATCCGAGTACAGAATCAGAGCTCGAAACCTATCCAACTGCAGAGAGGTGTAAGACAGGGTGACGTGATATCCCCGAAACTCTTCACCGCTGCATTGGAAGACGTTTTCAAGCTACTGGACTGGAAAGGATACGGTATTAACATTAATGGCGAGTACATCACTCACCTTCGATTTGCCGACGATATAATCCTTACGGCAGAATCGCTAGAGGACTTAAGCACTATGCTCAATGACCTCAATAGTGCCTCCCACCGGATAGGTCCTAAGATAATAATAATAATATAATAGTAACAACAACTCGGCTGGGCAGCGTTCGGGAAATTACGACATATCTTCACGTCAGGTATACCCCAACCTCTAAAAACCAGATTGTACAACCAGTGCGTATTGCCAGTGATGACTTACAGATCTGAGACGTGGTTCTTCACTGCTGGCCGTATGAGGACGCTCAAGGTCGCTCAGCGAGCTATGGAGAGGGCTATGCTCGGAGATTCTCTGCGTGATAGACTCAGAAATGAGGATATCTGCAATAAAACCAGAGCGACCGACATAGCCCAACGGATTAGTAAGCTGAAGTGGCAATGGGCCGGCCATATAGCTCGAAGAACCGATAACCGATGGGGAAGAAAGGTTCTTGAGTGACAGCCTCGTACCGGTAGGCGTAGTGTAGGGCGACCCTCCACTAGATGGAGTGACGACCTGGTAAGATATGCAGGAAGTCGATGGATGCAGGTGGCTCAGGACCGTGCTTTGTGGCATTACTTAGGGGAGGCCTATGTTCAGCAGTGGACTTGTGAAGGGCTGTAATGATGATGATGATGATGATGATGATGATGTATAATGGAAATTAATAAAAGCAAAGGAAAGAAACAATGCAATTTGGTTTTGCTTCCGAATTGTTTAATTTTTTCATCCATTTATTTACAATACTCCTGCTTTGACAATTCACGACGGAAGTACAAGGAAAAAGGATAAAGGATGAAGCTTTAATGTGTAACACGAGTTGAGCACATAAAATATTTACACCCCAAATGTAATGCTTTGTTCGTGTTTAAAGTAGAAGGTATATTGTGACCTTACACATACAATTGAAGTAGGTTACACTGACATGTGACCGTGAGCCGTGACTCGTGCAGTACACTCTGGTGGTTATTAATGAATAACGAAACTTTGTTATCACCGTGAGGGTGCGACAGCCATTTTTGATATCGTTTTATACGATTATAATGGGACAGGACGTATTAATACGTAATTAAAAATATAGTTACTAAATATATTTGTTTTAATAATATCTGCAGCCTATTTATTTATTATTTATTAACATAAAGGGCAGGATTGTCACTTGGAGCGACACTGGGTAGAACTAGCAGTAGGCTTGAAATAATAATAAAATATGTGCTGTGTAGGTTTAATACTAACAATACTAACATAGTTATTAAGTGAAAATTGTTACTAATATACTTACAAGTTGTACAGACTAATTAATATCTGAAATAAAGTTATTATTATCATATTTATTTTTACGTTAAATACCACTACTTTATAAAGTAGCGGTATTTAACGTAATAACGTAACGATAAATATATTTTTTCCCCACTTTTGTATCATATTTATCGATTCATTGTGAACTGCTAGATATAGGCTTATTCATTTTTGAAGAATGTATCATAAAATCAATTTCGAGACTTGCTGTTTGGTGAAACTCATTTTCTGTCAGGAAGATCGTCAGTACAGGCTGTAGCCTTCTATGATAGGATAAGATAAGACGGTCGTTTATTTCTAACCGTGTACAAATTTGTGAAAATATAAGCTTACGTCTCTACAGTTTGCTTATTTCGGACGTCTAATACTTTAAAAATTGATATAAATCATTACAGATTTCATAAGAATTTTAAACACGTGAAACAAAATTATTTGCAATAAAATGTATATCGTAAACTATGAACTAAATTAACTTCCTACTATAATTATTAATTCTCCTGCTACAGGTGGTATGTCCTGGTTTTAAAGCTCTATAAAGATAGCAGTGAAAAGTCAGAAGAAAAATAAAAATTGTATCCAGGAATTTGTAGCTAATTTGTTGCTAATTAGTTATTGCCAAAATTGCGATTTTATTGCTCTGACCAGTTTTGAGAAAATTGATTTACTGCTGCTATCTTTATATTAAACTTTAAATTAACCCCGCCGCCGCAAATAAGATAAGATAATTTGTTGCTAATAAGTTGCTGAAATATAATGAAAAAATAATATAAAAAAATAAAAAAAAATTTGAATTTTTACCTACTATATAAATTACTAGAATTAAAATTGTGTTTTAATAGTGGTTCTGAATGTTCAAATTAATGAGTATTTTGCTGCTAATCAATTATTTAACAATTATTTGTGTACACGCTAAATTTACAGAAGTTTTTAGTTAAAAAACTGCAAATATTTTGTTGCTGGTCAGTAATGGTAGTAGAAAGTCATAAAGAGCCAGCAACAAAATAAAATCTACTGATAAGCTCTTTGAAGTAACTTAGTTAGTAACTATTTTTTACTTGCTTTCATATTATATAGTAATATTAAATTTCTTCAACATTTAAAACATAACACCGTGACTTGGCTCGTCTACAGTATCAAGGATTTCCTGTATGAGTTTGTCAATAGAGTTTCAGTTTGAGTCATGAAACATAATATTTAAACAAAAAATAAATAGATTTTAAATGTTATTTTATTTTTATTCGGTTTAATTTCAAAGTATTTACCAATAATATGTTGATCTTTACGAACTGCAATTACATTGTTGTAGAATTAAGCCTGAAATCCTTGTATTGCATTTGCAACACAGCAATTAAGAATTTATGTAATTTTTATATCATCCTACTTCACAAAAATAAACTATATGACCATAATGTTTTATTTTAAAAACTGTAGTAATACGAACTAATGGTCCACCTGGTGGTGATAGGCTAATGTAATTTAAAAAAACCGCAGTAGTTTTACAAATTTGATAGAAAGAAGACTACAGGTGCGTTGTCACCTCTGTGGACTGAAGAGGAATACTTCACAATCTGTAGTTGTACTGGCTCTCTATTCATTTCAGACTGGGTCAAGTATTGCAGGCTGCTATTAAATTAATTATGTTATCTCATACCTTTTAACATCTTTAATATAATAGATTTAATATTAATATTAATAATCCAATTAATAAATCTTAGATTCAAATCCGTCATTCGACTACTGTCGTGCACTTCAGCTCAAGCACTTAAAGCTTTATTCGGGTGGTTAAAGGGGTATTAGTAGTGTTAGCTTTAGTTGTATTTTTATTAAAAAGGCCACTGTGTCTGCAACGATGTCTGTATGTACAATATACATATACAATACAATGTACAATATACATCCTACAAATGGTCAGTTTAACAGATTGTATGTGTCGGCCATAAGCATAGACACAAGTATACATTTTCATCCCACCTACATTGCAACTAGTTTATTACCCTCAGATTTCTACGTCAATTGCTTATAAGATCATTCATTTAAAATCATAGTTTGTGTGATGGCTTTAACTTTGTCACATATCTTCAATCTTCTTCACTTAAAAAGTTGTCAGTACATTGATTCTCATTCGACTTTGGACTATTCGACTATTATGTTCCTATGAACTCATATTTGCATATAGCAATGTGTATTGTTATTCAACAACTCGATTCAAGCGAATGCTGTAAGTGGAGTGATCACTGCAAGGTCCATTTGGAAGACCAAAACATAACAGCAGTGCAATAAGCACTTCACATATAAATAGCGATGCATGTCGTGAGCAACAATTACGATTATATTTATTATTGGGGTTTTATGTACTGATCAGTATTCGACATTAAGAAAAGTGTTAGCGAGGACTGTATTTCCCAGAAGTAATGATAAATATTGTCCTCCAGGTCGAATTACAGTCACGGCAGTCAGACTCAACGGAAGCTATCCATCAGCACAGGACGGGATAAAAGAGCCTGAGTGTAGCGCAAGCACAGCTGCACTTCCTGTTCCCTCACTCTCACAGTCTGATGGGACGGCAATCTGACAAGAACGAAGATATTATAGGTCCAGAATCAATACATGCTTTCCAAGAAACGGGTGTGAAATACCGCCAACTTACTGATTCCGGGCTGCTACTGAGAATTTATTGAAAGAAAAACTCAATAACTGATTTTGGCCTGACCCGGGATTTGAACCCGGGGACTCATGATCAGCAATTGCCGTTACGACCACAAGATCAGTAATCAGAAATAATGATGACAACGATGTTTCCCCGACTAATCTTCATCAATTATGAGTACAGGGGTGTATCCAGAAGTGGGCCATTAATAAGCCGTCACTATATTTTACATTGTATATAAAAACAAAGCATGAAAAACAGTCTTGCATATTTATAAAACGGCTTGTCACGTATATAGTTATGTGTAATTTATAAAACATTAGGCAGTGATACGTAGTCTTCTTGTCGTTTGAACGTTTTAGTACTCAGTATTTGAGCCATTACATTTTCATACCTAATACATATTTAATAACACAATTACTTGTATGATTGATGTTAATGAAAAGAAGGAAAATCTGTTTCTTTGAGTTATTTTTTGTTTATGTATAAATTTCCGAAATATAATAATACACTTTAATCATACAAGTACGTGTACAGAATGACGTCACTCCATATTTTCACAACAAGTTCACAGGCTGTGAACTTGTTGTGTGAATTAAACCCGACAGCAGTCTATCAATTCCTGTTATTGCAATTTTACATCTCCGTTTCAAATCTTCCATGTGGCGATAACAACTGTTGTCGTGTTTTTCACTTATCTTGTTATAAATAGAATAAGGTGACAAACGAACACACAACCCACCTGATGGTAAGGGGCTACTGTGTCCTATAGACGTCACACCCACGCCAAGATAAATAATTTCTATGTGACGGGTTTTCTTCTGTCTAGGCGTGCGGCGGTTCATTGTTTTGTATTTAGATTAGTTATTGTAGTAAAGTTATTGCATATATTTGTTAAAAAAGGATTTTTATTTTGTCAATAAAGCTTCCCGAAATATTTTCCAATAAACCCTTACAAAAACCCAGAAATATAATCGCTTAAATACTAAGCACTGATGTTAGTACGATAAAGGAATTCAGATCTCATCTATCCTTGAGTTTTAATTTTTGTTTTTACTTTTACACAGAATATAAAATAAAATTCAGCTGTTAATCTAATTCACATGAAATGGAACAAGGCGACAATTTAGCTAAAAGTCTCCGGGACAGGTGTGCGTTGGAAATCAACAGCTCGTTTGTTCCGCGAGCGACGTCACGTGATTAATTACATCGTTACCAGAACTAATTACATCAAGTTTTTACTATTTCATGGACGGTTAAGCTTTACCTATTAATATGACATTGAAATCATGGAATAGAACTTATCACAATTTTGAAACAGATTGTTTTGTCATCATCATCATCACCATTACAGCCCTTCACAAGTCCACTACTGAACATGGACTTCCCCCAAGGAATGCCACAAAGCACGGTACTGAGCCACCTTATTCCATTAATTTCCTGTATGTCTTATTAGGTCGTCACTTCATCTAGTGGTCACAACATAATTTGTCTGCTGGTACGGAGCTGCCACTCGAGAACCATTCTTCGTCGGTTCTTCGAGCTGTATTAAAACCCGCTTGCCAGACGAGGCAACTGTGGCAAACATCCACCTAGAAACAAATACACAAGGAAAAATAGATTATTCAATGTTTAACTTTTGTGAAAGAAAAAAGGGACGGTTTTCACTTTTTCCATAGCTCAAAAAGGTTTTAAAAAGGTTCTCATTATAAGAAAATAGTGTTATGATTAGGGTTAGGGTTTGTGACAATAAAAACTACCGATTGAATTACCAAAATTGACACTTTAATTACCGAACACCAATTAAAACTTAAAACACACTAATAATTAATCACACTTAATACTTTAGATCACTTTATTTCGTTCCGAAGTCTTCGCTTGTATTACCAATCCAAAGTTAACCCGGTCGCAGCCTCCGTAACGGCTTTATATAGGACCTTTTCTACTGAAACATCTAGAATGTTTGAGTAGAACGTCAAAAGTTTTGGCATCAAATTTTATAGAAAGCTTAGTTCTGCTTTTTGATACTAGATAACGCTAGTTAATTTTCTAGACAGATCTTGACGCTCCTATTTCTGCTACCCGATACCAGATGGCACTAGGCCATAAACCAGGCATCAAAAGCCTGGTAAAAGTCAAACGTCGGTAGACGTCTCTCTCTCTCTCTCTCTCTCTCTTTCGTCGTATCTAGGATTTACCATGGAAGGTGGATTGACGATCATAGATCTTGACGTCTCGTTTCATTGTCGAATACTAAACCTTTACATCTGGCATAAACAATATGTTTATGCCGCCATTAAACGGAAGACCGAAGATTTTACTGATATTTACAAAGTTGCCTCTTATGACAACAGACGGGAGAAGTAAATGGAACGGGAATACAGGAACTTATATGGGGTAGAGCCATGCTGCTGTTAGTAGTATAGTTGTAACACGAATGGGTCGGCTCGATCGGGGAAGGACCACGCTCTCACAGAATACCAGCGTAAAATAGTAGCTTAATGCTGCTGTGTTTGGTATGGTAACTGTAGAGAACCGGTAACACTTTTTAGTGGAAACGAGACATCTTAATCTTCAGTGACAAGGCATCTGCATTTTGATTAGTAATCGAGGATAGATGTAGATGTCTATGGGCCACAGCAATCACTTACCATAAGGTGGACTGTGTGCTCGTTTGTCACACTATCCTATAAAAATATAATAAAGCATCATGGCATTCTAGGATATGAATTTTAAATTCAAGTTTTAAGTTTAAAAAAAATTGCAAACACAATAAATTTAAGTGGCTTTATTTTTAATGTCTTATAAATTTTGGAGAATTTTTGTATAGTGTGTGTATCTCTATCTTTAAAATAATTAAATTTAAGTGATTTGAACGGTAAATGTCATAACAAAAAAACTTATAATACTTATAATTTATTAATTGATTGTATGATAGAATTTGCAAAAATGTCACAAAAATGGTGCAGAAACCTAAGCATACATGTACGATAGCTTGTAAAGTGTTCATTGAATTATAACTGATTTTTTTACTTTTAAGTTTAATATTGAGTATTATGTTGTAAGGTGTATTTTAAAAAGACGACTGCTGTCAAAATTATAGCGCTAGAAGAGCTAAAAGAAGACGGCAGCAGTTTTGCTTGCTTACTTTGAAATTGACAGCGACAGCTTAACAATTTTTTATACTTAACGTGAACTTTAATTAACGTGAATATTACAATTAAAAGAAACTGATTTTATTGATAAGAAAGTTAAAATTAAACGCGATAAATTCCGCAAAATTAATTTAGCGACCGCTTAGCTTGAGCTACTACGACTCAGGACCTAATAACCCTAGTGAAAATATATGTCATTACTAAAGTGTGAATATATTAATACATGTAATTAAGTAAATTTCTTATAAATAAATCTAGAATTGCAGGCTCTTTGTGGCCTTCACAATGCTGTTGTCACTCACGCAAGTAGCGTAGCATTACAACAGGGCGGGTAATTGATGTATGCAATTAGAGCGGCGCGGAGCAGGTACTGTTCACTCTCGTGCTAAGTGTTCACAACTGCAGTGTAACATTTGTATTGCAACACTACACATAGTGAACGAGAAATAAACAAAATGGTTTTATCAAAAGCTTTATTGCTGGTACGAGCTAGAATTATTAAAGTTTCCAATAAAAGAGTATCGTGAGGAGGCCACAGAGGGGAACACATCAGGAGATGGGCAGCGTCTTCCTAATAATGACTAAAAAAAACTGCGGCTGCCAAACCACTTGCCAAGCATGGCAACTGTGGCAAATATCTCCTTTATGAGACAATCTGCGGGGGGGGGGGAGCCTTAAATGAAATATTTGCCATAGTTGTCATGTATGGTAGGCGCATTTTAATTATTTAGAGTTGTTGTTGGGAAGAGTTTTAGAACGAGAGTGACAGCGAACATGCAATCCACTGGACGGTAAATGGATGCTGAGGTTTTATACGTGGTAGAGCCATGCTGCAGTTTTGTTATGGTTGTAATACGAATGGGCCGGCTCGACCGCGGAAGAATCACGCTCTCACAGAATACCAGCGTAGAATACAACGACAGCTCTATGCCGCTGCTTCGTAAGGTGAGTGTAGAGAACCGGAGACCCTTTTGACAGGAAACGAGGCATTCCATCCTAGTCCTCACGGGTAGCAACGCATCTACATTTTGATTGCTAGTCGAGGATAAATGTAGATCTCTTTGGGACGCAGCATCCACTTAAATTCTAGTGAACTGTGTGCTAATTTGTCAGCCTTATTCATTATAAAAAAGATCCATATACATTTACTTAATTAAGCCATTAACTTAACATTAATTATCTCATATCACCACTAGCCTAGTGGTGACGGGGATAGTGCAAGCTATCCCTATGCTGCTATATTGCGGGAGGGAGGGGGGAGAGGTTCCTTCAAACTAAGGAAGACACATCATTTTATTTTACGTGAATCCTAGCTAATTAAGCTTAGTGTCTTTAATAAATTACTTCCTTAAAATTACTAAAAGCAATCACCTGCGTAAATAGTGTACTTGTTTATGCGGCGTTAAGTCATCCACTGTCCCTCGGGTGCCACAGGTACAGTGAGTTACGTCACTACCACCCTATAATTCTCGACCCAGTTCCCACCCCCCCTGCTGCACGCCCCACAGGTGCGGTCTCCAATTTGCAGCTCGTTTGACTCAGATACGACGTCGTCTATAAATTACATCGTTAAGGAATTGCCGTTAGTTTGCATCAAGTTGTGAAGATAGACGTGTAACTGATTTCTACAGTTTGTTCTACTTGCTTAGTAATGCAATAGAGTAGTTTATACAACATTTTTATTCAATATGTCTTTGTAATATCAGCGTGAAAGTGTGTACAGTCCAACATACCACCGGTAAGTAAAAGTTTCTGTAGCCCGCGGCTGCTGTAACCAATTCCAAATGAAGAAAGCCGCAGAGGTGGTGTTACTCCCGAAGAATAAGAAGGAACGCCTTATAGCCTGTAAGTAAACAGGCTCCTTTACATTTCAAACCGAAACATATGACAAAATTCTAGGCAAAAATGGACACTATTATAATAATATCTTTACCACCATAAAAAATTGGAAAGAAAATAATTTAATATTAGTATAGATTCCTTGTAAAGTTGAGGATTAAGAGACCAACTACTGAAAATACAAAGATCTTATGCTTTCAATAGGTGGCGATGACATATAAAAATTTCATTAGCTATATAGTGTGCGTAGCACTGTAGAGATTACTAGAATGAATATTCGTAGCTGTCACGTAGCCACATCGTAGCAAATTTTAATGCGCTACGAAATTGAAATTTAGCGCTGGGCTGGAAGAGTGGTTTTAAATA
The DNA here is from genome assembly GCA_036936625.1 of Parnassius smintheus behrii. Taxonomy (NCBI): domain Eukaryota; kingdom Metazoa; phylum Arthropoda; class Insecta; order Lepidoptera; family Papilionidae; genus Parnassius; species Parnassius smintheus. The sequence continues at coordinate 58,957,528 of JAUPFT010000004.1, read as the reverse complement.
TTTATAATGAACTTCAAAGGAGGGGAGAGACTTCACTGTGTTGTTAATCTGTATTATACGTATCTCTTCATATTAAGAGGTTAAATACAGCGTTTGTGTGAGCTCTTGTTAGCATTTTAGACATTAAAGTAAGATTGTTTTATTAGAACGTATGAGTTTTATAATTAATTTGTCATAGGACAAAGACCTTAAATGTTACCATTATTGTACACCTTCAAACTTTAATGAGTAATCTTTATTGATGGTTCATTATTGCACACCTTAAAACTTTAATTATTCAGGGTATTTATTATTATATAGGGTATTGACTTATTATTAAGCTATTAATTAACTATAAATAGGGGTTGCGGAACTGATTCAAACGTAATTCATTTGGCATAGGCACCGGGGCTCTAACTGCTAGGCCAGACGGTCAAATTCATGATGTGTAACTGACATAAAATATATGTTAGATGTGTGCATTTTACGTGGTAAGTTGCTGTAGCTGTCTGGGTTCTGCTGACTATCAAAACCTGCTAAAAACGAATCACGTCCGCAAAGAATACCACATGTATAATGCCAACACAAAGCTGCTGTTTCTACAGTCCGTTATAAGAACCAGAGACCTGTTTTGCTGGTAAATAGGCATTTCATAAAAACAGGGGTAAACACTTCTGAATTTTGATTCATAGTCGTAAATGTAGTTGCATAGAAGTATATAGTGTAAAGACTTTGTGGTAAAAAGGTAATAATCGCACCGCAGGGGGCCGCGGGTTTACAAATAATTCTTGCCAGTCTGGACGTTTGCTCTTGTGAAATTTATATTATTAAACTGCTTCTACGATACAGGAGTATATCCTAATGTGAGGATAACGTTTTTTTAAAAGGAAATTTGATAAAAATTAAAATAATTGCCGGGCTTCATTGTCCTCTTACCATCATGTTGACTGCGACCTTGTCACCATGTAATGTATAAATACTGTATATATATATATATATATATATATATATATATATATATATATATATATATATATATATATATATATATATATATATATATTTCCGATTTTATGTGAATTTTCCACTAAACAATTATATAACATATTAACTCATTTATATAACATTGAAATATATACAATACCAAAAAAGTTATAATAAAAAAACTAAAAGTAAAAACTTAAATTTTCATACAGTCCCAGTGATATTGCGCTAGGAACGTTTTAGAAAAAAACAGCCCTCTTACCACCAGCAGCGACGACCAGTTGTCTAAACAGTTCCTTTAGGAACTTCCCCGCACGTAGCCCCATGGGCAACAGCCTCGGCAACAAATGGCACAAGTATGTAGTCGTCTCTCAAACACTTGTATATCAGAGACTATGATATACTTGTATTTGTGTACTTAGTTCGATATTAAAAACGGTATTCCCAAAATAGATTCCACTTTTCTGATTTTTTTCGCAGATTTAAAATGTCGCGTTTTAGTCTTCCTTTATTCCGACCCTTTCTTCACCATCTGTTTAAATAGACAAAAACGTGAGGTGTTAGCTCGGCACATGCGAATGTAGGATCTGAAATTTACATTTACATTGGCTTCGTTTGCGTTCTCATTCGTAATTATTATTCTGTATTACCCTTATACACGAATATTTCATGCTTACACATTTTATACGAATGAAGCGCTACTTGCCGGAGGCCATGACGTGTTCTGAAAATTTACTGTAGTCAAATATTAAGTCATTCATGGACGAGCGGTGATGCAGACTTTAGACTTTAGTGTTGTTATTGTTCCCATAAATGTCTGATACAGCATCTGTATCTTTGTACTTATTGTAATTGTTCAAGTATTATATTTGATATGATAAATAAATACTAGTGATAACGTTGGTGAGGTGAGGAGGTTGGTACCGTGGTCAAAAAAGATGTAGCGGTTGGTGATTGCCATTATTTCACTCTTTCCTTGCTATTTTCTATCATGAATTAAAATCCGGTTCCAAATTTCGATAAACTTCTTAAATTATTACAAAGATTAATTAAATTATAACTAACTATGAATATGAAAGTTTTATTCAATACAGAACATAAAATACAAATTAGCAATATATATCTAATGTTATTAAACTAAAATTTTTATTTGTTTATATGTTGTAAATGTTTATAAGTTGTAAAAATTTAAAAGCCTCAAAATATCACCATTAAATGACGTATTCAGAGTTAAGTGAAGGCTTAGATTAGCTTTTGCGAGCTTAATATAGAAGGGGCGTACCAATCGAGCCTTCAGAAACTTGTACAAGTAGACTAATGTTGTTACACAACAAGGGGTGGGCAGGAGGCCAAAGCCCCAGATGGCAGATTTTAAAGAGTGTTATTTTGGAAAACAAAAGTCCGTAGCACATATAGCATTCAAAGTTCTGAAAATATGGATAATTTGTAAACACTAGCAGGGCAGGGCAAGGCTAATCAAAGGGAAAATTAAGGGGCAAGGTGAAAAACATATTGTATTATATAACATATACATATTTTCAAATAATATACGTAGGTCATACGGTTTTCTAATTGATTTTGTGTTGTTAAAACATTTGAGAAAAAGAGAATTTGTGTGGTGAAAGGCGCATATAAAATAATTTCACATTCAGAAGTCGTAGCTTTAATTCTCATACACAGTGTGTTCATTGTATGTCACCGGCATCGACTTCAGAGCGTTATTTATTTTATTTCACGTTTTCTTTAAGGTCAGCTGTTACTTTTTATAAAGATTTTTTTAGATTTCTGTATTATAGTTGCGTTTTACATACTGCGAAAAGTCATGAACAAACAGTCAGTCCAGAACAAATATTACTTTTTTGATATTCTTTTTATTTCTATTTTTACATACCAGCTCGTGGCTCGGATGCCAACGATTAGCCATTGCGCTACCAATCTGTAAAGTCCACTGATGAGCGAATACCTCCCCCATAGATTGCCTCATATATCAGTTTTTTTATTTTTAGCCGTTGTTAATGCGGTGTATGTGACTATGGATAAAATTCAGAACTGCTATATATAAAACAACTTTTGAATCAATGTTATTCACGTCTATCGGATTTACACTAGTGAGCGCGTCTAATTTGTTGAACGGAAATTGGTTTCGCAGGAATTCGGAAATTGCTATTGACTTTCAACAGCTTATTCGAAAATTGATATTCACACAGTATTTGATCACTGACGCCAGTGATAGTTGTGTTGTTTATTAAAATAGCCCTAATTGTATTTAATTCTTTACTACGTAAACTTTTTGAGGAATAAATTCTACCACATTCATTTGTTATTATAGCCCATTAAAGTCCACTGCTGGGCATAGTATGACAACCAGACAAAGACCCTAGTTATACAATAACATGACAACGCTTATGTTTCTGCGTTTAAGCGTGAAATTCAATTTAAACTCACAAAAATAAGTATTTTTAAAATTGTTACTAATTTAAAATAACGTTCCTCTGCTCACAGAAGCAACGCCCCCAGTAACATCAATTTTAATACTTTTTACCAGATAAAGATACAATAATTACTTTTCATCAATAATGAATACCATATACACTATAGAAGCACTAGATATGTTTAAGCCTTTCGGCGGGTCTGTAAAATACCTGTTGAATAAAGAGTGAGCAAGAGGTTGCGTCACTCTAGTGGATCATCATATCGATGGTGGCGAAGTGAAATTGAGGGTATATCGAGAAACCCACACTCGTTTGTGCTGTATAAAGTTCACTTTAGTTTTTTAAATTGGTGGAAAACAAATTTTGTATATTTTCAGGAATTTCGTTGTAAAATCACATACATCGCCCGCGTATCGCATCGCGTATAATATATCACATCCTCGAAAACAATGGCAATATCTTTTCTAATGACAGTGATTTTAAGTCAAAGAGCATCTCTATATAAAGGAAAGGAAAGAAACTCTGTAAATGTATGATCCAGATTTTGTAAAACCTCCACTTGTGCTGCCTCCGAATTGTTTATTTATTATCCATTTATTCATAAAACTCCTGCTTTGGAAATTCATGACGGAAGTACAAAGAAAAAGGATAAAAGATAAAGCTTTGATGTGTAACACAAGTTGAGCACATAAAATATTTACACCCTAAATGTAATGCATTGTTTGTGTTTAAAGTTGAAAGTACACTGTGACCTTACACATACAATTGAAGTAGGTTATACTGACATGTGACAGTGAGCCGTGACTCATATAGTACACTCTGGGGCATGCGGTGGTTGTTAATGAACAACGAAACTTTATTATCATTGCGAAGGTGCGACGTCCATTTTTGGTAATGTTTTCTACGGTTATGATGAGGCAGTATTTACAAAAACGTAGTTAAATATATTAAATGGATAGACCTCTTCTAATATTATCTGTAGCCTATTTATGTACTATTTCAGCGAGGGACCGCAGCCAGCGCTCTTGGCACGATACCACAGGGAATAGGACTGTATGAATGAATTTAAGTTTGTAGTTTCAGTTCTTATTCTACACTTTTCTATAATAAATTATCCAATTTAATATTTATTATCATAGAAGGAGTTCAACTCAATTTATTTTAAATTTTTACGAAGTAGAGCCATGCTGCAGCTACATAAATGGTATAGTTGTAGCACGAATGGGTCAGTTCGATCGGGTAAGGACCATCAGCCAAGGAGTACCAGCGTAAAATAGCAGTTAAACGCTTCTGTGTTTGGTATGATTAAAAACCGGAGAACCTTTTCGATGACGACGAGGCATTCGATCTTAGTCCTCACAGGTGACAACGCACCTTCATTTTTATTCATAATCGAGGATAGATGTAGATGTCTATGGGCCACAGCAACCACTTATCATCTGGTAGACTGTGTGCTCGTTTGTCACCCTATCCTATAAAAAAAAAACTAAAGAATTTGCTTACTAGTGTAGGAGTTAGTTCAACGCTAAATACCGCTGTTTACTTTGAATACTTGATATTTTCTCCCCATTTTCGTATCACACTTACGATTGTCGATAACCTGAATAGCCTTCTGTTGAACATAGTTTTCTTCATATTTTGAAAAATGTTTCATATATGCAATTTCAGCAGCAGCTGGGTGGTAAAGCTCCTTATCTGCCAGAAAGTTCGTCAGGTACGTACTAGCCTTTTAAAATAAGATTTAAGATAAGACGCTAGTTTATTGTTTAACAAATTGCATAACAATAAATTTGTTATATAAAATTAGGTCTCTCTAGGGCGCCCATTACGGGCATACAAAATGTATGAAATTATATAAAATATTACAGATTTCATGAGAATTTTACCTACCTACATATTTCAAAATATTTTTTTTATATTTATGCGAACACTACGCATGAATACAATATCTATACGGATTTCAGTGCGTTTCATTGAATTATTTTTATTTCCGACGTTTCGGATTTTTTACAGAATTCGGGTTCACGGGGCGACTGAGATGTTTGATGTCCCAATGTCATAGTAAGTCCGGCTACCTTCAGTTTTTGAATATTAATTTTTGTTCCGATCTACGCAGAATCAGCTTAGAGCATCTTGTGTGTGCTCTGGTATTTCCTATCAGCGGTGACAGTATTTTTGCCAAGTGTTGAGCCAACTTATAAGTGGGTGAATCGATCAGGCTCACTACGGGATGTAGTGGAGCTTTAGGTTTGTGTATCAAAACAACTGGCCGCCGAGCTTCAGCACGTCAAGCAAGTATTGCAAGACAACAAGCTTCGGGTCCCGCGCCTACGTCAGAGTGACCGAGTGAAGCCGGCCACAGATGAGCGTGTGCCTGCTGCACTACCACATGCACGTGGTTTAACAGAACTTAAAATCGCAATCAATATTTCGTTGATGTTGGCAGGGTTCGAGCTCTGGTTGTTCGCACACTGTGAAATCAACTGCAAGCGCTTAGTCCCCGAGAGCTGAAACTTAATTTTGTGTTTAATTATATTAATTAAACACGTTCTGTTAAAACCGCCTACAATTACAAATAGGTTAAACTTTTGATTACCGTTTTGCTGTTATTTTTTCCTTACTTAAGGCGTGTGTACTCTAGCCAGAATTCATACTTCTTTATGTTGGTCTTATGGTTTGGCGCTTTCCACAACAGGAGGGTGAGGGAGGAATGATGAGATATGCATATTATGCAGTTACGAGTAGCTTACGTGGTTTATACGTGCTAAAGCCACGCTGCGAGAGGTTTTTTTACCGAAAATTGGTAAATAAAAGAATAACATTTAATAAGTATTATGCAATTATCTATATTGAATAAAAATCATTAATTTCATTTCATTCCATTACTGCAGGCTATATTATAGTTGTACCACGAATTGGTCGGCTCGTGCGGGGAAGGACCACGCTCTCACACCATACCAGCATAAAATAGCCGCTGATCTATGGCCTAATTGAACCAAAACTGTAATTGCTTAAATAATAAACACTAACGTTCAAACGACAAAGGACTTCAGATATCACCTACATCTATCCTCGAATTTTATTTGTCTTTTTTAATTTTACACGAAATATAAAATAAAATCCAGCTATAAATGTAAAAGTAAAGTAATGTTACCGCCTATATACGTCCCACTGCTGAGCACAGGCCTCCCCTAATTTCTGAGAGGGTTTTTGGGGCAAGGAAGTGTCCGCCACGCTGCCTCAATGCGTGTTGGCGAACTTCACATGTCTTCGAAATATTTTTTATTCCTCAGATATGCAGGTTTCCTCACCACGATGTTTTCCTTGGGTAATTCCTTGTGGTAAATCAGCGCTTAAAATTGCAATTAACTATTTCGTTGGTGCCGGCGGGGATCGAACCCGGGTTACTCGCGTTCTGTTAATATTTACAGCGATTGTTAACCATCTGAGCTACCACGGCTCTATAAATGATACGGAGCTATAAATGTAGTTCACATAAAATGGAACAAGGGCGACCATTTAGCTAAAGGTCTCCGGGACAGGTGTGCGTCGGCAATCAACAGCTCGTTTGTTCCGCAGGCGACGTCACGTGATTAATTACATCGTTACGAGAACTAATTACATTAAACTTTTAGGTACTATTTCATGGGCGGTTAAGCTTTACGTATTAAAACGATATTGAAATCATGAAAAAGGATTTATCACGATTTTAGGAGAAATACAGATTGTTAATTATAAAACAATGTTGTAAAAATACGTACAGATTTTACCTTTTTCACAACTCAAAAAGTGATTAAAATATTCTCATCATAAGAAAATATTCATCACAAACAGTCACGTGTTAGAGACATGCTGCAGCTATATTATGGTTGCAGAAGTTTTGTTTCTTAACTTTAAAATTAATTATGACTGCTTATGATTTCTTATGTTCACGTGAATACTACACATTAAATGAAATGTATTTACGAATTAAAAAGTTGAATTAAACACGATAAAAACCGTAAAATTAGTTTCATAGTAATAGATTAAGTGTAATAGATTAACTTGAGTTACCTCTACTAATAGTTTGAGTTTTAATTTGTAATTATTATTTGGCGTTATACACTTATATTTTGTGCTTACATACATACTTCATATGAATGAAGCACCATTTCGCTGTAGGCCATGACGTGTTCTGAAGATTTACTGTAGTCAGTGTTGTGATTGTGCCCGTAATACCGACACAGCACCGGTGTCTTTGTACTTATGATAATTGTGTATATTTGGTATGGCAAGGAAAAATGAGTACCTTTGTGTTTGCGTGTATGTTTCAGAATGTTACATTTTTTATTTATGAACTAAGTGATAAATTTGCAAGGTTGGTACCGTGGTCAAAAAAGATGCAGTGGTCTTTGATTGCTATTCTTTCACTCTGTCCTTGCTCACACTGCTATTTTTATATCAAGAATTAAAGTCCGGTTCCAAATTTCGATACATTTATTTAATTATTATACAGATTAATTAAATTATAGCTTAAATGAATATTCAAGTTTAAATTAATAGATACATATAGAATACAGATGAGAAATAAATATCTAGGAGTAATATCGTTAAACTGAGATGGAATATTGAACCTAGATTATAAGTTGTTTGAATTTATTAATCTTAAAAATATAGACTTCAGATTTTAAAGGTTGACATTTTGGGAAACAAAATTCCGAAACATACAGCACTTAAAGTTCTGAAAATAAAGATAATCTGTAAACACGAATTAGCAAGGCCAATGATAAGTATAATAAAACTAGCCAAGTGCGTCTCGAGCCACGCACAATGTATAGGAAGGGTTACGTATTTGATCGTCACATATAACTTAGAAGGGGTTTTATTGATAAAATTTGTTGAATTGAAATGTCGTCATCGAGCGTCTTTGTAGTTAACATCTGTGACAGTTTGCTCAGCATATAAATAAGTGCATTGTAGTTAAAAGTAAATTACTAGTGTATATTTTGTAATTATCTTAAAGTTTTTGATCTGGGCTATCTAGTAGTGTCAGTTTTTCATTTCGCGTTGTAACATTTAAGTTATAAGCAAATACATTTCAAAAAATTGTTTTCGGCCGTTACGTACTGACCTACGACAACCCACAGCGAGCTCGCTGCTGTGAGTCACCGACACCCGTACCGCGCCCGCGCAAAATATAAGCAATATTTCGATATTATGTGAGCCAATTTTAGTGTGGAAGTATTTGCAACAATGACATCAGAATTTAAAAAGATGTGGATATGTTTTGAATGCCGTAGCAAAATACCTAAGCTTGATAATTCACATACGCCCGTGCGCCAGCAGTTGAGCCATGATACGACTGCCGTTGATGACTGTTTGGATGTATCGATGCATACCCCAGATAATATCACGTTTCGAAACGGGAAACGTCCTGTGCAATTAGTGGCGATGAAATGTGACCCTTGTCCCCAAAACATGGCCCCTGTAGTACAAGAAATAAAGCAAATGCAGGCCTCGAATCACGCCTTACCATGAAAATTTGCGCACTACTCAACGAGCAATTTAATGAATTTAAGACTTCGGTATTTGAAAAAATTGCAATTTAACCAATAAGATTGACAAATTAGAAAAAATAATCCTAAAAATGGACAAAGATAATAGTCCATCAATGCAGGGATATGCAGCGGCAGTACAGCACCCATTGAACCTAGATAATGGGAAGACTAAGCCGAAAGTAAAATCTGGCCCTCAGGAGAAAAATAAGGGAGCTTCGGGCAAACCTAATCCACCCGCAAAAGTAAACACACCCATCTCTTCTTTAGCGCCAGTTTCAACTTTAGTCTCTGATTCCAACACTTCGATTTTGAGTGTAAGCCGTGAGACAACTGTTGCTCCCCGGGATGGCGTGGAGCAAAAAGACCCGGAAGAATGGATACAGGTGAGACGTAAAACTGGACGCGCTTCGCTGCCCGGCGTGCTTCGCGGTACTGCAGCGCTGGGCGGCGGCGGCAGCGGTGACAAAACTGCGTGCATCTGAGAGATGGAGGTACTTCCATCTCTATTATGTTCAAGAGGGTACCACAGTAGAAGAGGTGCGTGCTCATCTCTACTCTATTAGTGAAAATAATGAATGCACAGTGGAAGAACTGAAAGCAAGGGGACGTTACTCATCGTTCAAGCTTGGAGTCCCGTCGAGGATTAGCGAGAGTATTATGTCACCAAATAATTGGGCTGAAGACATCTGTATAAAAGTGCGTAACCTATATTTCTGTTATCAAAACGTTAGAGGTCTACGTACTAAATCGGATACTTTAAGGAATAATGTGTCTCAATGCAACTTTGATGTTATAGCCTTGACCGAAACCTTTTTGAACAGTTCCGTATTTGATGGCGAATTATTTACTTCGGAATATTTAGTCGTACGTAAAGACCGCACAGGGGACGTCGGGTGGGGAGGAGTGCTCCTTGTTGTACGAAACTGCTATAGGGTGCAACAAGTAACTAATGTAGATGCCTATACGTCTGATATGGAACTGCTTTTTGCCATTATTAGTGGAAAAAGTGTTGGAAAGTTTTTATGTTGTGTCGTTTATTTGCCTCCTAAATGTAGTGATAATCTATATCTTAACGTACTGACGTGCATTGAAAATGCTATCATTGCATATTGTTCCCTTAATATCCTAATAATAGGAGATTTTAATTTGAATTCTTGCAGTGTTAATGTTAAGAATAATTTTAATTCATTTTGTGACTATTGTGGGCTTCAGCAACATAATATTGTGTATAACAAATATGATGGCATGTTAGATCTCGTGTTGAGCAATTTTAACCCGGAGCTGGTCTTAGTGTCCGAGGGTTCAGATCCCTTAGTACCGATTGATAAGTATCACCCTCCGCTGGAGGTGACGCTTAGGTTTCAGGTTAGTTTACATGCCGAATTATAAGTACGTATATCCAAAATGGTTTAATGCTGATATTATATGTAATATACGTAAAAAATATTATCCTTTGAAACGGTATAAGGCTGAAGGTAAAGAGTTCAACAAGGAATTATTTAAATACTATAAATGGCATGTTAAAAACTTGATTGACAATGCATATAAGCAGCACTTACATCTGACTCAACAAAATATAATTGACGACCCGGCCAAATTCTGGGAGTACGTTAAGAATAGGAAGAATCACAGGCAGCGTATGAATGCTTATTCTTCCAGTGGTGTCGAAGTTGTTGGGAAATCTGCGGCCGACGCTTTTGCGAACTATTTTAGTTCAGTATATCAGAACAAAGTTCCTGAACTGGACCATGTTGATGCTGTACGTGCCGCAGATAGTCAATATGACTCCACCTGTATCACAATAAATACTATTGATAATACCAAGTTGAAGGAAGCAGTAAGGCGGCTAAAACCGAGGTCGACGTGTGGCCCTGATGGTATCCCTGTTTTTTTAGCAAAGACTGCATATCCGCTTTTGAGAGTCCACTCCTGTACCTCTTTAACTTGTTACTGGGTTACTCCGGTTCCAAAAACTGATGGTGAAAATGACGTTTCGTCTTTTAGACCGATTGCAGTCTTGTCAGTCTTTGCAAAATTATTTGAAATTGTCTTATGTCAGCAAATTAATAAGCAAACTCAAAAATTATTGCATGATAGTCAACACGGTTTTCGAACTGCCCGTTCTACAACTACCAATCTTGTGTCTCATCTTGACTATACATATGCTGAATTGGATGCTGGTAGGCAGGTGGATGCTGCGTACTTCGATTTTAAGAAAGCATTTGACCTGGTCGACCACGATATCTTGTTGCGTAAATTGGCGGTGATAGGCTTTGCCCCGGCACTCGTCAAGTTTTTTTCAAATTACTTACGCGATCGACGTCAGTTTGTTAAAGTGGGTGCATTTAAGTCTAGTGACTATTACACAAGATCTGGAGTGAGCCAGGGAAGTACGTTGGGGCCTTTGCTCTTTCTTATTTTTATTAATGACTTACCGAATAGCGTGACTGCCTCCAAATGTCTGTTGTTCGCGGATGATCTCAAGTTAAGCTTAAGTATAGATGACCCGTCTGACTGCGAGTCATTGAAAAGGGACATCGATGCGGTTATAAATTGGAATGTATTAAATCATCTTCCGTTTAATAGTAATAAATGTTAAATAATAACATTCACGCGTAAACGCTGTCCACTAAAAAAAGAATATAAATTATCTGACACGCCCTTAGTAAGGGTAAGTGAAATTCGTGACTTAGGATTATTGTTAGACGCTAAACTTGACTTTCATAACCATGTGACTACTGTATGTAAAAAGACCAGTAAATTGCTTGGCTTCGTTATTCGCACTTCTTCACAGTTTGATAGATTAGAAGTCGCTTTGGTACTTTACAATGCATATGTTCGTAGTAAGCTTGAGTACGGTGTCATTGTATGGAATCCCTATGAGGAAAAATATATTTTGATGATAGAGAGAATACAGCGCAAATTTGCACGATGGCTATATAAACAGAAATACGGTTACTACCCCTATCTATATCCGTCCTTATTTGTTAATGGTATGGTGGGTTTGGACACGCTTAAACTTAGGCGAACTATGCAGTTGATAACACACTACCTAGCAATCATCCATAATCGTATAGATAGTCCAATGATATTAAGTAGAGTAGGGTTGTTGGCTCCGAAGCGGCTGGGCTGTGATGTGGAGGGGACGGTGACACCACGGCGGCAGCCTCGCCTTCTGTGGCAGCCACCACAGAAGGCGAGGCTGCCGCCGCCGTACCTGGTGCGCGGCGGCTGCCACAGAAGGCGAGGCTGCCGCCGCGCACCAGCTACGGCGCTCACGCACCCACTTCTCGTGCTATACGGCTTATCGGAGACATGCTCGCAGATTATAACGAGACCGATTTATTTGCTGATAGCTTAGGGCAACTGTATAATAAAGCCCTTCTATTTTTGACTTCCAATTTTGACAAATTGTAATATTATTAGTATTCTCTTAATCCTATCATCTATGTAATCAATCTGACAATGACATTTTGCTTAATTTATTTGACTTTTAATCTATTTGGCATGTATTTTTTTTGGTATTTAGTTGATCTACTGGACATGTATTCTTTAATTTGTTTGACCTTTTGACATGTATCTTGCATTATTACTATTATTTAAAACTATAATTTGTTAATTAGCATGCTGACGTTTTGGGCAAACTGTAAGGCAGCATGTACACTGTTTTTAAAATATAAATAAATATAAATAAATAAATGAAGATATTAAGTGAGTTGGCGGTTTGACCGCTATATCAACCCAAAATGGGCCCAAATAGGACGATGGTGTCTGAAGGACTTATTTTACAATCAGACTATTCGATTTTAAAAATAATACAATCTACATCAAATCTTTTACATGCCAAGTCCGTACAAAGATGGTCATAGTTGACTATTTATCTATATATTCTCGGCAGTGCAACCCTAGGATATATATAACCATAACAAATTTCCCATAAATCACCACTGCCTTAAATTATCCTCAGGGTCGCCCGAGTAGACCAAGCATACCACGAATGAAACTGTATGAGTATGATTGTATGAATACTACCTACTACTACTGAATACTACCTACTTTGAATGAGGCCTAAAATAACTACCAACTAAAAGCGAAAGTAATAAGTAAGTAAAAAGAATCCTCTTTGCCTTTTCCGCAAAGGAAAAAGTAAAGCTAGTAGTAGTAATGCATATAAGTCGTTTTCTTAATAAAATGTTTATTTCTTATAGTTTACAATAACATTACAAGGTTAAATGCAGTTAGGTTTAGATCATTTGCTATGTAATTGTAACGTTTTTTTTTACTAATACAAGTGCATTTTATAAGTTGGTTGATTATTACTCGTTAACTTTTTAATTCTTCTTAGATATTCCATTTTAACTCCTTTATATGTACTACAATCGTGTATATTTTATACGTACTATCATCGTGTATACTTTATATGTACTACCATCGTGTATACTTTATATGTACTACCATCGTGTATACTTTCATATTTCCAGTAACAACGGTTTAGTTGGTAAATTGGGGCGGGAACACATGACTCTAATGAAAAATACTACTTTAAAGCAAAATATTTAGCAAAAGGACCCCAGAATCTAAAAAAATTTTGTTTCATACCCTATGTAATTGAAAGACCTATCCAACGATACCCCGATACGAGGGGTAAAAACATGTCCTCCCCTTACCTAGAAAGTAGTAATGGTACAGGAGGTACTTAAAATAAAAATGTTTTTAAAGATTGTATTTCACGCTATTGTAGGCGTGATTATTATCTATAACAATGTCAAATTACAGATTTGTAGTACCTAGGGTCTCTGAGTAAAACCGCGGACGGGCGGACGGAGGAACATGGCGAAACTGTAAGGGTTTCTTGTTGTTTAACTACGGAACTCTTAAATCATATTGTGTTATTCATTTTCAAGTAATATTCGCACGCCATACAATATTTTAACCATTAACATTAGGTGGGGTGCAAAGAGCAGTAATTTTGGTTCTAGCGGCCTCGGGTATCGGCAACATCATGCAATGCTTCTGAAGTAGACACCTGCCGTTAACTATGAAAACGATATACTTCATAGAAAGCTTTCAGTAAAATATTTCAATTAAATTGGGTAATCCGAAAGCTTTTTACTAATTACGGCTGTAAATGCTGTGTTTACGGGTGCAGTATAATTACTCCTCTGGCTGAATTGAGTAATTAGTATACCATATTATACTGTGATTTTTGTATAGATAATATTTGATTGCTGATTCTGAAAGTCTTTGACGTAAATTTTTATTGCAAAGATTTTCGCTGTAATCATTTTTTAATAAAAAAAACAAATACTTCGCATACATTTCCTCAAATGTTTGCTTTTGCTAACCAAGTGGAATTAGACCTACAACAATAAAATTCTTAGTTAGTTAGTTACAGCCTATATACGTCTCACGCCTGGGTATAGGCCTCCTCTTATTTTGGAGAGTATTTTAAGGAAGTGTCCACGGCTATACCCCAATGTTTGTTGGCGAACTTCGCATATCTTCAAAATATTTTTTTCTTATTCTCTCAAATATGAAGTTTCCTACTCTCAGATATGAAGGAACCTTCACCAGCGAGCATGTGGTAAATCAGCACTTGAAATTCAAATTAATAATTTCATTGGTGCAGACCGGGATCAAACCCGGGTTGTTCAAATATTGTGAAATTTAGAGCGCATTTACATTTATTTACGAGCGCTAATTATCTGAGCTTCCAAAATCTTAAAACAATAAAACCCCAGACCGGTGCGGTAGTGTGGGATCTTAATGTTTTAGCAGTGATCTAATTGCCAAGCATTACGTAACAGTGGTGCCTAAACGATCGGTAAACTTTTTATTTAGAAAGTATATTTTTATTTCGAATACCTATCATACACCAGACTTTCTATAGATTTTATATTATAGTGGCGTTATACATACTAAGAAAGTAAATAAACAATTATATGTACATCAGACTCAGAACAATTATTTATTTTGTCATACGCTTCTTTTCTATTCTCTTTTTGAAAACTTGTTCCATGTGAGAATCAAGCCCGTGGCTCACAGCGTCGGATCCAAACGAACAACAGTTTGCTTCGTCATGCGTACGTAGTAATGCGTACTAATAAAACTAACGAGTGGAGTAATTTGCCAGTTTTAGTCCTTTCGTCCGATTACAATGTAGTTAACTTCAAGGCAGGAGTAAATAGGCTTTTGTAAAGTTAAAATCAGTATGGTTTTCCATCTCCGGATACATCACCACTTATCATCAGAGGGGATAGTATATTAAAATTATGATTTAAAATACTTGTTATGTGTGAGAATCCAGTCCGTGGCTCGTAGCGCCGGATTAGCCCAATTTGTAAAGATCTCGAGTTAATGTATCATTCATAACTACTACATATAAAATAACTTTTAATTCAATGTTAATTATGTCTATCGGATTTATACTAGTGAGCGAGTCTAAATTGTTCAACGGAAATTGGTTTCGCAGGAATTCGGAAATTGCTTTTGACTTTCAGCAGCTTAGCCGAAGATTGATATTCACACAGTCTTTGACGGACGCTTGTGATAGTTGAGTTATTGATTAAAAACAGCTCCAATTTTATTTTATTCTTAACTACGCAATCTTTTTGGCAGTATCACTGGAGGACCTAAGTACTGTGCTAAATGACTTCAATAGTGCCTCTCAACGGATAGGTCTTAAAATTAATAGGATAAAACAAAGCTCATGAGTAACGTCCACTTCACATCTATGACAGCATTCGTTGGGAGCACAAATAGTCTGAACAGGTAAATCTAACTTTGAACCGAGGGCTCAAGTCGATCCACGGATTTAATTTGGATGGGTAGCGTTCGCGAGATTATCTTCTCGTCAGGTATACCTTGAAGCTTGAAAAGAAGATTATACAACAAGCGCGTGTTGCCAGTTATGACTTATGGAACTGAGACGTAGTCTCTCACTGCTGGCCGTATGAGGAAGCTCAAAGTCGCATAGCGAGCTATGGAGAGGTCTATACTCGCGGTTTCTCTACGTGATAAAGAAATGAGGATATCCGCAGTCGAAACAGAGTAACAGAATTAGGCCATTGACGTCACGGATTAGTAAGCTAAAGTGGCTTTGAGCTCTCCATATAGCTCGAAGAACCGATAACCGATGGAGAAGAAAGGTTCTCGAGTAGCAGCCGCGTACCGGTAGGCGGTAAAGTGAGGAGCGGCTGCCAACTAGATGAAGCGACGACCTGGTTAGAGATGCAGGTGTGATACAGCCTGTCTGAAATATTAGCGATCCATTTGGTGACAAAATGAATGTTTTTTTTCTTTTCCATCGTGCATTGTTGGTGATCCAAGCGATCACCAACACTGCACTGATACGGCAGAAGCCAGCTAAATGCATTTTGACGATTTTGAGCTTTCAGCACAACTAAACTAAGTAAAAATTCCCTATCGGCCAATATTGGGATTATATTTTTATGTTTGATATTTCCAGAGATAAATTAAACATTTTGGCGGTTAAGTGCATAATTTCTTAGCTGCTCGCTAGAAATCAATTACGATGCACGGTTACGCTACAATAGCGTCAAGAGATTGTAACGATTTATTTTCTTAGTCTAGGTATAATACAGTGTACAGTTAAGCGTAGATAACTGCTTTATCCCTTTGCAGCAGTTTTGCTAGGCTACCTAATAATATACTTAAAATCAGTAAACACTAGTAATAGAAGCTAAAACATGGCTAAAAACACATAACTGTTTTCAAGCGTAGAATTAAATATATATATTAAAATCACATTTTTCCCAAAAATCTAGTCACTGCTTTTAGTGAATGACGAACCTTTGAATTTTTTTTATATAAGAGAGGGTAACAAACGAGCACACAGTCCACCTGATGGTAAGTGGTTGCTGTGGCCCATAGACATCTACATCTATCCTCGATTACTAATCAAAATGCAGATGCTTCGTTACCCGTGAGGACTGAGATGGCGTGCCTCGTTTCCAGTAAAAAGGGTCTCCGGTTCTCTACACTCACCGTACAAAACGCAGCAGAAAACACAGCATTAAGTTATTGTTTTGCGATGTGTTCTGTGAGAGCGTGGTACATCCCCGGTCGAACTGACCCATTCGTGCTATAACTATACTACTAATAAAACGGCAGCATGGTTCTACTACGTATAAAATTATATGTGAAATAATATTTAAACAGCGGCAATGTGAATGTGCCACGCTTAAAAGCGTCTAAGTGTATGTTTAGCAATCGATGTATACGTGAAGAATTCGCTCGGCAAGTTTTTAAGAGCAAAAAAATAAGATCAGAGCTCTTGTCAGAGTGCGCCAGAGATATATTCCTTGGTTTTGATTTTGATTTAGAAAACTGTGAAGCGATGTATATAATTGTAATGATTATATTATATTTATTTTAATTATATAGTCCAATATAATAATGCCTTTCGATTGATGTCGGGGCTATCGCGATTTTGCAGTGCTTTAGGGATGTAATATTATGCTGACTTATAGCGTCCTTTATGCGCAGAGTGCGAGGGAGCTCCAACAGTATTCTAAAGGTTATTATTAGTGATAAGCCAGACTGTCCAGTCATGAGGTACGGAGGGAATACGCTTATGTGTATATATCAAGTGCTAAAAATAGCCCGGGAAGTATTTAAATGAATGTCATAGTGTTGTTTTTATTCTGTTTTACTATCATAATTTGTAAGGTTTTTGTACTAACACTTTTATCAAAAGTCTGAATTAAATTCATATTATTTTTTTTATGAATTGATCGCTATAGATAAAAACTATGTGCCACCGATGAACATGACCCAGAATAACTCCAAATCTAAAAAAGACAATAATTAATTTATTAATTACTCTTTCGTTTGGCACCATAACAAAAATATATGCTATGGCTTACCAAAAAGCGGTTCCGTGAGATTGATGTACCTTTAACTAACATTTAGCTTAGTTGCACTTCTATTTAATTTGATTATTTGCTTATAAACTATAAGGTAGTCAAATCACTTAACAGCAATAAAGTGTAGTCCAAGTGTATAATTTACACAATGTGTCAGAAAGCAAAAGAAACTCAAAGTACCAGGCGGTCCCATAATGAACTGGCCTGATATAGTTCAACGCGACATGTCGCTACATGTTGAGTTGCATTAAATAGTACGTTTACAACAAAACATGCATCGACTTGAAATGCTTAGTCTTAGTTTAACAGGCATTTGAAAAACGAGAGTCGCGTATTTTTTCAAAATGTCGAAAACTGAGTATCGAAGTGTCATAGTATAAGGAGTCTGCCCCCTCCTATAGCACGGTGAAAAATTGGGTGAAAGAGTTTCGCCTCGGGAGAGAAACCGTCGAAGCCTTTGGCCACGACGGTCGACCTGTGGAAGTGCTCACTCCCGAAACGATTGCTCTTATCGAAGAGGAGGTTCTGGTTGACCACCGTTTGAAGATTAGAGAAATTGCAGCAAGGCTTGGGCTCTCTAAGAGTACCGTTCATCGCACAATCCGTGAACATCTTCACATGAAGATAGTGAGTGCAAGATGGGTACTGAAACTTCTTTCAGTGGTACAGAGACAGGAAAGAGTGCGCTGCGCTTCGGAGTTTTTGGATCTTTGTGGCGAAAATCCAAAGACTGTCATCGAGCGGTTAGTGACTGGTGATGAAACTATGATCTTGTGTTATGATCCACAAAGCAAGCACGAGTCAATGGAATGGCGTTATAAGGGTGAAAAGCCCCCTAGAAAGGCAAAGGTGCAACAATCGACTAAAAAATGCACAATATTTTGGGATTTTCAAGGCATTTTGATGGTGGATTTTAAAGAACGTAATACAGTCGTGAACGGCGAATATTATGCTTCTTTAATATATAAATTACGAGACAAGATAAAGGAAAAACGAAGAGACAAGCTGTCTAAAGGTGTCCTGTTGCTCCATGACAACGCCCCTGTTCATACCGCTGGTGTTTCGAAGGATGCAGTTCGTCAATACGGGTTCACAGAAGTTCAACATCCACCTTAGAGTCCAGATATGGCCCCGTCCGACTATTATTTATTTCCAAATTTAAAGCTGGACTTAAGAGGAAGAAAATTTTCAAGCGATGAAGAGTTGCAGGCGGCCGTCTTCAGTCATTTTGAGGATAAAAAATGTGATTATTTTTATAAAGGTTTAGAGATGTTGATACACAGATGTCAGAAGTGTGTTAGTATTCATAGTGATTATATTGAAAAATAAAATTGGTTTCGTTTCATTTCCTTTATTGGTTCATAGTTAGGCCAATTCATTATGGGACCTACGTAAGTTAACCGCATTTTTGCGAATGATTTTTGTCTGTGCTATACTAAACAGCAGTTAAGGTATACTTAACGGCCTTTTATATTGCAATTAATATTAAAACATGTTTCAAAACAGGTAAACAGGGTATGGAACTTTTTACTCCGTTCTTTGTGGTGCCCGTCGGAGGCAGATCCCAGCCATGGTTTGGTTGCTCCTGTAAAATAACATCGCGCTATAAGCGGGAGTGCCACCGGGCCTGGGCTGACGCATCAATTTCTCTATGGATGTAAACACCGGCACTCTTAAGAAGAAGTATAATTCCGCCTCCAGGTCCTTTAAAAGAGTCATTTCCAAGGCAAGATCTGAGCACATCGGCAGATTTGGTGAGAAGCTAGTTCGCCTTCTTCGGGAACCCGTGCATTCTGGTCTCTTGCCAAGGCTGTCCAAGGGAACTTCTGTCAGTCATTTCTTCCATCTCTGCACAGAGAGGATGACTCACTGGCCCATGCCGCAAAGGAGAAAGCTGATCTGCTGGGCTCCCTCTTTGCGTCCAACTTGACTATCGATGACGGGGGAAACACACCGTCGACTATCCCGCGGTGTGAGTGCTTCTCCCTGGACGTCAGTAAGTCGCCTAATGAAGTAAATAATATATCGAATAGTGAGCAGTTTCGTGGTCACTTGAAGAGGAAGGCCAAATTGGCCTCTAAAAAGCTTGGCGTGCTCAGCAGAGCGAGACAGTATTTCATGCTGGCACATCACTTGCAACAAAGCGCAAAGTCGGCCTCACATGAAATACTATTCTCATCTCTGGGCCGGGGCACCCCAGTGCCAGCTCCTTCCACTTGAACGCATCCAGCGCAGAGCGATTCGAATCGTCGACGACCAAGTTCTTTCTGATCGGCTTGATTGAATGGCGCTGCGTAGGGATGTTGTATCCCTTTGCATTTTCTATCGTATCTACCACGGGAAGTGTTCTGAGGAATTGTTCGGATTAGTTCCGGCCACCAAATTTCACGAACGCACATCGCGTCAAAATTCCCGATACCATCCTCACTATCTGGATGATTGACGGTCCACCACTGTACGTTTCACAAGGAGTTTTCTTCAGCGTACGACCTCTCTGTGGAATAGTTTACCACCGGCGATTTTTTCGGGCCGATACGATCTGGGGACCCTCAAGAAAAGAGCTTACTCCTTTCTAAAAGGCCGACAATGCACCTGCAATTCCCCTGGTGTTGCGGTTGTTCATGGGCGGCGGTAGCCACTTACCATCAGGTGAGCCCCATGCTCGTTTGCCTCCTCTTAAAAAAACAGCATTTTTATATTTTACAGAACAGTATGCCAACAATTTCAGTCAAAAATATGTATGAAAGATTCTTAATTTTCTGATACGGTGATATCTATCAAGAAAACTAATTTCGCGCCATTTAAAATTTTTCCTGAAAAATATTTTATGGCATAGCCGCCTTCTTCCGTATGAGGGCAGAATTAATAAAATAAGCGTTCACTGTATTTATAGCCAAAAAAACGGGATTTTCAAACAAAGACCTTAGTATAGAATATCCTATTTATTTTTTATTTTGTTACTCCGGAACTGCCGGCAACGAATTTAAATATAAAATGATTTACAACGTGGTGACGCAGGTACGCGGATGTACGGCACGAAATTTTAATTGGTTAACGCCCAACGGTTTGCGACGTTGAGTTTTTGTTGCTTAATAAGTTTTTATGGCAAATTTTCACACTTTCTAAAGTCTAAAATTATGAAAATAATATTAGTAGCGCTGCAAATATAAAATCTTAGTTTATTTATGTTTATTAAGGTTAAATAATTGCCTTGCAGCAGCAGTGTGCTTGGATACAACAAATCGAGTATTTGATTACTAAGAGGAGAATAATACTACAACTTAACTCCGATAGATGATGATAAAGAATGTTTCGTAATAGTAAATATTTACAAAAAAAAACTTTTTCGCTTCTTATGGCTCGGCTACACTATGCTCCTCGCGCTGCCGCGATGTTGACCTCTCTGTCCACACATTGCTCTACTCTTGCAATTAATCGCGACGCTCCGCAGTAGGTCGCTCGCGTTTGTAACACAATTGATGTCGTTGTTTATTATAGCTAATTACGTCCATGTCATAAAAAGAAATACGTTGTCGTCGTAGAGATAGCTTTTTCTCTGTATATTATTTATTCATGTGATAATATGGCTGAATGACGTGACGTGCTTTCGTAACGAGCACTCGACTCGGACTGTGGTTTTGCGAGTGCGTGGCGCCACTCGCGCTCAGTCCTTTGACTCGCGTTCAAAAAGCCTACAAGTCAGTCAGCGATGGACATGACGAGAGCATGACGTGCGGCATGACGAGTATTGTGGCCACAGTATGTCTCTGCCTCATTTCCTCGCTACTTCCCATGCTACTCAACGAGTGTGTGACCGGGGAGTTAAGATTATTAGTTTAACCGGGCATGTCTTACTCCGTGCTTTAGGCATGAAAATATACCTACGCTGTCCGGCCGCCTACAAGAGGCTAATTCAGTGAGGTTGTCACTCGTGCGTTCGAGCTCACGCGCGCCTTACGTTAAAAAAGAGGATTTTTCTCTTATAAATATTTAGAGCACTGTTGATATTTATTTTTGAGATTTTATTCAAGTATGGCCACCAAAAAGCCAAAAGGTACTGCATAGCATACATCATTTTTTACTGGTCCTAAGGAAACCGAAAGCTAAGATGTTATCATTTATGGGTGTATCTAGATATATAGGTACCTAGTTATTGACTCCACAATTAAAGATTTATTATTTGACTAGCGACCCGACTACAACTTCGCAGTTTTCGCGATTTTTTTCGTGTATAACGACAACACCTTTAAATAACGTTCAGTGAAGGTAGACCGCCCAGTATTAGTTACTGCTTACTAATGCAAGATCTGCATATACTGATACTTGGTTAAACACTTGGTCGAAAGAAAGATATTGAAAATAGTAGCATTTCCCATTGCCAATCTTTCATTAATGATTCCGTCGCGTGTCTCATGTTTGTAAATAGCAAAAAACGTGAAACAGAAAATAGTAAGTAGATAAATTATTTGAGTTTCAAGGACGTTAGCGTTGTTATAATATAAATTTTTCTAGATGTTGCATATTGACCATCCTCACATTGAACACTAATGTTCTTAATATCAGCAAATTACTAGTACATTGCATACATTGCATAACGCCTCGGTGTATTCTACTACCAACTAATGTCAAAGGATTCGATTTGTTTTCTCACAACACCTAACTACAGTAGGAGCGGCCTTAACAAAGGCGCGTAACGGGCTAAGTAAAATAGATGACCGAGAAATAGAAGACCGCACGCGGATGTAAGGTGCATTTGGATTTAGTAAGCGCGCCTTATTCATTTTATTTTTCGACGATTTAATCGGTATGCTAATATTTCACGAAGGTCACTTCCGAGGCGTGCATATTATTATGAATATTAGCGACATCGTAACTAGATTCAAACTCGCAAGTTAGCTATAAGAGAGTGATCCTCCTGTTCTTATATTTTTATTTATTCTGTGGGTTTACTTTGCTCTCACTGTGTGCATTTTTATGAATTATATATATATATATATATATATATATATATATGCTGTAATGAGTAAATGATTATAACCTGTAGTATTGAAGTATTTATACATAATTTTAAGTAAAAAGGACCTTAGGGCCGATATTTTAATCCTTAAATAAATGTAATAAAAAAAGCTGCATAAATAAACAGTTAATTTGTCTTTATTTTATACTCAGTCAGATAACAATTTATTTAATCGACATCTTTTATCTGATGATTGAAAAAATCGGCCCTTAAACATCGAAGGGAACTACACTACGCAATTACACTGTAATTTTATCGCGTTTACTTATATTCCATAACCATTTTAATCGAAAAGATAATATCGACACACGAGCTGGCAACATTTGCAATATGCCACGACACGCAAATGAGCTTTACGATAAGTCAGTTATTCGAGATTATTCGTAGATGTCTCGTGCAATAATTTAATGAGGTACTAATTTTTATCCAGATAGAATTTCTGTCACGCCGGCAAATCTTAACGGAGACGAGCACATCTGCACAGGACAGGATTACAGTGCAAACGTGTATGTGCATGCACAGGTGCACTTTCTATTTCCGTTATAGTCCGCTGGGACGGTAATTCAACACGAACGGAGTGAGAAGAGACGCACGACCAACGGCTTTACGTGCTATCCGAAGCACGGGGGTCAAACACCGCCAACGTCCTGGCTCTGGGTCACTAATTTCTTGACAGAAAAACCCAATGACTAATTTAGACACAACCCGGATTTATTACCCGGAACCTCATCATCAACTATCACGTTTACGATCGCTAGATTAACGAGGCAGTCAATTAGTTAACATAATAAATAACAGTGACAAAACGATTTAGAGATAAAGAAACACCCTACAGGCATCCTACAGCTGGGTTCATTTTCTCTCCTCCTCTTATTTCTGAGATGGTTTTAGAAAGCAAAACCAAAGATTTTGCCGTGTTTTTTACTGTTTGTGTGCTGCAAGAAGAGTCTACCTCAATCCTTCAATTCTTACGTTAGACCTTACATCTCTCCAAACTTTTTCCTTAAATTCCTCAGACGTGCAGGTTTCTTCAATACAGTCTTCTTTACTGTCGAGAACGTGATAAATTGGCATTTAAAATTACAATTACTAACTTGACAAATAATTTAAATTTATTTACATTGTTAAACATAGTATAATTTATATCTAACTAAAAGGTTACACACAATATTAAATAACGGACCACGACTACGGACTGATGGTCTCTACGTTATGTTAGCCGTTTGATTTAGATCAAACGGCACAAATTACTACTTGTAATTACTATTTTTAAATTATTACTAATTATTAAATATCTAATTATTTGCTCCTCCGATACCTAACTCGTTTGTGTAAAAAGATAAAGAAGATTTGTATCTAGCCTCTGAGGTATTTATTAATTTCGTATGCATTATGAATATTTGCAACTAGGTAATCAGAATCAAATCATAAACACTAAAATTATCATATAGCCCTACTTATCCTGATATTATAGTGTTAAGAAGGTTGTCTGAATTACTGAGGACGAAATTAACGCCTGTTAGAGAGAACAAGGCATCTGTGACAGAAAACATCTGGCCGCCGAGCTTCAGCACGTCAAGCAAGTATTGCAAGACAACAAGCTTTGGGTCCCGAGCCTACAACACAGTGACCGAGTGAAGCCGGCCACAGTCCAGCATGTACCTTCTGTACTATAAAGTCAGTGGAGTGACAAATAAAGTTGGCTTCATCCTGAAGCAATTTTACATTAAAACCTATTACAAGCCGCTGAGGAAGAGTAGTAAATTTTTACCATCCAAGTGTAATATTCCTCTACCAAATGCAGGAGTGTACAAGTTAGATCGTGAATGTGGTCTCTCTTACATAGGACTAAAAAAGATTTATAAAAACCCGCGTGAAAGAACATATAGCTCACATGAAGCACCGATGCTCCGAAAAGTCTGCAGCCTGTGAACACTTTCAAGAACGTATCCACCATTACAGCAGATTTGACAGATAAACCACAAATCCTTTCAAAAGAACACTAATTCCTACCAAAGATGATACACGAAGCTATTCAAATTAAAAGACATCCTTATTTCTATAGTGAAGATGGATGGGTGCGGTCATCTGCTTGGAATCCTATAATTAACAAAATTAAATCCAAATCCAAATATACCACTGCCTGGCTTTAAGATACTGTAAGCTCGTTCCGCTTAGATCGGACCAAACATTTATATTCAAAACTGTAGGTGGCCGGGCTAACTATGACATTGGGACGTCAAACATCTCAGGCGTTCCCGTGACCATCGCCAAAATAGTCGGAATAGCTTCCTAGGAACTCGAAACGTCTATATATGACGAAAACTCGATTTTCGAAAATCGATGTGAAAACAATAACTTCCCAATTTTGTGAAAATCTTAGATTTTACTAGCGGGAAGTTAAAAATTCGTTTGTGTGTGGTTTATTATATTAGTCCATACTAAAAAGAGACTTGGTACTACCACCTGCGTGAGATCTTGTAATAGAAATAGAAATAGAAATAGAAACTTTTTTATTCAATGTAGATTATAAAAATACTTATTGAAAGTCACTTTTTTAATTTACCACTGGTCCGCAAAAAAAAACCTCTGTCCTGGGAAGAACCAGCAAGAAACCCAGCGGGACTATTTTTTTTAATAATAGCTTACAATCATGTTTACAATCAACAACACAAGACCAATTAGAAATAGCTTGGTAGCGATCACCCTTCCCAGGGGTTATTATCATCTATACATTCCTTAATATTATAATAACCCTTTTTATACAAACTTAGTTTAATAACATTTTTGAACTTTGCGTATGACAAATTTTGTATATTTTCTGGGATTTTGTTGTAAAAGCGTATACATCGCCCCAAGAATGAATTACTGAGTCAGTGGAGTCGAGTAACTGGTACTACCAGCTTGTGTCTGCTCCTAGTTTTTACAGAATGAATATCACTTATTTTCGCAAAACTACTTTTATTTTTGTGTACGTACATTACATTTTCATAAATGTATTGAGAGGCCAGAGTTAATATATTAATTTCCTTAAATTTTTGTCTCAGTGACTCTATTGGTTTTAAATTATATATTGCTCTAATGGCCCTCTTCTGTAAAATAAATATAATTTCAGTGTCAGTCGCATGTCCCCATAGCAAAATACCGTACGACATAATGCTATGGAAATAACTAAAGTAAACTATTCTAGCTGTTTCAACACTGGTAAGAGTTCTAATCTTTTTAACAGCATATGCTGCAGAACTAAGTCTGCTAGCTAGTTTTGATATATGGGGGAGACATTGAAGCTTTGCGTCCAGTGTGATTCCAAGAAAAATGGTGGTATCAACAAGACTCAGTTCCTCCCCATTTAAAATTAAATTAGTATTGACATGTTTAACATTAGGAGTTACGAATTTCATACATTTAGTTTTAGTTCCATTCAAATGCAAATTATTAACATTAAACCAATTGACTAACTTAGCTATAGCATTATTTACTTCGTCGTAATTTAATAACTGTCGTTTTAATTTGAAAATTAATGAAGTATCATCAGCAAATAATACTATATCATGGTTATCCCCTACTATGTAAGGTAAGTCATTAATATATACAAGAAACAGAAAGGGGCCGAGAATTGAGCCTTGAGGCACGCCCATGTATTTTGTGTTCTGTCACTTAAATATGAAATAATTAATTTAAGAGCATGATTTCTTACACCGTATTGTTGAAGTTTCCTGATTAATGTTTCATGGTGAACACAATCGAAGGCTTTGGATAGGTCACAGAACACACCCAAAGCATCATGTGAATTCTCCCATGCATTAAATATATATTTAATCAGCTCAACACCAACATCAGTTGTCGAGCGACCCCTTATGAAACCAAATTGATTTTTATGAAGTACATTAAAAAAAATTAACAATTGATCAAGAATAATTTTTTCAAAAATTTTACTAAGTATTGGCAGTACAGAAATAGGTCTAAAATTAGCGGGGTCCAATGTACTACCAGATTTAAACAAATGTATTACTTTACTATGCTTCATTAAATCAGGAAACACACCAGATTTGATACTACTATTAAAATCATAGATAGTTGAGGTGCGATTGTATCTATTATAGACGCAATAACTTTAACAGAAATCCCCCACAGATCGGCGGTTCTCTTAATATCAATAGTCTTAAAATATTTTACAATATCTTTTGATGAAACTTTATGAAATGTAAAATTCTTTGTACACACATTTACAGTTTGTTTAAGTAATGATTCGGCGACGGTAGGAGAAGAATTCAGTGACTTAGTGGTTAAGATCGGAATATCAGTAAAATATTTCTCAAAAACCATTGCAACGTCCTGATCTGATTTAGTTAATTTATTGTTAAAACTTAACTGGTAGTTTGAATTGCGAGAGTTGATCTTACCAGTTTCACTATTAATTATACTCCATGTCATTTTAATTTTATTAGAAGCAGTCTTTATTTTGTTGCTTAAATACAATGACTTGGCTAAGGAGCACACTCTTTTAAATATTTTGGAATATTTTTTTACATATTCCCTAAATTCGACGCTTGGATTATATGACCTTTCATTGTAAAGTTCATATAACCTTTGTCTACTCTTATGGACTCCTACTGTCGTCCATTTATTAAATGCTTTACAATTATTCAAGGAGAATGTTTTAGAAGTAAAAGTATTATTAAATTCATTGCAAATGAGCTTAAATAATGTTGCACACAAAAAAATTGGATTATTTTGGTATGAAAGTAATGGAAGTTTTTTTACTATGTTACTTCTAAACTTCTCCAAGCGATGTGCATTTACTGGAACGAACACTACTTTTTTATCTACTTGCTTTTTGTGAACATAAGGTAATGAAACAAATTGTCCACAGTGATCAGAGCTCAATTTTTGAATTATACATTTATTGAACGGCTTAACATTTGTAAAAATGTTATCTATACATGTTGCACTAGATTCAGCAATACGTGTTGGCTCCAAAAATAAATTAAAAAGACCATAAGATTTAAACAATGATCTAAATTTAATATTAGTGGAGGAAGCTTCTAGGAGATTGATATTAAAGTCTCCACATATTACAACAGATTTATTCTGTTTATTAAGCTTAGCGAAAACTTCCTCCATAATTTTTTCAAAAGTATCATATAAAGAACATGGGGATCTGTAAACGCTCACAACAATGAGGTGCTCAAACTCAACACATGCCATTTCTACAGTTCGCACAACAGAGAGGCTCACAATATCTAAATTATAATTAATAACATAAAAACTGAACCCAAGCATACTGCTGCACGCCTTAATTAATGGCTGGTACAAGGCGGGTTATTATTAGCGCCATCTAGTATCACGTAGCAGAAATAGGAGCATGAAGATCTTTTTCGAAAATTGACTAGCGCCATCTAGTATGGAGTAGCAGAACTAGGAGAGCTTACCGGAAAATTCGATGCTAGAGCTTTCGGCATTCTATTCGAACATTCTAGATGTTTCAGAAGGAAAGCTCCTATATAAGACTAGTATTGACAGCGACTCGAATCAGTATTGAATTGCCTAATGGATATACCTGCGAACTAAAGTGTTAAGTGTGATTAATTATTAGTGTGTTCTTTATTCTTTATTCTTTATTCTTTATTGTACACACAATAAGTTGGTAACAATTATTAAATATTTAAATAAATGTACAAAGGCGAGCTTAACCCTAATAAGAGTTCTCTTCCAGCAAACCTATTGGGAGAGAGAAATAGTTTTATATATAAAGCAAGTAGGTAGCAGCGTGCGTACTTAATAATTAACATAACGCTACTTAATAGAAATTGGCTATAAGTTACAGTTAACAATTATCATATAAGTGTATAACATATAAGTATAATTCATTTTCTTATTTCTTTTATTCTTATTTCTATTGATTTACATACATATATTATACCAATAAAGACAATAAATATATACATATATACACATATACACACACATATATATACATATATATATATATATATATATATATATATATATATATATATATATATACATACATATACATACATAGACACATACATATATATACAATTATACATATAAATACATAAAATATGTAAATATTTATAATTCTAAGTTGACAGATAATATTTCTTTACTCTGCTCCGAAATATATCAAGAGAAGAGCTAGCACGTATGTCATGTGGGAGTGAGTTCCATAGCTTGACCGCCCTTACTGTAAAGGATCCACCACATCGGCTTGTGAAATGAGAAGGAGTTTTGAGAAGTAGTTGTTTAGTGGTCCGGCACTGAGTTTCACGGGGTACAAGATACTCAAAACGCTCGCGGAGATATGGAGGTGCAAGAGGATTAAAGAGTACAAAGTATAGAAATGATAACACATGTAAGTCTCGACGTCTACGGATAGGAAGCCATTTTAATTGAGCCCTGTACTCTGAAACATGATCAAACTTACGAAGACCGAAAATAAAACGTATACACAAATTTTGAACACGTTCCAGTTTGTTCAACAGCTCCTCTGAAGCATCCAAAAAACTAACATCAGCGTAGTCAATGAGAGGAAGAAGAAGTGCTTGAGCTAAGGTTATCTTAGTTTTTAACGGTAAAAACATCTGGAGACGCTTGAGAGATTGAAAAGAGTAGTTCACTTTTCTGCTAATCATATTAATGTGAGCGACCCAAGACAAATTATTATCAAAAATAACACCTAAGTTCTTAGCGGTCTCTGTATATGGAATTTGAGTATTATCATACGTAACTGCAGGGATCTTCGAACGATCTAATAAATTAAGCATATATGAGCTGCCGATAATCATTACTTGGGATTTAGCAGGGTTAACACGAAGACCAAACGATTTTGCCCAACTGCTTATGCTACTTAAGTCAGCATTCATCTTATTAATAGCCTCATCTATATCTTGGACTTTGAAATGACGGTATAATTGCAAGTCATCAGCATAGAGATGATAATGAGAGGAGAGAACAGTAGTGAGAGCATTGATAAAAATAGAGAAGAGAAGTGGGGAAAGAACACCACCCTGAGGAACACCCGCCGTAAGATCACACCACTCGGAGAAATCCTCCTTATGGCGGACACACTGCGAGCGACCCCTAAGGTAAGAATTAAACCAAGAGATTACTGATGGTGAAATGTTTAAGGACGCAAGAATACCAAGAAGTATGTCATAATCAACGGAATTAAATGCACTGCTAAAATCCAATAATGTTAAAACAGTGAGAAGTCTTTTGTCCATGGCCCAGCGAATATCATCAGACACTTTAATCAGAGCGCTGATTGTGCTATGGCCTGGACGAAAACCAGATTGAAAAGGACTCAGCAGGCTGTGAACAGTTAGGAATTGAGATAGTTGCCTCTGAACTATATTTTCTAGTACTTTAGATAAGATCCGAAGAATGGAAATGGGGCGGAATTGGGATAAAGATTTAGGATTAGAAGTTTTTGGAAGGGGAATGACGAATGCTTTTTTCCAGCAAGTCGGAAAGGAGCTCGTCTCAAGCGAAGAAGAGATAATGTGAGTGATAATAGGGACAAGTTCATTAGTGATAGGTTTAATCATTTGCATACAAAGATTGTCATAGCCAATAGCTTTAGTGGAAATGGCTAAAAGGCATTTTTTTATGTCACCATCAGTAACTTTACTGAAATTAAAAGGAGAACACAGCGGTTTAGGAATATTGGAGAGAAGATTAAGTGTAGTAGACTTAATAGAGTCATCAATAGAAATCGGAGGCTCAGAAAAGTGCCGGTTGAGTGCAGTCAAATCAAACGAGATATTAGAATCAATATATGATTTGCTAATACCCAGGGTTCTAAAAAATTTCCACATCTGAGCGGAATGAGAATTTTTAACCTCATTATAAATATGTCTCCTCTTAGCATCACGACACATCTTACTACAGCGATTACGCAGTTTTTTATATGTGTTTTTAGTTTTAGTTGGTGTTCGGTAAATAATGTGTCAATTTTGGTAATTCAATCGACAGTTTTTATTGTCACGAACCCTAAGATCATAACAATACTACTTACTATTAAATTTTTTGATACAGTAGGCTCATTTTGCGTAGATCGGACCAAAATTAATAACTAAAAGTCGTCAATCACCTCCATCCCCCTATGACCACGGGTGATGTAAGACCCAAAGCGTCTGGAATCAAAAGTGTAAATAGTTTAATTCAATATGTGTAAAGAACTTAAATTTAAAACAGCTACCGTTTTACAGATTTTAGTTGTTAATTACTTAGGTATATTAGCTATATGTATATAGAGGTCTCCTTCTATAAGAAACATAAGTGAGTTTATTCATTCACTAGGTTAAAACCTTACTTACCTATGATCTTTAAGTACTAAAGCAATAATGAGTGACATTAGTATTAATATATTACCTTAGAATAATGATATTACGGCATCTAATTACTTGAATCTTTTGATCTGTCATGGACAGCCCGTACCTAGGTGGATTGAAAAGTACTCGGCCTAACACAGATCCATTCAATACTAAAAATCAAATCTACCCACATTATTTAGTTCAGTTCAGACTAGTTCATTGTGTGAAGTTCGAAACGTGTGCGATAATTAGTTGTGATTTTATAAATTTATTAACAAAGTAATCGGACATAATTTCCGCGAATGGAGCAAATCGAGCAGCGTGCCGTCATTAAGTACCTCCATAAGAAGGGGCTATCATCAAAAGCCATCCATGATGACATGG
This sequence comes from Parnassius smintheus behrii, assembly GCA_036936625.1. Taxonomy (NCBI): domain Eukaryota; kingdom Metazoa; phylum Arthropoda; class Insecta; order Lepidoptera; family Papilionidae; genus Parnassius; species Parnassius smintheus. Next base: position 58,925,965 of record JAUPFT010000004.1, on the reverse strand, counting down.
TCAGTACATTAGGCAATTGTGTTCTGTCATATTCATCCATCAAAAAATGGATAGCAGAATTTAAGCGTGGTAGAGAGAGTGTGAAAGGTGAACCCCGCTCTGGAAGGCCTTCGACGTCAACTACTGACGAAAATATTAAAAAAGTACTTGATTTAATAATGGGAGACCGCAGATTAAAAATTAGAGAGATAGCCGAGATTATAGGCATCTCTTATGAATGAACTCAAAACATCATTGTCAACGAGTTGGGTTTCCACAAGGTGTCTGCAAGGTGGGTTCCGCGACTGCTTTCAGTTGAACAAAAAAGGACGCGATTGACTATTTCACGCGACTGTTTGGAGTTATTTGAAGCCGATGCAGATGATTTTTTGAATCGTTTTGTTACTATGGACGAAACATGGGTTCATTACTGTACACCGGAAACAAAACAACAATCAAAACAGTGGAGAAGACCTGTTTCACCACCCCCTAAAAAGGCTAAGTCGATTTTGTCGGCAAATAAGGTGATGGTTTCAGTATTCTGGGACTCGAAAGGTGTGATTATGATTGATTATCTTGAAAGGGGTCAGACTATAAACTCTGATTACTATTGCACCTTACTACGTCGTTTACGAGAGGAAATAAAAGAAAAACGTCGAGGAATGCTCAGAAGAAAAGTCCTGTTTCATCAAGATAACGCCCGTGTTCACACGTCAGTACAGTCAATGGCTGAAATTCACAACTGTGGCTTTGAACTGTTACCGCATCCGCCGTATTCACCTGATCTGGCACCATCAGACTTCTTTCAGTTCCCTAACCTAAAAAGCACTTGGGAGGTCAAAGATTTTCGACAAACGACGAGGTCAAAGCAGCTGTAGACGCATATTTTGACTCTAAGGAAGAATCATTTTTTTTCAACGGTCTAAATGCTTGGAAGGGGAGGTGGCAAAAGTGTATTGAACTTGATGGTGATTATGTAGAAAAATAAAAATATAACTGATTTAGTATGTGTTTATTTTCTTGGTTAGGCCGAGTACTTTTCAATCCACCCTCGTACTTATACAACTCATTATAAATCATCTATAGACCAAGTAATCTTTAAATAAAAGTTAATAACAACCAAGATTGCGGTTGAATCAACTGTAGCAGATCCTAAAGCTACAGTACTTGCTTTAGAAAAACTGCATGTTTCTTATACAGAGAAAAATAGTCTCAAAAACTAATTTTGTTACACTGAATAAAGATATAATTGCACTAGATTTTTTGCCAGTATACAATCTAACTAACCCTGAGGCCGCTATGAACTATTTTGTTAGATTAGGTATTAGGAAGAGATGTAAAATATAATACCATCTTTGTTTTTGTACCGCAAATGAAAAAACCGTGGACTACACAGGGTTTGTTAAGATGTAAGCGTAACAGAGATCATATACATAAAATTTTGAAATACTCCCTAGACAATGATGTTTTGAAAATGAGTTTAAAAAGGTATCGCAATTTTTTTTAATAATTTGCTAAAATGTTCAAAACCAATATAACAGAAATGAACTAATCGAAGCTGGAATAAACAAAAAGCGCCTTTGGGAAGTTGTACAAGAAATGGAAATATAGAAACTAAAGTCAATAGAAATAATATTTAGTGTCAAATCAACTCTACCAACTTAAATTCTAATCCAATTTTATTCGTTCTTTTAAAAACCGATCATAAGGCAATCGAAGAAGAGATCCTCTCACTTCGTCCTAATTGTTCAGCTGAAGTAGATGGTATCACTGTTCTTAATTTATAACGTTACGCAGAAATATTAGTACCACCCCTCACATTCATATTTAGCCACTGTTGTACAAATTTTTTTTCCCTCTGACCTTAAAAAAGTCGTTATCCATCCTATTTACAAGTCTGGGGAAGATCGTTTTAACAATTATAGGCTCCTTTCAGTGCTTCCATTATTGTTGAAAGTATCGGAAAGACTTTTGATAAAACATCTTGCAAATTTTTCGGAAGGTCATATTCCTTTATTAAACAGGCAGTATGGTTTTCGTTCGGGACAATCGAGCAATGGAGCAATATATGACCTCACTGACTTTGTTGTTAATGCCTTAGACAGCAAAATGAAATGCCTAGCTATATTCTTCAACCTACCTAAGTCTTTCGATGTGGTTTCGGTCCCTAGACTTGTGAATAAACTGGAAGCTTTGGAATTAGAGGCACCCAGCTTGATCTTTTCAAAAAAACTTTATCTAATGATTTCTTAAATTTACGCGAACACTACACACTGAATATAACTAAATTTACGGATTTTATCGCCTTTATTTAACTGATAGCTTTTTTTGACGATACTGGCGCGGTGTTTTCTGACACAAAGTGGAAAAAGGTCAGGTAACACAAAGTCTCATGCACAATGTTGATAAAACAAAGCTCATGACGTTTAGTATTCGGTCTCCAAAACTATCAGCTTATCTTAAAATAATATACCACAAAAATTCAGATAACATTATGTCTCCAAAAACAAACTGTGACTCTCCTAAGCCAGGAGGGTTCATTTTATAAAATATCTGGGAATAATTTTTGATGATAGGATTCCATTTCAACCTTCACGTAAGCTTGTTGTCTAGTAGAGTTCAAAAAATTAATATTTGTGTTGAAAGACCTGAGAGATGTAGCTGAAGCTACTAAAATGATCTACTGTGTACTTTGTCAATCAATAATTAGTTACTGTATTTCTATATGGGGTATAGTCGCAAAGACCCACATGATTTAGTAAGGGTACTCCTAATTTGGCCCGTTTTCAATAAATCGCCAATTTGGTCGATAAATTTTCGCCTAGGACGTCCCTTTCCGACTCTGCCATTCACTTTTGCAACATAAATTTTCTTTGTCACTCTCCTCATTCATTCTTTCCACATGACCAAACCACCGAAGCATTCCTTTCTTAATCCTGGTCACAACATCATCTTGCAAATCACACTCTTCTCTTATTACACAATTTCTTACCCTGTCATTAAGATTCAACCCTAACATACTCCTTAACGACCGCATTTCTACTGCGTTCATTCTACTCTCGTGCTTCTTCTGCCACACCCAACTTTCACTACCATACGTTAAAATAGGGACCAACACAGCATTGTGAATTGCTACCCGTGCCTTTTTCGACACATTTTGACTCTTCACAATAGAGTGCAGGGTACAACAACAGGGCACAATAGAGTACTTCCCTTTACTCTATTTCCCGCATTCACTCGTCGTTCTATATCCTTATCATATCTTCCATATATGCTAAATACGCAGCCCAAATATATAACTCATCTACTTGTTCGATCAACTCCCCTTCTATTCTTATTTCACAAATCGTTTTACTTTCTTCTCTTTCAAAAACCATAACCTTCGTCTTACTTGCGTTCACTTTCATACCCCTTTCTTTTAATGATCTGTTTATTAATGTAACAATCATATGCAACTCGGCCGCCGACGATGCAAGGATAACTTGATCATCGGCGTACAAAAGGCATTTGACGATTAACTCACCCATTCTTAATCCGCATTCTTCAACTTTCAAATTTTGCAAACAATTGTCCATAAATATGTTGAACAGCTACGGGGAAGCCACACAGCCCTGTCTGACATCTTTATGGATGTCAAACCAGTCCGAGTAGACCCCTTTGATCCTAACACAAGTACTAGAGTCCCTACAAAGGGACTCCAATGCCTGTATCAAGCCAGCGCTCAACCCAAATGAGTTCAGTATTTGCCATAGCACATCCCTATTCACTAAACAGCATGCTAATATACACAGAATTGTACTTCTAGCGAAGTAAACGGTCAACAGTCAAATCGTCAGCAACGCAAAAATATAACTCGGTTGGTGCACCTAAAAACTTCATTTGGCTATCGTTTTTATCAATTTCTGGGACCATTTTTGTATAATAAGATATATAGTTTATTTAATGTAAAAAATGAAAGTAAATATGAATGCAAGCAAAGTATTATTACATATTAAGTGGCCATTTCTCGAGTTACTGAAATACTGCTGTGTAGAATAAGTAAACATTTTGTATTTATTGTTTAAGGAATTTGTATGTTGCGCAAATAAATAATATTATTATTTTATATTATAGTTGCAGCACAAATGGGTCAGCTCGATCGGGGAAGGATCACGTTCTCACATAATACCAGCGTAAACAAGCCGCTTGATGCTGCTGTGTTTCATATAGTAAGTATGGAAGACGTATCTGAATTTTGATACTTAATCGGAGATGAATGTAAATCACAGCATCTACTTACCACTAGGTGAACTGTGTGCACATTTATCACCTGTAAAATTAATTTTATTTAATATTTTAACTGAAAGGGTAACAGGATCTTGAAATATTACAAAACTATCAAGCTGAATGCTCCCTGAAATCGTACTTAGAATTAACACAGTAGTTATGAGGCCTGCGGCTTCCCGCCCGTTAGCTGTTCGTGTTGCGCCCGCCTGCCTCCACTGTGGTACAGTGTATTTAAGATGGTGAAAACTGGAAGGGTAGAATTCCCTATCTTTTAAAACTAAATTGAATAAAAAAATTACGGATTTCATCGCGTTTAATTTTATTTATATTTGATTCTCGACGCTTCGGATGCCTTGTGTCACCCATGGTCATGGGGGGGGGGGGATTGTGGTGATTGACGCCCCGATGTCAAACAGAACCCGCAGTATCTTCAGCTTTTATTTATTAATTTTGGTCCGATCTACGTAAAATGAGCCTTTTTATTTATATGGGGAAATGTAACATCGAGCGGGGGCAAGGACGGGTTATGTCGGACTCACACCGGTAGAGTTTCACCTTCGTTGCATATTGGCAGGGCTATGGGAACGCTTTTGCGCACATCCGCGGCCCCACAAGGGCTGCCTGCCCCATAGCGGGCCCTCCTCGGGAGAGGACTACTCCTCCCCCATTTCCATCTCAGGTAAGGCGCACCAGAACACGTGGCACGACCTCCCCCGCGGCCTCCAAGTTTACATGCGCAAACGACCAGGAAAAACGAGCACTCAGAAGCCTTCCTGACCACAGCGGTGGATCTGGTCTATGGCTTCGCCACCAAACAAGATTCGGCTGCAGCGGGTAGGGAGAGCGGCGCCTCGCAATACCGAGACTCCTCTACTCCCACAGCCCCTCCACCACCACATCAAGAAACGGTGCCGCCCAGTCAGGGTCGTGGAGGATAGGGCAAGTGGCGCTTCCCCATACCAATGCTCCTCTTGCTCTGCAACTCCATCTCGACCGCTGCGGTAAGGGGAGAGGGCACGCCACCAGTCCACCAACACATATACGAAGTGGGCTTCTCGTTATGATAATTAATGATTTTCACAAAATCGGAAGTTATTGTTTTCACATCGATTTTCTAAAATAGAGTTTTCATCATATCCAGACGTTTCAAGTTCCTAGGAAGATATTCGGACTCTTTTCGCGATGATGTCTGATGTATGTCTATCCGTGTGTGTCTTCCAGATGGTAAGCTGATCGTGTGCTCGTTTGTCACACTGTGGACCACGAGGCAGTCTATGGGGGAGGCCCACGTGCAGCAGTGGACTTTAATAGGCTGTAACAGTAACGATAATTTTTATTTTTCAAATTTCTTTCCAAAATTATAATCCGTTCTGTTTTTACACACATATCATTGCGCAGCACTGAGATTACGTGAACCGACGGCTGGACACTGCCACCGCTTTATTACCTCATGCTTAATGATACGTCGTGCGAAGTACTCGTTGTTAATTAACGCGGCACAGTAATTAGTGTGTCGACCTGACCGCACAATCGTAAATTACACGCTTGAAAAAAGAAATCTTTTTTTGCTTTGCCTTACTACATATTAATGAGATGTGTGCTTCGTTGGTCTTGAGTTGTATGCGTGCTGCTGATTACGTGGTTCAGTATGAATTTCGGGTCGGGCCACAAATTTTTTCAAGAGGTTTTGGGTTTTTCTGTCGAGGATTTCTCAGTAGTAGCCCAGAGTCAAGATGTTGGTTTTTTCCCACGTGCAACGAATTGTAAAGCTGTTGGTACCGCGCATGGTTTTTGTCGGGTCGTACCGGGTTGCTGTCCTACCGAACTATGAGAGTGAAGGAATAGTGAGTTTGGTTTGTAGCACATTGTTATTGTTGTTTATATATTTTTTTTAAGTTTGTAAGAACATCTGCTATCATATGATATCACCTTGTGGGCGTCGTAAGAGGCAACAGAGGCATCTGCCTGATAATAACTCGAAATAATAAAACGTTGCGGTTGCTAACCTGCCTGCCAAATTTGGTGACTATGGCAACATAGGGGATATAGAGCAATCTATGTGGGCAGCTCTATGTCCATCAGTGTAATCTTATTGGTTATGATAGTTTGAAAATTTTTATAAGCAAAGTTGGTAAAACAGCAAGGTCTACCAGATGGTAAGTGGATATTACAGCCCATAGACAAACAGCAAGGTCTACCAGATGGTAAGTGGATATTACAGCCCATAGACAAACAGCAAGGTCTAGCAGATGGTAAGTGGATATTACAGCCCATAGACAAACAGCAAGGTCTACCAGATGGTAAGTGGATATTACAGCCCATAGACAAACAGCAAGGTCTAGCAGATGGTAAGTGGATATTACAGCCCATAGACAAACAGCAAGGTCTACCAGATGGTAAGTGGATATTACAGCCCATAGACAAACAGCAAGGTCTACCAGATGGTAAGTGGATATTACAGCCCATAGACAAACAGCAAGGTCTACCAGATGGTAAGTGGATATTACAGCCCATAGACAAACAGCAAGGTCTAGCAGATGGTAAGTGGATATTACAGCGCATAGACAAACAGCAAGGTCTACCAGATGGTAAGTGGATATTACAGCCCATAGACAAACAGCAAGGTCTACCAGATGGTAAGTGGATATTACAGCCCATAGACAAACAGTAAGGTCTACCAGATGGTAAGTGGATATTCAGCCCATAGACAAACAGCAAGGTCTACCAGATGGTAAGTGGATATTACAGCGCATAGACAAACAGCAAGGTCTACCAGATGGTAAGTGGATATTACAGCCCATAGACAAACAGCAAGGTCTACCAGATGGTAAGTGGATATTACAGCCCATAGACAAACAGCAAGGTCTACCAGATGGTAAGTGGATATTACAGCCCACAGACACCCAATACTACGATTAAGTATCAAAACCCAGATGCGCTGTCACCCCTGAGTACTAAAATTACCTTTTTACTTGTAAAAAGGTCTCCAATTGTCGTCAGATATTGTACAAAACAACTGCATTATATACTAGTGTACTACTATAATACAACTATTTGACGTTGGTATTTTGCGTATATTAAATAGTGAGGATATGAGAAAAGGCGTATGTCGGTTTTTTCTACGACTCTGTGCACCTGAACGCTCTCACAGAATCGCGCATAATAGCAGCTTAATTTTTAGTATGGTGAGTATAGACAACCGGAGCCCTTTTTGCTGGAAATGAGGCATTCCATCTTAGTCCTCATAGATGACAACGCATCTGCAATTTGATTCCTTATTGACGCAGATGCAAATGTCTATGGTTATCCACTAACTGCCTGATGGTCTGTGTGCTCGCTTGTTACTATTTTTATAAAAAATAGTCTGCTAGAGTCGCTATGGTCTGGCTCTAAATATTGTTTATCTGGCGTAAATGATGGTTTAACCACATAGTCGCCCCCTACTACACCCCTGAAATGAAATAAGGTAACCCACTCTCTTAATCCGATACTACATGGAAATCACCCTTCGTACTAATGTACCAGACAATAATTTCTATATATGTAGGAGGAATAGCCCTAAGCAAAAAGAGTATTGTTTTCTTATATTTACTTAAATACTTACACATTTAATGAAACTAATTTCACTGATTGTAGCGCGTTTAATTTGAACTTTTTAAATACCGACGTTTCGGGTTTCTTACAAACAATAATTAAAAAGGTAAATTTAAAGGCGATAAGATCCGTACAATTAGTGTTATTTAATTGTAATTGATATAAAACAATTACTGCTTACAGTTCGGTTAACATTCCGCAATAGACAGAGAAGAATTAGACATTAGAAATTAACATTGATATTGCGCTTATCTAAACTTCTAGTTTAATGAATATAATTATACTAAGGTTTGGATCAGGGTTCAGAAAATTATTATTTTGTTAACTAGACAAAGAATATGTTTATTAGGTATTTATCTGAATAGATGATTCGACGGCTCGGTTGAGCAGTGGTCAAGTATTTCGCTGAAGCGCTTTGCAGCGCTTTGAAGCGGCTTCCAATCCTGCACGGAATACAATATTTGTATGGCCTTCAAAAGATTGTTTCGGGTATTTTACGTAATTTATGTTTGTAAAACGCCTCCACGCTACGGGAAAAAATCCTAATATGATGCCACAAATAGTATTTAGTGGTAGTGAGGTAGGGTAACTACAAGGCGGTTGACAATCGTATATACATAAAATCTGTGGCAGATGCAAACAGTTTACTAAAGAAAATGAGTAAAAAAGGAAAGGAGGCAATAAAATCAATATAATACCCAATGGAATAGAATTATATGCATACATAACAAAATAAAAGTTGGAGAAAAACATGGCGCTCCAGTGCAGTACGCAGCACTGAGGACGGTTGCGGCGCAACGCTCGTCTGCGGGACCCCACCGCAGCACTAGGGACTGTTACGTTTACCTCACATCGTCTTCGCGTTTTAGGTTCAAATTTCAAATAATTATCGCCGAATTTTCAGTATTCGTCGAATAGTAACGAGTTCACGACTTGAATCTATTCCGAAAAACGCATGCGATAAGGCGATCTTGTATATAAGGCCGTCCTAACTTTTTTTTTCGTCTAGAAAAAATTGGGTGTAATCGGTGAACTAAGTAGAAGCCGAAAAAAGAGCCGAAGAAGAAGTAGTAGAATATTTTATAATTGTTTCTTCATTAACATGTTGTGAAATTGATCGATTAATAAATATTTCTAAATTGAAGTAGACTTACGATACTAAATAAAAACAAAAATTTTGAACTAAATAAATGAACTATACAATGGTAGAGCCACTCGGCAGCTTTTTCTGTTGCACGGATGGGCTGAATCGTCGGTGCGACACCACGACCGCACATAATACCACCTCTGCGTTTCCCTTGGTACGTGCTGGTGGCCGGAGAAAGGCCGGAAAGGAGCCTACTACTTTCTAAAAGTCCGGCAACGCACCTGCAACTCCCCTGGTGTTGCAGTTGTTCTTGGTTGGTAGTCACTTACCATCAAGTGAGCCGCGTGCTAGTGCCCCCTTTTCTATATTAAAAAAAATATCGAAATTCAAATCATAGGCACTCTACTTAACGAGCGGCAATAATACAATGACATTGTTACGCACTCGCCGCGCCGCGCCGTAGGCCTGCGAAAGGACAAGGACAAAGGTACTTGTCTTTTAGCTGCATGGTGAGCACTGTGAAGTTTCCAAAATACACGCAAAATCAAAGAACATGCTCATCAAGTTTGTTTCTGTATTAACGTTTGGGCGGCAATCATTAACGACCACATCAACGGTCCAATATTGGTTTAAGGCCGATTGACGGGAGTAAAGTATCCGCAAATGATACGTTCCGTCATCGACACAATGTATCCAACATTGTGTCGTTCTTCTGAGCCATCTGTGCCAGAAATGTACTTCCAGCACGTCGGATGTCCAGCTCATTAAGAACGATCATAAACGGCGCGCGCGTGACCACCTTACGGAATTAGCCTGTCGTACGGTGCCGCGCAGCGTATTTATAATGTCATGCCTAAGGCGTGAAGTGAGACAAGCCTGGTAAACGTATCAAGGAAAGATCGAAATTATAAAAATAATAAAAATATTAATCTGAAACGACTGGCTTTCGGTTCCGGCGGAAGTGCCTTCGGCTGCATTCGGTCGGCCCGAATGTATGTCGCAGTCAAATAAGACGTATTAATAAACGTCTAGTCGTAATGCACGTCATGTAATGTATCAGCTCTTTGCGTTCTTCAATGCGGCTGATAACGCGGAATTTTAAGTCCATGCATTACAAAACGAACGAATGCTACCTGGACCTAACTAGTCGTTCAGTAATCAGGCTAGACATTGTCTGCCGTTTTAGTCAATGTATCTGACGTCATTCTGGGTGATCATCAGTAATCTGCATTCTTAAATGGCGCGCTGCTTCATAAAACACTTAGCTTACGAAGGCAAGTATCGCAGCTAGGTTTTTTTGAATACGGTTGATTTGGAATGATGTGTAGACCATCCTCACTTGGCCGCCCGGTTGACGCTTACAAAACGACGATGTATGCCTAAGGAAAGAAATGTGCATGCGTCTCCCTCGCGGGTACAACTTTCATTCCCTAGTGGTCCTCACGGGTGACAATGCATCCGCATTTTGATTCCTAATCGAGGTTTAATTAAAGTGTCTATGGGCACAGTATCCACTTACCATCTAGTAGACTGTGTGCTTGTTTTACATAATTTTTATAGAATAATGGTGACAAACGAGCACACAGCTTGATTTTAAGGGGTTGCTGCCAATAGACATCTACATTTATTCTCGATTGAGAATCAAAATGCAGGTACGCTGTCACCCCTGAGGATTATTAGACTGGCTCGGTCAACTTTCCGTAACTACTTAGTCGACTGCGAGCGGGCGAGAAGACTTCTTTGGTTTGTAGATCGCGAACATTGTTTTCGACAATCAGACACTGATTTTATTTAATGTGATTAAGAAAACGCTGCCATTATGTATATGTGCAATTTGTCGACAGAATTTGAAGTTTCAGATAAGTAAGTAACTTTTTGTCGTATTTGGCAAAAAAAGTAAGTATCATAAATGAGAATAATATAGATGCGCGCCCGCGCCATCTTTAGTTGTGGCAAAGTTTTGTTCTAAATGGCCGGCATACCTAGCAGTATATCTACGGTCTTTGGTTGAAGCATTATAATAACTCTTGCGCAGTTAACTCCTTTAAACCACCACAATACATTCGTCGTCTCGCTCCACATCATCTCGGTGGTGTGCAGTCCACTTGTACATTGGTGAATTTGTTATCGCCAGCGCTTTTTCAGAACTTATACGATTTTGAGATCTTCAAGAAAATGAAGAACGTACTCGTTTTATAAAGGGGAAACGCACCTGACATGCCTCTGGTGTTGCAGTTGTTCATGGTTGCTGGTGTACAAACTATAAGGTGCTCGTTGGTCTAGTGGACGTAAACGCGATTGCTGATCATGGGATCTCCGGTTCGAATCCTGGGTCGGGACAAAATCAGTTGTTGGGTTTTTCTGTCCAGAAATTCTCAGTAACTTCCCGGAATCGGGAACTTGGCGGTATTTCATACCTGTGCCTCGAAAAGCGCATAAAGCTGTTGGTCCCGCTTCTGATATCTCACCGATCGTGTCTGGGTATAGTTCCATCGGACTTTAAGAGTGAGGTAATAGATAGTGTATCTGTGCGTGCGCATACACACTGGCACTATACTTCTGTTGCGCCGATAGCTAGTCTAGAAATTCGGTCTAGAGAACATTATTACTATTAGGTAAGTCATGTGCCTAATTTCCTGTTCTTATTTAAATTAAAACAAAACCATTATAACTTAAAACAGCTATGAGTTAGCAAGGGAGACGTATAACGTAGATGTAACTAAAGCTATTACTGAATTCAACACAGCTTCTGAAATACGTTTTGAATATACTAAACTGTATGTTCAAAACGTATTTCAGAAGCTTTTGTTTGCTACATTTTCGAGTCACCCTCATGTTTGATTAAAAAAGGATTTTCCACCGCGGCACGGCTGCGGTCTGTCTCCTCTGTAATTCATACATGTCCACGAACATTTTCACCATGTTCACATTTTTAACGAACTGGGTCTCGATTGTTTATCCCTGGTGGGATCGTCGCTGGTGGGAATGACTTCGTAGCGATATATATTTTCATTTGACAATATTTGTAATTTATTACTTATAACTAAAATTATATTATATTTCAGTTATATATTTTCAACTCGCTATCTTACTAACGCAATCATTAATACTAATAAAACAGTACATGACAATAAACATTCAGTATAGAGCAGTTACATTTTGACCATATAATGTGTAACGTGATAGACCTAACGATATGATACTGCCAAAATATTTAAGTATGCAAGCCAATAGCGACACTGCTTGGCTCAATGTAAACCAGGGCAGCCTCTCACCAACACGACTTACTTCGACACTAGAAGAATTACCACGACGGATACAATGACAACACCGATTTGAAATATATTTTTTATTTGATTTTATTAAATTATTAAAATCACTTTTTTATTCAAAATCTTATAATACTATATTTTAATATTTTCTCTACATCGGACACCACCTTATGGCGCCCGTGCAACTGTAGTCCAACGCAACAAATGCGCGTCGCAGTAATGTTATACCGCACGGCCGTACAGTACGCGTAATCTCTCGCTTCCTTTTGTTGATCGTTGGGAATTTTTTTTAAATAATGTGAGCAACTTTATTTATTGAAATATTTTTGCCTTACCGGTGATATGAACAGTCATTATTTTAATTGATAGATTCAGGCGTTACTTTGCAGAAATCCATTATAATAAAGATATTAATAGTTATTTTGCAACCATCCGCTAAATTAATTAAAATGATGTGTCTTCCCTAGTTTGAAGAGCACCTACCGCCCTCCCTCAATTGCGTGCACTAATCCCGTCACGTCCCGCCCTACGTGCTGTACGGCGGCGGCTGACCGCTCTGAGCGGTCAGCCGCCGTAGGGTCAACATCACCTGAAGATGCTTCGTGTAGAGCCGAAACACGTGTCGTATTATTGTCGATGGTGTGTCTTTTGTAGAATAGTGGTATTGGGAGTAGTGGCGTTGGGAGTAGTGGTGCTGGGATTGGTGGTGACGGGATTAGTGCACGCAATTGAGAGAGGGTGGGAGGTGCTCTTCAAACTAGGGAAGACACATCATTTTAATTTAGCGGATGGTTGCAAAATAACTGTTAATATCTTTAGTCATTATTTTTTTAATTTTACTTATTGTCATAACTGAGGCAAATGCTCATAACAAAACTTGGGATTTTAGAAAAATTTATGACTGATGAATGCGTGATAACTCACTTTGGTAATTAACAAGACCGTTTTAGGGCCACTTTATTTGCACCATTTCAACGTGCAGTCTGTTTAAACTCAAATTCAACTACGATTCCACCAAAGTTTCACAACGGCAATGATTTCCAAATTTTCAAATATTATGTGATGAACTCTTATTGGAGACGCCAGTAACTTAAGGTATCTTCGATAAAGATTTAGTGGACTGTAATTTTGGTGCATACGGCAAAGGGGAAAATAAATAGGTGGGATAGCACGCACTGACCTGATGAGGGCTGCCGCGCCTTCCTCCTGGAGTGTCTGCTATACAGCGAGCTCGCCACGTGGTTCGGCGCACACGCACTCTCGGAACAGTCTCGTGAAGTACCACACTCTCTACCTTTGCCCTCACGGGGGCGTCTCACACTTTTATGAGTTACAAAGACACAATGTCTGATGCGGTGAATATTAAACATAAACAGGAGAACTCAATGTTCGTCCTGCGCGGTTTGCGGTTAATGTACATAAGACGCGACGGGTGGTCGTGCGTTGCGGATGGCGTAATATCACTTAGTATAATGACGCGCGCCGAGATCCTCTTTTTCACCTCGGCGGCAGCGCGTGCGGTAGGAAAGGGAAGGAAGGAAGGAAACAAAAAATATGCACTAGTCATGTTGATAAAGTAGATATAACTTAGGACGAACTCAATGCGATATGTAATGTAATGTTGATAAAGTAGATTGTTAACTGGCGTTACCATTTCCTCCCGCCCTTAAAGGGTCACCTTTAAAAGACAACCGTAATATAAAAAGTAAAAGGAAAACAAATAAATAAGCGGTATATAAAGTGAGAGGATGCGCTCAATGCGCATGTCTCGTCTACTAACCTTACTTGGTAAGCGAGAAAATGTATACATAAATATAATATTGCGGTTTAATACTTTTTTAATATATATAAATATAAACTTAATTCCTAATTTGGATAAATAATTATAATCAAAATAATCGTGATTTATTGTCTTGGGAGAGGGCAAATACGAGCAACAGGACGGAGATATGTTCCCTTAGTAGTTCTCACGGTCACTACTCGAACTACGCCATCCTTCGAAGGATGAACAGACTCGACAATCGCTAATGGCCAAGCAAGGGACGGTTCATTATCATTTATCACAATTACAACCATGCCTGGTACGATAGCCGTAGACGGGGTGTTCCACTTCTGACGAACTTGTAATCCGTGAAGGTATTCCGTCCTCCACCGGTCCCAAAACGACTGAACTAATTTATCCAGTAAAGAATGCCTGTGTAACAGACTGGTAGAGTCAGATTTGACTTTGGGTGCGGGTAATGACAATAAAGGTGCGGTATTCAAAAAATGACTCGGAGTAAGAGCTGAAGGCTCTGCAGGATCAGAACTCAATACTGTCAAGGGCCGCGAGTTTAGCAAGCACTCAATTTGCGCAAGAACAGTATTAAGCTCTTCGTATGAAAGTAACTGATGTCCGATAACTCGGAACAGATGCGTTTTTACGACTTTGATCATACTCTCCCAGGCGCCTCCAAAATGAGGAGAGTTGGGACAGATGAACTTCCATGTTATACGATTCTCAGCACACTCTTGCTCAAGCTTTGGGCGGTATTCAACGTTTAGAAATTTATAGAGATCGCGAAGATACGAAGCGGCACCTTTAAAATTCGTTCCATTATCCGAATATAAAAACTGAATCGGCCCTCGTCTAGAGAGGAAACGTTTAAGCGCAGCGAGGAAACTAGAACTACTAAGATCTGTAGCGATTTCTATATGTACAGCTCGAGTCGTGAGGCATGTGAAAACACATAAGTACGCCTTCTCGCTGCGTACACCACGACGACGTACAGGAGTGTATGCGATAGGACCGGCATAATAGCAGCCCGTGTGTGTAAATGCCTTAATAGCTTGTCTTACACGACTATGGGGAAGATCAGCCATCAAAGGGTAAGTTGAACGGGGTCTAAGCCGGAAACATATATTACACTTGTGGACTCTGCTTCTCACAGTGCGGCGTGCGGAAAGTATCCAAAATTTTTGACGGAGCAATGACAATAACAATTCAGGCCCAGCGTGTAAATTTTTAATATGATAATAGTCAATGATCATGTTCACTACATGATCACTGCGCGGGAGTATAATTGGAGTTCATACGTCGAGTGAGAGTTGTTGGAAGTGGACGTGTACATCTTTTTTCTAAATAATTTCTTAGTAGTGACTAATTAAAATTGAACTTTGTGACTACCCAGTTAAGAGTTTTTACTGTACGGTGTAACATTACTACTCATCAGTGTTAATACTTGTGTTTATCTCGTTCTTGCATCGCATCTGTGAGTTGCAACTGAAGGGAGCCCGCACGTCACCCCCTCAAGACAGCGAAAGTGTAATATCTCTGTCTTATTATTTCTGCCTCATATCGCAAGTATACTGTGCGTAATGTCCAAGTTACAGAGAACTCCGCCTAAGTGCCCATCAAACCCAGACATAAGTCTAACTACATCGGATGCTAGTTATGTAAATACACGTAAGCGTTTCACTGGAGGGTATGACTCGGAATTTCTGTCCACACTGATTGACGAACATTTTAATACATTGGACGTAAAAATTAAGGAAACTATTACAAATATAGTTACCTCCACGATTTCCAACGAATTGGCTAAAATATCCCACTCATTATCAAGCCTAAACACAACCATATCTGAGCTGCGAGATGAGAACATTAATTTAAAACAAGGTATTACGGATTTAAATAATCATCTGTCGGAGGTCGATACTACTTTATCCGATCTTAATGAGCCGTCAATATCGTTTGATACACGGCTTAAGACCGTAGAAAGTCAAGTCTCTAAAGACAACTATTTATCTGACAAATTAGAGGTTATGGAGACCAAACTGGCTGCGATGGAGCAACAGGCACGTGATTGTAACATTGAAATATCAAATTTGCCTGAGCGCCGTGGAGAAAATCTTGTTACAGTTATTATTAATATTGGCGTGCTAATAAACCAGCAAATCCAACCATCCGACATAATTTTGGCCCATCGGGTTCCTCATGTTGGTGAAAACGATAAACGACCTAAAAATGCCATAATAAAATTTAAGTCCAAAATTTTGCGTGATAATTTTGTAGCTTCGTACCGTGCTAAAAAAGGCTTAACTTCAGAACAGTTGTCTATTAATGGATCATCGAATAAAATATATATAAATGAACACCTAACCTTAAAAAATAAACAGATTTTTCGAGAATCCCGTGAAAAGGCCAAAACATGTAACTACAAATATGTATGGTACAAGAATGGTACAGTTTTGGTACGAAAAACTGACTCATCTCCTGTCTTACCAATACGCTCACTACAGGATCTTAAAAAAATTAAGCCTTAGAACAATTTGTAATAGAAATTTGATATCAATTTTATTTTTATTTTCTTATAGTTTATTTTTATTATTACATTTTTGTACTGATATATGGGGGATACTGATATATGAGCATGTTGTTTGCACATTTACTTCTACAAAAAGGTCAGTAACTTATGTTCTAGACTATCTTATAAAAATATACTTTAAAATATACTATGTATTATGCAACGAAATTTTAAACTGTCTAATACTTTATTGTTATACACAAAACATTAACTATATAATTAGGATATCTTTAGTCATTAATCATTATGCACAAATACGGCGTAATGATAAAAGAAATTTTATAAATTCATCTCATCTACTTAATTTAAAATGTGTATCAAAAATTAATCTTATTTTTTTTCTCAATATTTCTAATGAAAGACTGAATAAATTATGAACTTTTATTAAATGGATCCCGAAATAAAAAACATATCAATTTACTATCAGAACTGTCGAGGCTTAAGAACTAAGTTGCACACTCTTTTTATGAATATTTTACTTCACGATTATGACATAATAATATTGACAGAAACTTGGCTTCATAGTGGCATTTATGATAACGAATTAATAGATCAACGTTACAAAGTATTTCGCAGCGATCGGAATCGGACGGCGACCGGCCGTAAAGACGGCGGTGGCGTATTAGTAGCGGTGCGCAGCTCACTTGCTGCCGTGCCATACGGCCTGCCCTCCGCGCCTCACGCTCCCCCCGAGCCGCCTTCTATTATTGACCATACCATGATACTTATAGGTTCGGGTTCTAATAAGCTTCTGTTATGCGCTACATATATTCCACCCGTTGTAAATAATGAAGTATACCTTACTTACCTAGATTACATATGTTATGTCATGCAACCTTTAGACTCATGTAAATTTTTAATGGTGGGAGACTTTAACTTACCCACGATTAATTGGCTTCCTAAAGATAATTATCTAGAACCTACCTTTTATAGTAACGCATGTTTATCTTCTAGGCACTTAATTAATTTTATGGCTTTGACGGACAGCTTCCAATTTAATCATTTTAGAAATTTAAATGACCGCACCTTAGATTTATTTATATCAAATATTTTAGAATGTAAAATTATGGATGCTCCTTATAATTTGTTACCATTGGATAGTCTTCATCCTACTTTTTATGCTTTAGTGCCTTTTATGCATGATAACAAGTCTATGCCAAAGATTTCACGAAGACAGCTTTGTTTTCGAAATGCTGACTACCCCGTCATAAATAATGAGCTTTCCAAGGTACCATGGGACGAAATGTTCTCAGGTAAATCTGCTGAAGAGGCTGTGATAGATTTTTACGAAATACTTTATGGTTTTATTAAAAAGTTTATACCTACAAAAATCTTAAAACAATCTTCATTCCCTGTTTGGTTTAACGCCACTCTGATTCACACTTTCAAACGTAAAGAGCGAGCCTGGATCAAGTGGAAAAAATATGAAAACTCTTATGATTATAACGAATTCTCTAGGCTTAGAAAGTACTTTAATAAAGAGTGTGCAATAAGATATAAAAACTACATGTCGTCAATTCAAAATAATATTAAAAAAGATATAAAGCATTTCTGGACATATGTATCAAAGCGTAAAAATACTGCTAGTATTCCTGACAATGTTTACTATAATGATGATAACGCCACTAATCCTACAGAAGCATGTACCCTATTTTCAATGTTTTTTCACTCAACCTTTGAAGCATCTTCAGTTTCAGCTGAATATGATATTGATAGTATCGACTTTACACAATGCCCTGACTCACACATTAATTTAACATCTATCATACTATCGGAGGATGAAGTTCTTAAAGAGTTACAGGCGTTAAATACAAACAAGGGTATGGGTCCCGATAATATATCACCAGTATTTCTGAAAAATACAGCAGTTAATATTGCTAAACCGCTGTGTTTCCTTTTTAATAAATGTTTAAGTGAAAGTATATGTCCTAACATATGGAAAGCCGCTAGAATAGTGCCTGTATATAAGTGTGGTTCAAAACGAAATGTTGAGAACTACCGTCCTATTTCTATTTTGTCAGCTGTGTCGAAGCTCTTCGAACGATTAATTTTTAATTCTATATATCCCTCACTGCATAATTTAATCATACCCGAACAACACGGTTTTGTAAGACGACGATCAACTACTACCAATTTATTAATATATCTAACGGACTTATTCGAAAATTTAGACTCTAATCATCAAACTGACTGTATTTATTCAGACTTTCGTAAAGCCTTCGACAGAGTTGATCACAAAATCCTACTGGATAAAATTGCTTTCAACGGTATACGTGGCAATCTTTGGCGGTGGTTTAAATCATACGTAACTAACCGCACGCAAAAAGTTGTTATTAATGGTTACGAATCAGAGTCTGTGTCTATCACCTCCGGGGTACCTCAAGGATCTATATTGGGACCACTATTATTTATACTTTTTATTAATGATATTGACTCCTGTTTTCAGCACAGTAACTTTTTACTATATGCTGATGACCTTAAAATTTATCGTACCATTTGTAACAATGATGATCACCTCAGACTCCAGGATGACTTGGACCGCTTTTCTGCTTATTGTATAAAAAATAAATTAAGTCTTAGTATTAATAAGTGCAAAATGTTAACTGTCACTAAGAAAATTAATTTTAGTCAACAATCATATTCCCTGTGCAGCTCTACTATTGAAAAAGTACATTCTATTTGTGACCTCGGCATTACCATTGACAGTAAATTAACACTCGATACACATGTTGAACAAATATGTAATAAAGCTCTTAAAATGTTTGGGTTTGTAATGAGAGCCTGTAAGGATTTCACCAACCCAGCAACATATATCTTTTTGTATAAGGCACTGATACGCTCTCAGTTGGAATACGCTGTTGCTTTGTGGAATCCTTTTTATAATGTCTATATCGATCAGATTGAGAGGGTACAAAAAAGTTTTTTAAGTCAATGTTCTATAGATGTAAGCATAAATATTGTTCGTATAATGCTATTTTAAATAAACACAAAATGTTAACTTTAAAGCTCAGACGACAACAATTAGTAGCAATGTTATTATTTGACCTTTGCCATAATAGATATGATTGCATTCCTGTAATAAATAAATTGCGATATCGTGTACCTACTCGATCACGTGTAAGATCAAGATGCTCCCGTCAAACATTTGCCCTTCCCTTGTGTAGAACCAATGCTGGCAAAAGAGCGCCGTTGTATCGCTTAATGCAAAATTATAATGATCACTTTTGGGACATTGACATTTTTAATAACAGTGCTAACTCATATAGAAGCAAAGTGATTAATAAGCTTATGAGCCGTGTTAACTAAAAACTAAATAAAATAAATAAAAACATAATTTAAATTATTTAATTTTTTGAAATCAAAACTAAAATGTTAACAGTTTTTTTTTCATTATGTAATATTGCATTTTATGTATTAAGTCCTCCTTCACATCTCTCACTGTTGTAGTTTAACCTATAAATCATTATCTGAGGCTGGTGGTGTTGGCTTCACTAAACTCAAATTTTAGGATTAAGACTGTAGTTATTAAGCCTTTGTTGAAGCTGTTTACTGGTCCTTAAATAAACTAAAAAAAAAAAAAATGTTTTTGCGTGTAATCTAATGCGGAGTTCGAAAGACGACCACCAATGCGGATTAAACCATTCTCAATAAAAGGCCTTAAACGATTGAAAGCGGGCGAGCAAGGTTTGTTACCTTCAATATTTAAATATTCCACTGCAAAATGCTGTTTTTGCAGGGCGCGGAGGATTATAACCTCAGAGAAACTGAGATCATCAGCAGTCACTACAGTAGTGCTGCGGCGGGGCAATAATTTAGCAAACTTACACACGTACGCAATTATACGTAGAAGTTTACTCCAAGAAGAGATGCGGAGTGCGAGCTCATAAATCGCAGAATTACAGATGGATGTGCACACAGTGTGCGACAAAATCTTCTTCTCAGGCATATTTGCAATAACCTCATTGTCTAAAGTACGAAGAGGCCATTGAGATGGATCTAACGAAGTCCACTGAGGCCCATGGATCCACAGGGGGTTTGAAACTAATTTATTTGGCGTAACGCCACGTGAAAGTATGTCAGCGGGATTCTCAGTACCTGCGACATGATAAAAGTTATCAGCGCGAATATTGTCGGTAATCTGAACAACGCGGTTTGCAACAAAGGTCTGCCACTTGTGTGGCGAACTCTTTATCCAGTACAGAGCTACTTTTGAATCTACAAAGGCATAGACTGATATTGCAAGGTCAAGAGAATAATTGTCGAGTACTCTGCGAAGCAATTTTGAGAGTAAAACCGCTCCACAAAGCTCAAGGCGTGCAATAGATAGTGGTTTCGTCGGTGCGACTTTAGTCTTTGCACAAATCAACTGGACGGTGTTACCATTGACGCTCTTTACATGTATGTAGACTACGGCACCGTATGCGTGCTCGCTGGCGTCGGAAAACCCCAGGAGTGACGCAGTACAGTTTTTGGATACACGCCCATGTCGCGGGATACGTAAATCATTAAGAGCTGGTAATTCAGCACAGAATTGCCTCCACATCTTAATAATTGGCAGTGGTGGTATGTCGTCCCAATCTAAATTAAGTTGCCAAAGCTGCTTTATTAACAATTTGGCGTACGCGACTGTGGGAGCAACGAAACCCATTATGTCCCGCAGGCGAGCGACAGTAGATAAGATGGCGCGCTTAGTGCACGTCACATCAGCGGGAACAGACATCTTAAAATAAAAGGCGTCACTATCGGTAGACCAATGCAAGCCTAGTATTTTATGTGGCATTGATTTATCGAACTCTACTTCTCCTGTAATTTTATGGGAAGTAGGGAGGTCATCTAAAACAGATCGATGGTTGCTATGCCATTTTATCAGGTCCCATTGGGCACCCTTGAATAAGTCAATAATCAGCTGCCGAGAGGTCTCACTGGCCTCGGATTCACTGGGCATAGAGAACGCGATGTCGTCCATATATAGCGAAGTAAATGCGATACGACTCGCAAGTGGATACTTTGCGCCGTCGTCATCAATGAGCTGTCTTACCGTGCGCAATGCATGGTATGGACTCGAAGTTAAACCGAAGCACACGCGATTGAAGTGGTATAACACAAGTGGGTCTTGTGGACGGAAGCGGTATAGGAAGCATTGGTAACGACAATCAGAATCGCGAACAACTATTTGCAGAAATTGTTGGCGACAGTCGGCTGTCATAGCGATTGGATGTAAGCGGAAAGTTAAAATTATATTGAACAAGTCGCCTTGCAAATTTGGTCCTGAATGCAGAATATCATTTAATGATCGCCCAGTGCTAGTCTTACTGCTAGCATCCAGGACGATGCGCAGACGCGTTGACTTCTTATCTTCGCGTAAGACTCCATGATGCGGTATGACATATATTGGAGCGGGTTCATGAGAGTCATACGGCGGTGCGGGGGATATATAATTTTTAGCTAAGTATTCCTTTATGACGTCATCATATGCTAACCTTAATGTAGGCGAGGCTTGAAGTTTCCTCTCCAAGCACATGAATCGTCGTCGAGAGGTTTCATAAGAATCTCCGAGAGAGTAAACGTCATCTTTAAATGGCAGGCCAACAATATATCTACCAGTAAAAGGATCGCGGGATGTCGTAGATTTATAAAACTCTTCACATTCAATGTCTGAAGGACACTGAATGGGCGGTGCGGAGGGTGGCTGTTCAAGCTCCCAAAATCGTTGCACTAATTTGTCAACGATAGGAGACTCTAGGACTGAGCAGCACGTTAAAGAATGATTTACCTGAAGTGTCGGCACTGAGCCCATAATAACGTAACCAAATACCGTACTCAAAGCTGAGGGCCCGGACAAGTCGTTAGACGAATAAATTACGTCTGGACATAGTAAGTGCGGGAAAAGGGATGCGCCTATCAAAACATCAATTTTATTAGGCATGCTATAACATTCATCAGCGAGTCTTATGCCATGGAAGTGTGATAAGACAGATGTGTCTACCACAGCGGTGGGCAAAAGGTCGGTGATTTGATCAACAACTAGCGTTGAAATATTGAAGTTAATATTCGAGTCGAATCGTGAGAAAATTTTAATATCAATCGATTTCGATTTTACAATTTTTTCAACTCCACCGAATCCCTTTACTACAGTACATTCGGTATTGTGTTGTTGAACGCCTAAACGATGACAGCACTCTTTAGTCATAAAATGG
This sequence comes from Parnassius smintheus behrii, assembly GCA_036936625.1. NCBI lineage: Eukaryota > Metazoa > Arthropoda > Insecta > Lepidoptera > Papilionidae > Parnassius > Parnassius smintheus. The sequence goes on along the minus strand of JAUPFT010000004.1, from coordinate 58,903,227 downwards.
CTTTGAGCCGCGGAGTCTAATAATATACGAATAATTTGTTTCTCTCCCTTAGCATCGTAAGCAAATACTTGAGCGGTTGATAATAAAACAGTTCTCTGCGAACGACTTGCGCGCGCGGGAGGCGGTGAACGTTGAGAAACATTCTTGAACAAAGTACACAGCGCGACGTCTGAACGCGCACCTGCGGTGAGGGGTGGCGAGTGTGCGGGCGCGGGGGTTGTAGACTTCAGTGTAACTGGCTGAAGCGGTGGAGAACGCGCCAGCGCAGGGGAAGCATTATCGCTTCTGCGGTGGAAGTGCAACAATGTGTGATGTTTAAATTTACAAACTCGACAACTATAATTTGAAGAGCAACTAGACACTCGATGACTTAAACTGAGACAATTCACACATGCATTGTTACTCTTTACGCATTTAAATCGTTCCTGCGGCGTCATTTTATTAAAGTCTGCACACTTAAATAGGTGTTGATGCACAATATTGTCGCACAGACACTTTGAGCAACTAGTCGTCGTGCTTACGTACGCCTGATACTTCGGCGACGAAGTATTATTACAGCGACGATTATTACCGTTACCTCGTCGATTGTTTGGTGCGCTATTAGAATTTGTACTAGAATCGGTGCGTTGCAAAACTTTGGAGCGGGTCTTAATAAAATTTACTAAATCATCAAAGGTAGGTACCATCGAGTTATGACTATATTCGAAAGAGCGAATGGTATCCGGGTCCAGCTTCTTAAGCGCGATATGAAGAACAATTAAGTCCGCGAGATTATCTAACTTTAAGTTTTGTAAAGCGCGCACTGCACTTATAAAGTTATCAGTAAATAAATCAAAATTATTTGCGGTGGCCGATTGCAATGGCTTAAATTCGAACATCTGATTAATATATGTAGATGCTAGCATACGCCGGTCTTCATATTTGTCAACGAGTGCTTGCAATAAAATTTTATAATTTTCAGCGCAAGGAGTTATACCTGAGCATACAGATAGGGCTTTGCCCGTTAGTTTACCTAGCAAATAGTATAACTTTTCAGCGTCGGTAAGCGATGTGTTGTCATGGACGGTTGATTTAAAGCTAGCATAAAATAAAGGCCATGAGCGAATGTCACCCGAAAATGGCATAAGTTCGATAGGCGGAAGTGAGAATCTGGCTTTAGATGGTGTACTAGTACTTTGTAAATTAGATTGCGAATATTGTAAATAAAGCCTATTTATTCTACCGCAAAGAGACTCAAACGCAATGAGGCTGTTATAATCAGGTTTAGCAATAGGGTTTAATTTTAATAAATGTGAATTATAATTATCTAAGACCTGTTTAAACTCAATACGTAAAGCATTAATATTAGAACTTCCATCAAGAAAACGCTCCATCGTGGAAGTGTTTGTGTGGATGTCCGAGGACATATCATATATTTTTTGCACTATTTCAAATAAAGCATCTCGTTTAGCTAACAATAAAACCAACTCAGCATCAGGTGTGCCCTCATTATCCGAGGAATCGCTATTATTCGATGCTATTTGTTTTTTAGGCGGCATTACAACTTAAGTTATGCGGCAAAAATAATATAATTATAAGCGGGTAGTCAGTAAGCGACCTCGCTACGCGGTTGAATTATTAAATATTAGTTTCGTTAACGATGAACTTTAATTGTTAACTTTTATAATAATTATGAAGTTATTTATAACGAATATAATGCTTAAATATATGTGCAAACAATAAATGTAATTTAACAGTATAATCTATAGATGTAGTTAAAAGTTGATGACGTGATGTGAACATACAACAAATAATTTATATAGATAATTATATGCTTATTCATTCTATGAATATAGTTTTAAAATTACTATGAATGTCACCTATTAGGACCTATTCTAGTGTTCTAATAAGGGCGGGGTTAATCCGAAGTCGGATTAAAATATAAATAATTAATTATATAAACGCTTATTACGATAACGATCTAATAAGGGCGGAAAGTCAAGGTCAATCCAGCGAGAAGTGACCATTAAAAATGGAAAGTCAAGGTCAATCCAGCGAGAAGGACCATTAAAATGGAAAGTCAAGGTCAATCCAGCGAGAAGGACCATTAAAAATGGAGAGTCAAGGTCAATCCAGCGAGAAGGACCATTAAAAATGGAGACGCCAGTAACTTAAGGTATCTTCGATAAAGATTTAGTGGACTGTAATTTTGGTGCATACGGCAAAGGGGAAAATAAATAGGTGGGATAGCACGCACTGACCTGATGAGGGCTGCCGCGCCTTCCTCCTGGAGTGTCTGCTATACAGCGAGCTCGCCACGTGGTTCGGCGCACACGCACTCTCGGAACAGTCTCGTGAAGTCCCACACTCTCCATCTTTGCCCTTACGGGGGCGTCTCACACTTTTATGAGTTACAAAGACACAATGTCTGATGCGGTGAATATTAAACATAAACAGGAGAACTCAATGTTCGTCCTGCGCGGTTTGCGGTTAATGTACATAAGACGCGACGGGTGGCCGTGCGTTGCGGATGGCGTAATATCACTTAGTATAATGACGCGCGCCGAGATCCTCTTTTTCACCTCGGCGGCAGCGCGTGCGGTAGGAAAGGGAAGGAAGGAAGGAAACAAAAAATATGCACTAGTCATGTTGATAAAGTAGATATAACTTAGGACGAACTCAATGCGATATGTAATGTAATGTTGATAAAGTAGATTGTTAACTGGCGTTACCACTTATTGAGATTCGATCACCGTCCGTATTATTAATTGCCATTTTAAAAATCACCTAAATGTGTGAGAAATACGAAATATTTCGAAGACGCAATCCGCTAATTCCTACTGGAGTAGTGGAGCAGCTCTTTCCTGCGTCACAACACTCTTATAACATTAAATTTATGAGTTTATGTTGAAAGGAAAACAGTTTTAGTTCCGCTGATACATTCCATAAGTTTCAAGCCTTATTAAGCCTTAGTAAAATATCTTTATTTTATTGTTCTTTTAGATGTATTATAAGACAATTTTGTATTTATTATGTATTTTGTTCTCACCTATATACAATGCTATAATCTATCATCTGTACATGGGTATTGCAAAAACTTAACAGCTGCCGCCTTAAACTTAACTAGCGCCATAATTTGGAAGATTTGCTCAAATCCATCATACTAGAGGCGTGGGTCAGCAGTTGTTAGAACTCAATTGGTAGAAATTTTTTACTTTTAACATCTACAAACAAATTCTGAAAAAAAAAAAACATAAAATTAAGCTTTTGAATAATAAATATGTTCCACTTCTTTTTCATCATTATCCTGGAAAATACACACGGAACAGGTCTACGTGGACGTGGGCCTTTTCCGTTTCATAGCGGATTTGTCATAACCGTCACGCTTGTAATGATTTTGTCGCCACCTTTTTTGTAGAAGAGGGGGTAAACAAGCACGTGGCTCATCTGATAGTAAGCGACGACCACCGCCCATGAAAAACTGCAAAGCTACTGTATAAAAACGAGTTAGATTATTTCTTCAAGGTCTTCTAAAGTCTTCCAAATTTCTATAATCGCCTTTTACGATATCACACTGCCCGTTGGTTATTACTTCACGACATTCCTCAAACGTTCTCAGTGAACTATATAAAAGGCTTAAATACTACAAAAAAAAAATTGCTTATGATAAAAGATATAATTTTATAGACCTTCATACATTTTCTAAACGCCCACTTTTCAACGTTATTTATGTCACGTCGCTTCCAACAATTCATTCTACAGGAGCACGTGTTCCCTTTATTTGCCCACACAGAAATGTTTTCTTTAGGAATGAAGAAAGATTTAACCAAATGCCAAATGCTAACGGTTCGACTTGCCCACTCAAAAAAAGCAGTATTACTTTACGTATAATACATAGGTAATATTTTTCCTTACATTTGAATTAAATAAATAAGATTTTTTAAATTTGAATATTAATTATAATAATAATAATAGTAATAATGTATTTGACAAATCAAAGCTAAGTGATGTATTCGCCATTGATGTTGATCCGTATTCTTTCCGTCCAGTAGCTTGAAAACTTCTTCTTGCAGCGATGAAGTTTCGGTGCTATAGAGTCACCCGGTCTATACCTTTTTGCAGTTGGATAGGTTTCGTACTCTAATAATGCTTTTGGATAGCCATCGTAGTCAGACCAGATCATTGAGAAGGAAGGCAGTTCTCGATTGTAAGCCTCATACCGATCAGTGATGTGTATGTCACATGTCTGTTGACTGCTCGTGCTGCCTTTGACGGTGCCGATTGAATAAAAGCGTCAACGAGGCTGTAGCATCTTACTGAGTCGGTAACCATTTAGGTGCTGTAGTTCAATCATTATATGATTACATCAATAGCTGTTTTAATTAGTGTGACTTTTGTGAAATTTCTTTCTTTTTCCTTAGATGGAATAATCAACTGATAGTTACAGGGATCATAGACTGAATGCAGGTGGCTCAAGAGCATGCTTTGTGGCATTTCTTGCAGGAAGTTAAAGCTTGGGATTTGTGAGATTACAATCATAATTGTTATTATAAGTACTTTGGTACATGACTCTAAGCTATCAGGGACTAAGCAATTGTCCTAAATTTTAAAGTACGCGAGTAACCTGAGTTCGTTTCCCGTCAGCACCTATGAAATTGTTTATCGCAGTTTCAAGTTGTAATTTACCACACACATCGGGGTGAAGGAAAACATCGTGAGGAAACCTGTATAACTCAAGAAGAAATTTAAAGTCCTTCAACGCGCACTGGAATAGTGTGGCGGAATGGTTTCTCCATTGCCCTCTCAGAGTACTTTTACCCAGCGGTAGGATGACTGTAATATACACGAAATAATAAAAATAATGTGTGGTTCACATAAAGTAGTAAAGTAAAGTTACGGCCTATATACGTCCCACTGCTGGGCTCAGGCCTCCCCGCATTTCTGAGACGGTTTTAGGGCAAGGAAGTGTCCGCTGCGCTGCCCAAATGCGTGTTGACGAACTTCACATGTCTTCGAAATATTTTTTTCTTATTCCTCAGACATGCAGGTTTCCTCACGATGTTTTTCTTTACCGCCGAGCACGTGGTAAATCAGCACTTAAAATTGCAATTAACAATTTCATTGGTGCCGGCGGGCATCGAACCCGTGTTACTCGCGTTCTGTTATATTTATAGCGAGCGTTAACCACTGAGCTACCACGGTGGTTTACATATGACATAATATGGTTAGAAAAAGGACTTTATCCTTGGACAAAGTAGTAAACTAATCAACAGGACTTTTTTAAGCCGACTTTTTAAACAGTAACATATTACGTGATTTATTCATCAGTTGTAAACCGCTTTTGTTGATTCCTATTTTATTAAATAGGTTTTACTTTATTGGTGGTCCTATGTACAACAAAATTTATCCTGAAAAAAATTCACACCTAAATATCGAAAAATCGGATGGTTTCATAAAAAAATCTCACCTAAATGTCGAAAAATCGGATATTGAGATTGTAATATTATTATAATATTTCACTGAAAAAGATAAAAAACATATCTTTTGAAAAATTAAAAGAGCTCTTTGAAGTCAGCTTTCAATTTTTTCGTTTTGAAGCTTTAATATTTCTATACACTATATTTTAGCATTTAATTCAGAATGTGATGCTAAACACAATGTTGTTTTTATTATTTGAGGCCACCTTTAACTTTTTACTTAAAGTTTAGTAGTAGTTAAACAACAAAATAAAACTATATTTCTACTTATTTCGTCATTTGTATTTTAGTATCAAAATCTTTTTTGTGTAATAAAATAAAAGTGTCAGACGAGCCGATAGTTCAACAGAAAAAGCAGAATCCTTGGACATCCGTAGCTAGCTTAAAATAAAAAGACACATCAAAGTCAAAAAGTAAAATTTTACTTTCCACGTATTCAAACTAGGCATTGCTTTCTTAATCCTGATCGCAACATTTTCTCACAAACTACTGCACAAATATTTTCTATTGTTTTTAACTATAAATGTAACTGTTAATATCTCTTGAAATTAATTCAAACTAATTGCCTAGATCCTAAAACAAAATAATTAATTAGCGGAGTTTACTCTTGTTTTTTAACCACAAGTAATTTATTTGCCGTTTGTATTAACGACAAGCCACCGTGTTATACAGCTTCTCACTCCCCTCTGTGTGATAAGTGCGGCCTCCAATTAGGGTTGCAACTCATCATATCAAATTATGTAAATTTGAGGCTATTTCCTTCAGGATACATGCCGAAAAAATTTACAGAGTTTGACAATTAATATTTTACCTTTTAAATGATTGTTTGCTGCCTTGAGCTTAATTGATAGCCTCACTATAGCCAGAATTAATTAAAATAAAGTAGTTTTACAGGCAGGTAGTTTAACAGTTTTTTGACAGGCCTGTGGGTCTAGTGGTTAGTGACCCTGACTGCTAAGCCGGAGGTCATGGGTTCGATTCCCATCCAGGACAAATGTTTGTTTGATGAGCACGATCATTTGTTCTGTGTCTGGGTGTAATTTATCTATAATATTTATGTATTTATAAATATATAAGTATGTTTATCAGTTGTCTAGTACCCATAACACAAGCTCTGCTTAGCTTGGGACTAGATGGCGTTGTGTGATAGTTGTGGAATATTATTATATTATTATTATTTTACTTTCTTTTGAAGTCAAACTTTATATCAACGTAGTTGAAAAATTTAGTACGGTATTAAAAGGAAATCAATTTTTCTTGTAACGTTTTGCTGCCGGGGCTGCATGAGTATATTATTTAACCTACTTGTGTAAAATAGAAAATAAAATTACTACTATATGAATACAATTATTTCTCGAATTCTAGTTCATCAATCCCTTACTGGCATGATTTCTCATTTTCATTTCCTGAGCAGAAGACCTAACTGCATTCCACCATGAATGGGTATTTTGTTATGGTCCTATTCATAAATAACATTTATTTACTTACATTATAGTCTAACGTCTGATTCGCTTATATTTTGTATTTGTTCCATTTACGTATGTTTTTTTCATGTTTGTTGAAATTTAAGGTTTCAAATTATATTGAAGTGTCATACGATTCCAAAGAAGTATATTTCATTCTTTAAAATTTTCTAAAAAGCAAGTCCGTACCTAGTTTCTATAAAGTAAAATATAAAATTTATTCCGCCATTTATGTTTACCGTTTACGTACACATATTTCTTAAACATGCATATATTCTGCATGATAAACGGCTACGAGGTCACTGAAAGTTGCTACGAAGAGACATTGTTGCAATCTGAAGTAGTGCGCTACGAAATTAGAATTTAGTGCTTGACTGGCGCTCGCCGTTGAGTGCCTTTAAATATTTATTATAAACTTCGAAGGACGGGACGCGACTTCAATGTGCGATTGCACTGCATTATTCATGTGTTTCACCACTTCATTAAAATATGAAGTGATTAGGTTGCTGTAGTAAGCAATTGATCAATGTCATTCGGTCTAGAAAAATCTGAACTAACTACAATTTTATATCATCATCATCATCATTACAGCCCTTCACAAGTCCACCAAGGAATGCCACAAAGCACGGTCCTGAGTCACCTGCATCCATCGACTTCCTGTATGTCTTATCAGGTCGTCACTCACTCTAGGCACTGAAAACGGTTTTGTAACTCGAGCTGAAAGGTTTCGGGACCTTGGATTAGAGCGTGAGGGGGACGAAGTGTTGACTTCATTAGACGAGACCTCTCCAATTTAACGTTTAGTTTTAGTGTGCCTCTAACCATTCGGTGATCGCAGCCAGTTTTCACCCTTGCGATTGTTTTCACAGTTGCCGTCCAGTCGACATAATGAAATCAATCTCATTTTTATCGAACCGTAGGGGCTCGACCAGGTCCACTTTCTCTGGGGCCGCTTCTGGAAGAAAAATTTCATCATAAAGAGTCCATCTTTCTCCATGAAGTCAGCCAGCTGCTGGCCTCTTGGTTTCTGTTTCCCTATCCCGAATTTCCCTAGTTCCTAGTTTTGCATAGAAGTCTCCTATTAACACCGTATAGTGGGTTTTGGAAGTATACATGGCTTTAAAAATATCCTCTTACATTTCCTCCACCACCTCCTCATCGGAATATGCGGAGGTCGGTGCGTGAACCTGTATGATCTTCTGCGAATACCGTTTGGTGATTCTGAGTATCAGGTATGCAACCCTGGTTGACACTCCCAATCCATACAACATTATTAACGAGAGACTTGCGCACGATAAATCCGACACATCTTCAAAGCAGATGTTTGCCCTCCCGGTGATAGAATAAGTTGCCGGGTTCAAGAATCACCGTGTCTTCCCCCTCTCTTCGGAATTTTGATAATCCTATAATATTCCATCGCAGCCTGTCTATCTCTTTCTTTCAGCTCCAGGGTCTTCTCATCAGTCCAAAGTTTTTTTTATAGAATAGGGTGACAAACGAGCACACAGTCCATCTGATGGTAAGTGGTTGCTGCGGCCCATAGACATCTACATCTATCCTCCATTAGAAATTAAAATGCAGATGCGTTGTCACCCGTGAGGACTGAGATGGAATGCCTCGTTTCCAGTAAAAAGTGTGCGTGTGTTGTATGTTGCCAAATCAAGTCGTCTTAGGTGGCAACCGAACCTCCACCAAAGATTCTTAGCACACCCTGCCAAGCTGTTACCATGGTCGCCACCGTAGCTAGGAATAGCGGGACCGCCGGGTACTGCTCACTTTTTATTTGTGTCGTTGCTGGGGGGTGGGGTGGTATATTACCATAGTTGCCACGCTTAGTGAGTGGCAACCCCAGTTTTTGTGTTGTACATTTGCTGTAATCAGGTTGATGCAGCTGGTTATCTCCTGCCTGTTTCCCTCTGTTACCTTCTACGACACCCACGGGAATATATGGTAGTGGATATTCTTAACCGCCACTACTCGACAATCCTTATTATTGTTATTAATTTGTATAATATCATATAAAAATTAATTATAATAATAAGAATTCCAATCACAAACTTCATGACTAACTATATTATGTTAATGTGTTACATCTTTAACTATTATGTGTGCTCTATTGTCACATTTGTTCTTTAAAAAAATATTGAGCCGATACAAATATTTGGGCATATATTAATAGATAATTTAAAAGAAGCTATGTATGAAGTAAGATAAATCCCTCCTCCTCTCATATTTATCGTATCAAATCCGCATGTAAAAGTAACATTTAAACATCTTAGTCACTATTCAACTCAGGTTAAAGTACCCTCAAAAATAAGTACTGCCGTTCCACACTAGACAGATTTTTTATATATACACGATAAGAGCATATAAATCTCTTTGTATACAAGACAGTATACACTTATTTCAATAATATTCCACAATTTATTATATGATGCCTTCATATAATGAACGAAAAAATCAATTTATATAGTACGTAAATAAATAATTGTGTAAATGTCTCATATTTTGATTAAAAAACACCAATAAAATCGATTAATTATATGTATGAATATATTGTTGCGTTTCTACCCTCTCTTTTTAAGTAGCTTATAAGTATTTCTACACATACGTTATTCACGGGATAATATTGGGATAGTAGACTCTCTTACACCACCACTACAGCATAAGAAACCAGAATACGATGTAAGAGTTGGTCGAAAGCATAAATGAGGACATGGGCACCAGCGTCTTCCTGATAACAAATCATAAAAAAACTCTTTAGCCAACTGCATCCATCAGCTATTAGCGAGGGGCCGTCCTACTGTTTTCATCATCGGTTGTCAGTTTTCGAGCTATATGACTAGTTCATTTCCACTTCAGCTTTGTGATCTGAGTTATGTCGGTCATGGATTCTACTGCGAATATCTTCATTAAGAAGTCCATCGCACGATAAACTCCGCGCATAGCTCTTGCCCAAGAGCCCTTGCTCATCTCGCTGAGCGACCTTCAACTTCCTCAAACGGCAAGGAGTAAAGGACCACGTCTCAGATCAATATGTTTGTCCGCACTATGAGGCTATTTATGTTAAGAGTGAACTTTTGATAGGCTGTAAAGATGTTTGATACACTTTACTCACTTAATTTTGGACAACTTAGAATGCGTGTCTTTAACCCTCGAATAAAGCAGGAGGGTGTTATATGCTTGTAACCATCAGAAAATTTGTATTTGTGTGTCTGCTTGAGGTATCATAGCATTTGAACGGATGAATCCCAGTTTTCGTTTGTTTGAAAGGTATCTTAATAGAGAGCGTTCTTAGCTATGTTTCTAGAAAATCTGTTCCGACATTTGAAGATTATTAACTCTTTTTGCTTCGACGGTTTTTAAATTTAGTTATTGTTGCATAAATAGCGTGTAGTGGCGATGTAAGAATAACAACCGCTACCTAATAATAAAAGCGTGTAGTGACGATGTAAGAATAACAACCGCTACCTAATAATAATAGCGTGTAGTGACGATGTAAGAATAACAACCGCTACCTAATAATAATAGCGTGTAGTGGCGATGTAAGAATAACAACCGCTATCTAATAATAATAGCGTGTAGTGGCGATGTAAGAATAACAACCGCTACCTAATAATAATAGCGTGTAGTGACGATGTAAGAATAACAACCGCTACCTAATAATAATAGCGTGTAGTGGCGATGTAAGAATAACAACCGCTATCTAATAATAATAGCGTGTAGTGGCGATGTAAGAATAACAACCGCTATCTAATAATAATAGCGTGTAGTGGCGATGTAAGAATAACAACCGCTACCTAATAATAATAGCGTGTAGTGGCGATGTAAGAATAACAACCGCTACCTAATAATAATAGCGTGTAGTGGCGATGTAAGAATAACAACCGCTACCTAATAATAATAGCGTGTAGTGGCGATGTAAGAATAACAACCGCTACCTCGTATCGTCCCGCGGGTGTCGTAAGAGGCGACAGAGGGAAACAACTCAGGAGATCGGCAGAAGTGTTTTCTTAATATCGACAAAAACTACAAACTGCGGTTGCCAATCAGCTTGCCAAGCGTAGCAACTATGGCAAATATCCCGCTACGAGGTGTGGAGGAGGCCTTTTTGCGGCAGCGGACTTTAATTAACTCCATATGTCCCATCAGAATTGCAAGTTAATCAACTTGCACAAATATAAAAAGAAATTGTCTTCGTGGTCCCATTTCCAATGATATCGTCTTACTGTGATCTAATTCTGGCATATGGTGGGCGCGTCCAATTTGTTACTTTACGGAAATCGTGTTCGCAGAAGTTGTTTATACGAAAACTGATAGCAACGTCGCTGGTAATTAAAGTGAGTGATACCAGTTCCAGAATGAATCGATTCATTTTACTTGATGTTTTGGGATATAGGTTTATGATTTGTATTTAAGTAAGATTTTTTTACTATTATACACAAACGAAAGAGATAAGGCTATGAAAATATTTTTCATTATATGAGTATGCCGGTAGGCTCGTAGCAACATTACAAGGCGTTAAGTTCGGCTGAACATGAAATATTGTTGTCATCTTTGACGTCCCGATGTCATAGTTAACGAAGGCTATTTTTAGTCCAATCTACTCAGAACCAACTTATAGTATCTTGAAGTCTTGCAACATTAAGCTTGGGTTTGGATTTAATTTTATTAATTATGGGATCCCAAGCAGATGTCAGTTCTTACCATCCGTCAAGCGTGATGGATCCCTCTACAAGATGCAGAAGTATACTAGCTCGATTGTGATTGTGGCCTCTCTTACAATTGACAAACAAAAAATCTATAAAAACCAACGTAAAAGAACATTTCGCTGATATGACGAATAGATGCTCCGGAAAGTTTGCAGTATGTCAACGTGTTCAGGATCGTCCCAATGATCGTAAGATTTGATAGATAGACTATAAATTCTCGCAAAAGAACACCAATTCCTACCAAGACTGATTCGCGAGTCTATTGAAATTAATTAAAAGTGATCCTAATTTAAATGGAGAAGATGGCTGGGTGCTACCATCTGCTGGGAATACCATAACGTTCCCAAAACGTAGGGAATTAAAAATGTTAAAATCTGTAAAATTTGTTTTGTTTCATGTATAGTATTCTCGTAAATATAAGAGATCACATCGCACGACGTCCAAGTCACATGTCTGTTTGGCAACCCGCGGCTGGTGAGAAGTGGAGTTTTCTTCCTCGCTCGACTCTTTTATAGAATCGCCTATCACCGGCAATTTTTCCGCACTAAGGGACCTTTAAGAAGCGAAATTACTGCTTTTAAAAAGCCGATAACGCAACTACAACTATCCTGATGTTGCAGTTGCTCATAGGAGGTAGTAAACACTTACTTTCAGGTGAGCCGTGTGCTCATTAGTCCCTCTATTATATATAAAAAAAATAATAACATATACCTCGCGGTACTCACGTTACGTCGTTGTTGATCTTGGTATATAGAATTTGATTATACTGCCATCTAATAGAAGCCATAAAATCTTTCCAACTTCTTCTACAGTCACTTATTATGATAGCCATGAGACCATTTGGCGTAATGAATTAATCTAATTAGTAACGTTAAATCAAAATTATCCTTGTTGTAATACAAATTCAAAAGTTTGGCTTATGTAAGTTATTTTGACATTGCAGGATGATAATTTAAATGTAATGTTATTGTTTTAAATTGACACGGAAATGTATTTTTAAGAACATAAAAATAATCTGTTTTAGTTAGCATATTATATGCATATGCTATAAATCACATTATATGTATAATATGTAAAATATTTGTAGCCTCTGTATAACTTCATCGTTGCATACTTGTAGACGTAGCGCGCTACTAAACTAGAATTTAGCATGCGGCTTATATTACGTGTAGAGTGCTTTTAAATATTTATTATGAACTTTATGAGTTGGGAAATTTCGCAAAGCTGATGCTTATTCACATCATTGCATAATAGGATATTAAAACTTAAGGTTCTACATTTGAGTATGGTACAACATGTTAAAAAGGAGAAAATTAAGTTTAAGTTTTTGCATCTCTGATCACAACCTGTTACAGCCTATTAAAAGTGTACTAATCGTCTCCCCACAGATTGCCTCATGAGTGTATATTTGCAATAGTTACCACAGGCGTTTGGCAGGCGTCTTGGTAACCGCTGTTGTTATTTTTTTAGTTATTATTAGAAATGCTGCGGCACATCTTCTGCTTTTTTTCCTCTGGCACCTCCTATGACGCACACGGGACGACGTGGGGCGGGGGATGCTCCTACACTGCCACTACACGTCACGACATCAGTCCATGTACATTGTACTGCGGGATACGTAAAAAAATAATAGAACTGGTGAAAGATTATACAAAATTGTCTTAATTCGACTTAAGGACCTTTAGAATCGAGCTTACTCCTTTTTGAAAGGCCGGCAACGCACTTGAAATTTAACTGGCATTGCAGTTATTCATAGGCGTGTTCAACACTTACCATTACGTGAGCCGCTTGCTCTTTTATTTCCTCGTCTAGGAAAAAAAACCGCTATACCATGGCGAAAATGTGACTCAGCTAAGCTATATGGAAATATACTAACATTGTTAAGTATCCAAATATAAAATATAATTTTCTCAATTTACCTACGTATAATACTGTAAATATTTACCTTAGTTCCAATTATATGAATATAATTTGTTTTGTTCAATCGGCTGCCTCAGGTTAATGAGCAACGTGTGTAATCTTTGTCCTCCAGTTGCTAGAGTTTACTCTTAAACATTCACAAGGTTATACTTTAATTAAATTCTGACGTTTATGATCAAGCTGGGATTTAGTAAAGAAATGGAAACAATGTTCTGCCTCTAAGTAGGGTTAAAGCCATTTCACCGTCAGCGACTATCTTTACATAAAATCCTTTTAGCAGTTATTACTATTTATCTTCCATCTTGAAAACCTCAAAAAACTTGCGTTAAAAACCTTCAAAAATGCTTTGAACGTTTATTTAAATTTCTTTAGAAGTTACGTTTAAAATGTTTTGTGTTGGCTTGAAATTCTAAAGCAAACCTTTTATTAAAATATCTTTTTTTTTAATGTCTTATTTTAAAGGTTCACTACAATACAAGCAAACTATGCAATTTCTTTCTTTTAACTTTTTTCATAACGTATGCCAGCGTCATAGGTTCGTGAGCTTTGATTTACACCTCATTACTTTTCTTTCATTTCTTTCGATACAAGGCTCAAATATGTACAATGTGGTGATGATCATAAGTGGAAGCTGAAGCGCTCTCAATGGACACTTGCAATTAACTTCAAATAAAGAAGATTTCAGATTTATTGTAACCTTTGAGGAACAATTTAGAATGTCACTGCTATTTGACGGCAAAAGTAGGTGAGAGGCTGGTCACTAGCCAGACGAAATCCAAGTGGAATATTTCAATAGCGTGCTGATTTCTTTATGATATTTTAGTACACACACCTATTAGCACACGGTAAATGAGTACTTAATATTGCAATTAAACATTTTGTTTGTACCTGCCGGAATCAAACTTTTAAGTTAGTATGCGGTAGAGCCACTTTGCTTATTATGGCTGTAGCATAAATGGGTCGGGTAGACCGGCAAAGGACCATGCTCCCACAGAATATCAGATTTAAAGAGCAACTTAATGCCACTGTGATTTGTATGGTGGAAACGAAAACTGGAGACCGTTTTTACTGATATCGAGGCATTCCATCTTAGCCCTCATGAGTAACAACGCATCTGAATTATATATTCCTACAAAGTACGGTTCTAAGCCCTCTACATCCATCGTCTACCTGCGTATTTCAGTAGCAGGGGTCGCCCAACTATGCTTATCAGTACGACGCTGCTTCTGGAGAGACTTTTTTTCTGTTGTCGGTTATTGTTAGCCTAATCTAAAACGATATTTTTTGTCTCAAATATTGAATTCTACGGACATATGAAACCCGGTGTCAAGATTTATGGAATAAATTAGTGTGCTCAGTTGTTTCAATTGTGGCCCGTGCCCCTATTTAGCATACTAAATAAACCCAAAACTGGCGAGTAAGAATTTAAAGTTACCTCTAATGAGTATGAAAAGTAGGCGAAGCTTTCATCAGCTAGGTGACTTAATTATAGCCATCCTTAACATAATACTCTTATACTGAGGGTCTGACGTGACAGTTGTTTTTATAATTATAATAATGCCGAATTATGCACGTTTATAAAATACGAATGACACGAAGCTATCAAATATTTTAGTGTTTAAAGACACGCAAACGGTTTATACCGATAAACGAGTAATTTTACTAAATTAATTCGTAGCTGTCACGTAGCGGTGTTGTAGCATATTCGTAGTGCGCGTAGTATATTTATAAATTTACAAAAGTTTTGTATTATTGGCATATAGTAGAGAGTTTTTTAAATATTTTTTATGAAAGTATGTGAGAAAATTTGCATGTCTGAAAAATTAGAAAAAAATATTTCGACGACATGTGAAGTTCTCCAACACGAATTGTGGCAGTGCAGCAGACACTTCCTTGCCCTCTTAGAAATGAGAGGAGGCCTGTGCCCAGCAGTGGGACACATATAGGCTTTAAATTTATAATTAATATTGAGCTGTAGCTACGAGCTCAAAAAGTTATTATTATTGGTAAAGGTTCCTCCAGATCGGTAGTATCAATGGGCGTTACTCATGGCTCGCTTCTTGGCTGATTCCTGTTCTTAATCTATATTGATAACTTACCTTATCTTGTAGGGAACAATCACGATATAGTATTATTTGCTGATGATACTTCTATAATTTTCAAACTAAAACGGCAGTCAATTAACGTTGACAATGTAAATAATGCTGTATCGAAGTCAGTACATTTGTTTAGCGTCACCGATTTGCTCTTACACGGCATTAAAACAAAATGTATTTCATTTACAATACCTTATATTAATCATTCGAATACCAATGTGCTCTTAAATGGACAGGAGTTGAGTCTTTTGGATACCACGGTGCTCCTAAATGGGCAATTGAGTCTTGCGGTTACCACTGTTTTTCTTGGTATTAATATTGACGCAAAGCTTTAATGGGAACCCAATATCTAAATGAGCAAGCAGACTTAGTTCTGCAGCACATGCTCTAAGAATTTCATTTTTATTATTTTATTGATTAGAATTCTCACCAATGTTTAAACAGCTAGATTAGTTGCTCCAATAGCGTAATGTCTTATGGAATTTTGCTATGAGTAATGAGGCTGATATTAAATCCTTATTTGTTCTGCAAAAGAGAGCCAAACAGATAATTTAAAACTTAAATTGTAAGGAGTCCCTAAGATAAATTTTTTAAGAAATAAATATATTAACTTTTGAAATCGCATTATATTGATACTGAGATATGTTTTAAACAAAGGTTCCGCTGGGTTGGTCTTGATGGTTCTTTCAAGGACAGAGGTATTTTCAGTGGTGAGTAAAAAATGACTCAATAAGTATGGGCGGCGCTGTCATTGTGCCACAAGCAAAACACGTCAAAGCATACATCGCGCTAACAAAGTGCCGAAATAAAGCATAGCGTATACTATATAGAATAGCCCCGAATTACTACACGGAGTGTTGGCTGCTCCCCAGACCGATCACCTTGCCCGGCGGGAGATCTCCCCTTTTCCTTCTACGGCCAAAAGTATTATGTAATAATCTATATTGAATAAAAATCTTACCAGGTCGTCACTTCATCTAGTGGGGGTCGCCCTACACTTCGTCTACCGGTACGAGGCTGCCACTCGAGAACCTTTTTTCCCCAACGGTTGTTAGTTCTTCGAGCTATATGGCCGGCCCATTGCCACTTCAGCTTACTAATCCGTTGGGCTATGTCGGTCACTCTGGTTCTACTGCGGATATCCTCATTTCTAAGTTTATCACGCAGAGAAACTCCGAGCATAGCCGCTAACTGAGCGATTTTGAGCGTCTTCATACGGCCATCAGTGAAGGACTACGTCTCGGTTCCGTAGGTCATCACTGGCAATACGCACTGGTTGTACAACTTAGTTTACAGGTTTTGAGGTATACTTGACGAGAAGATGCGTCGTAATTTCCCGAACGCTGCCCAGCCTAGTCGAATCCGTCGATTGACCTCTCGGTCGAAGTTGGACTTACCTAGTCGGACTATTTGTTCCAGGTAAACGTACTCGTCAACAACTTCGAGCTTAGTGCTCCCAACAACTACCGGCATATGTGTGACATGGACATTAAACATGATCTTTGTTTGGTCCTGTTCATCTTAAGACCTATCCGTTGGGAGGCTCCATTGGGGTCATTGAGCACAGTGCTTAAGTCCTCCAGCGATTCTGCCATAAGGACAATATCGACGGCAAATCGAAAGCAAGTGACGACCTGTTAAGACATGCAGGAAGTCGATGGATGCAGGTGGTTCAGGACCGTGCTTCGTGCTTCGTGGCACGTGGTTCATACTTTGGGGGAGGCCTATGTTCAGCAGTGGACTTGTCAATCATTTTATTTCATTTCAAATGTTTACCAACCCAGCTCAGCTACAACAGCATAGCTGCAATTTATTCAAGCAGTTCCTAGGATGAAATTTACGAGCACTCATGAGGTCTACTTATTTAATAGTAGATTAAATTAGTGTGAAGAAAAGACTTAATAAAGTAACAGCCCAAAACAACTACAAATATTAAAACAATTTTATATTTCGCTAGGTTTCTTGCTGGTTCTTTCCAGGACAGAGGTTTTTTTTCGAACCGATAAAAGTAAAAAATGAATATTAATAAGTAGTACATATATGCTATTACGAACTCGATGCGTTGCAAAAAATAAATAAAACCCCGACTTCAAAATGTGAAGTTATTTTATTCTCTTTAGTGGTTGTAACTCGATTTCACTTGTTATTTAAAGAACATTTTAACCCTTTTGTGTGAAGTAAGGAATTATAATTGTAACTTCAATCTCTATTTTGTCACCCTGAGAGATTGAATTTTTCTCCAAATTTATATGGGACCACCTAAGAAGTAACCCATTTATGAAATAAATCGGTTTATGATTGACAAGGTTATCGTGTCACACATAAACACAAAAATGTAGTCGAATTGAAATCCTCATTTTTTGAAGTCGGCTTAAACAGTTTATTAACACTTGACCAATTATTATTTATAAACGTATTTGATACTTACTTTTGACGGTTACGTTAGGATTAGCTTGAGTTGCGGCGCTGAGCGCCGCGGGTTTGAACTCCGCGCGGAACAAGTATTTGTAGTCTACAAATAATATTTTCATGTCATAATGTTTGTCCCAATTGTACAAAATATAAACATATAAATAAAAAAAATTGTACAAGAGAACATCCTAGTGGTGGTGTAACGTTTTTTATAAAAATACATACATAATATATAAATATATTAATACTTTAGAGTTCTAAGGTATTATATATAAGTTTATCAACATGTCAAAAGTTAAAATGTTGAATGTAGTTCACTCTGTAAACTAAACACTTAACCAGTAAAAGCTGAGGCATTTAATTAGTTTTTGGCAATATCTTCATTAGCCGGTTATCCAAGTGGACCCAACCAGGGTTAACGTGTAACGCGCGGCCCTTGCCAAGAAGTTGCTTTGAGCCACTCACTCGGGTTCTTAATGAGGTTTTTGGCTTTAATTAAATTCAGAGGCTCGTAATCAAAGCGGCATTATGTAGAGGACTGAAAATTATTTTACGTTGGCGAGAGCGAATGGTAAACTTTTTGGCGCTTCTTTTATCCCTTTTTAATCAATTCAGCGCTTCTAATACGACTTTATAACGGAAATAATTAACAAAAATGAGCAGTTGAATTCCATTTATTTCCTTTTATTCTGACGATAATATAATCGAAACTTACTATATTTATAACTAGCAACTTGCCGTTATTTAGATTTAAGATACACAAACACGATTCTAGATAACAATTTTTTTTGTTTTTTTTTCAAGAAAATATTTCCAAGATTTTTGGTTAAAATAGACTAGACCTTTCCTGTCATAGCTTTCGATCTGTTTGTAAAGTTTTGTCACGATCAGTTCAGCCATTACGATAAATATAATGGAAAGCACGTGAAGTATGTAAAAGCATATAATAAATGATAATGAAAAGCATGCGGGTAGCCCCCTGAGCTTAACAGAAGCTAGTTATTTCAATATTGCAGCCGCAAACTTCAATTTTATTTCAACGCGTAGATTTAATGCAGATACAATTTTAGTGCCGGGAGAGTTAATGTGAACATAGATGTCCCAGTTGTCTCTCATTACGTGTAATTGCCAGTTGTTGTTAATTGATACGATTGGAAGTGGTCACATTGACATCCACACATGTTTTGTACATGAGCTTATGTATTATATGTGACGCTGAAATGCATATTACGCAGAGATAATTTTAGTAAGTTAGTTGTAAATGTTGAAATTAAAGAAATTGTTTCCTGTTTTAATTTTTGATTTTAATTTGCCATGACGACTCTTTTTTATTCGTAACATTTAACGTTTTGGTGTGATATGACTTGGTTAGTCATTGTTTGAAATAGTGAAAATTTTGCTTTATGAATATTAAAACAAGGAAGCTTTATGAACCGTAAAGGCGCTAAAATATTGGCCTAAACGTAATCTATTAGATATTATGTTTAGAGATACAGATGTCTTGACTATATGCTACAAGAGTTTCAATTCATAGTGATATGGGTAAATCATTGATGTTTTTGTTATATTAAACGAATACGGAATAGTTGATATATTTTATTAATACAACATTGAATTTGATACAATTTTAAAAATACAATAAATTAACTTAAATTAAAAACTTAAATTATCACTCTCACTCCTTTTTTAAGAAATCTTTTACTGTCCTTGCTGTGCGTTTGTGACCTTTCATCTCCACATTTGTCGTGCTAAATCTCTTCCCTCTTTAAGTCTTGTTAAATTGTAATACATAGAACGATATTAGACAAATTACTTTTCCTTTTTCGTACATTTTCATTTAAATACTTTAATATAATTCATTTAATATAATTATAATTCATTTCATTTAAATACTTTAATATATAATATTACATATTCTCATTTGGACTTGTCTTTATATTATATGTATTTTCATAATCATGTTTTTGTAAGTTCCCTTCTATACCTATTAACTGTTGTCTGGATCAGTTCTCTACGCAAATATGCGGACTTATCACTCTGATCTCTGGAGGAAATCAGTGACAAGACCGCCTGTTGTACATATTGTAGTTTAGATTTAACCCTAGTCATTATTCTGTATTTTGGTGTACAATAAAGAATAAATAAATAAATATCATACAGTTCCACTTCCCATCGTATCGTAACAGGAACGCTGGCTTCTCCTCCTCGCTGAATGGCTATACTTAGCCATTGAGCGAGAACAGAACCAGCCTTCTTATCATGGGCAGCGAGTACAAGTCGTAGATACGGTTCCTTTAGGAACTTTAATGCACATGAACCCCACGGAACCTTAGTCTCTAAATCAAATTTCACATATTCCCGCTACTTACCATTAAACTTATATTAAATAAAAAATTATCAATCTAATGTTATATAGTATGTAGATACCGTAGTGCACAGATATCTGCAACCAACAAGTTCAAAGATACGTTTTCATCCCTGTGGTGTGAGTTAGAATGCCTCACAGTATGTGGTCACTCAGCCCTGTGGTGTGAGTTAGAATGCCTCACAGTCTGTGGTTACTCAGCCCTGTGGTGTGAGTTAGAATGCCTCACAGTATGTGGTCACTCAGCCCTGTGGTGTGAGTTAGAATGCCTCACAGTCTGTGATTACTCAGCCCTGTGGTGTGAGTTAGAATGCCTCACAGTCTGTGGTAACTCAGCCCTGTGGTGTGAGTTAGAATGCCTCACAGTATGTTGTATGTAGTACTCAGCCCTGTGGTGTGAGTTAGAATGCCTCACAGTCTGTGGTTACTCATCCATGTGGTGTGAGTTAGAATGCCTCACAGTTTGTGGTTGCTCACCCCTGTGGTGTGAGTTAGAATACCTCACAGTCTGAGTTACTCAGCCCTGTGGTGTGATTTAGAATGCCTCACAGTATGTGGTTACTCATCCCTATGGTGTGAGTTAGAATGCCTCACAGTCTGTGGCTACTCATCACTCTCGTCTTTCAAACACGTAAAATAAATCCTACCACTAATATACATAGAAAAATATAATACCTAGTAGAACTATGTTACAGCTATAATATGATTGTAGCAGGTCGGCTCGACATGGGTAGGACCTGGCTCTCATAGAACATAAGCGTAAAGTAGTAGTTAAAGGCTACTATGTATTGTATGGTGAATGTAGAGAACCGGAGCCCTTTTTAATGGAAATGAGGCATTTCATCTTATTCCTCAGAGTTGACAATGAAATAGAATTAAAAACAGATTTCTTTCATTGAATATAGATAATAAATAATACTTATTGAACGTCACTCTTAAGTTTAATTTATCAGTTTACAGTCATTTACAAGTTACACAATAATTAACAACCCAATAAAATTTAGAAATAGCACGGTAGTTATTTTTATACATAAAACATCCTTCATCCTTAAATTACTATTTAAATGCTTTTTGATCTTTATGTAGTTCTGTCCATTCATTGGTTGCCTGGAAAAATTGCAGCAATAATACCGCCCATTGCATACTTCTTTTGTATATCTAATCTGTAGTTTTTGTATGATGTGCAACAAAGTAAATAAATAAGTGTAGATATATATATATATATATATATATATATATATATATATATATATATATATATATATATATATATATATATATCATTTGGTTTTAGCTTGTAGCAGCGACATGCGTGCATGGCGCCTAGCTGCCGCGCTGCTCCTGGCTGCCGGGCCCGGCTCAGCGCCTGCGCCGGCCCCCGCGCGCCCCTGCACCACTAACGGCTTGTGTTTGTGCCACGACGACCATCTCGCCTGTGATGCTGTCCCTTTCTATAGGTTTCCCGACACAGGTAAGTTTGAATTTTCCATGTATCAGATTCTACGCGTGATAACGGTTTCGATTACCGCACAAAATAAGCATTGTGATATTCATGTATGTAAAACGCCTTAATGACTCAGGAGAAAATTCTATTGTTGGGGTAATGTTTTTAAAATAAAAAGATGTTGATGTTGGTTTTAATGAGATACAATACACATTGACACAAAGGCTATAATATGGCTGTAAATCTCTATGGCCTATATCATTAGATATGGAAAATCTTTTTTCATTACAATTATATGATTTTTTATTCATGTTAAAACTTATTCGTAGGTAGATACTATTGGGGTCGTTAAGCACAGTGCTACGTTCCTATAGCGATTCTGCTATAATAACTATACGGTCGTCAAATCAATGATGAGTGATATATTCCCTGTAATGTGTTGTGATAAGGAAACATATTTCTAGTTCAGTTTAAAAACGTCTTCCAATGCAGCGACGAAGATTTTCGGGGTTACCTATAACGTTACCCTGTCTTATATACCGTTGGATAAGTTTAGTACTCCGATCCGATCAATGGTATCTCTTAACAGATAGGTCTTAAGATGAACACGGGCAAGACAAAGATCATGTTGTGTAGTGTCCATGTCATACCTATACTATTATATATGTATATGAAACATTATAAGTTGTTAAGTAATATGTTTACATACGAAAAGTATGCGACTAAGTAAGTCCTACTACCACCGAAGGACGGATCCAATTTGGTCGGTCGCTGTCAAAATGTTTACGATACATCTTTTGCTTTACAATAATAAATTAGGGCCACTAAACGAGCTATGGACAGTAGCCTATATCTACCTATATCTCGTTGAGTGATCTTCAATTTGAGTGCTCGAAGTTTTTCTGCATGATAAAATCGATAAGAATAACACCTGCAGTAAAATCACATTAACCGATGAACCCCATCGGATCAGTAAGCTAAGGTGGCAACCATATAACTGAACGTACAGAAAACCAATGGGGAAGTATGGTTCTAAAGCAGAAGTGGTTCCGAGTTGAGCCCTTCACTAGATAGAGAGTAACGACTAGTTAAGACATGCGGTAATCAAGTCGATAGACGCAGGTGGCTTAGGACCGAGTTTTGAATATTCGAGCGAGGCCTTTCTTCTGATGATGACTTACTTTTTAAAATGTTCCTCAATTATTTGAAATATTTTCGTTAATGTATGAGATTAATTTGCTTACGTTGTCATCAGAGTCGAGTGTGCGACATGTGTCGGTATCAAGAGCTCATCTCGGTGCACTACCTGATGCAGCATTGGACGGACGTCACCTGCGTACGCTTGTACTTGTTGCTTCGCATCTACATCAACTCGAAGCAGCTGCTCTATCGTCTGTATTATTCTATAAGTTAATGAATTTTGTTTGTTTATCTTTAAATAATAACAAATGTTATGTCCTCAGGTCTATGACATCAACGTTGGCTTCTTTGGATCTAAGCTATAATGAATTCACGCAAATTCCAATCGAGGCCCTTAAGCACCTGAAAGTATTAAATTGGCTAAGCCTACAAAAGTAAGTTCAGTCCATTCAGATAAAAATCAAGACAAAGAAGTCAAATAATGAATTAAATACTGCAATTTTGTTACAGCAATCTGATCGTGGACTTGGATCCGAAGATGGATTGGGGTTTCTTGGCAGACTCGTTAAGCAGTTTGTCATTAAGCAATAATCAATTAAGCTTTCTAAGAGAAGGTGCTTTAACATCTTTACGACAATTAGCTCAATTAGAGTTGGATGGAAACAGACTTCGAGAGCTGGAAGCACATGCGCTGCCGCCCTCCCTGGCGCTGCTACGACTATCTGATAACTTACTAACACGAATACCATGCGCCGTTTTGGCTCCTCTGACCCGTTTACGTCATTTACATCTCCGGAATAATGCATTAGCGGTGTCACTAGCAGTAAATAGGTCTTGCCGCTCGGAGCGCTACCGTATTGATTCACTCGACCTGAGTCACAATGACCTTACAGACAGCTTTGAATTTGATTTTACACAGGGGCTTCAACTAAAGCAGCTAGCCTTAGATCTCAATGATTTTACTGCTATACCTCCCTTTGTACTTGAATGCGGACGTATAGAGAAGCTCTCAATTTCTTATAATGATCTCACGCATCTGTCCGATACGGTCATACTGGCTCTTAAACATGACTTGGAACGTCTTGATTTAGATAACAATGAGCTAAATTTTTTACCTCAAAGTATGCAGGAATTGACACGGCTGAGGCACTTATCACTTGCATATAATCAATTGCGGGATGTAGATTGGTTACCGCCTCGGCTTCGCTCGTTATCTTTGGCAGGCAATTATTTGGAAGGATTGCCGGCGGCATTAATAACATTAGAGCCGGCTGTGCTTCGTTACCTTGACGTCGGTTACAACCGCATTACGTACGTGGCTCCAGAATGGTTCGGCGCGTGGTCAGCGGCGCTGGTTACGCTAAGCCTACGTGGTAACCGAATCTCACAGTTAGCAGCAGACGCTTTTCCTTCTGCGTTACCGCTTCGGGAACTCGTTCTAAGTTTCAATGACTTATACTATGTGGAAGCAAGCGCATTTTCTAATCTTACCTCACTGCAGGTGCTCGAATTGTCATCCACCCTTTTCAGCGGTGAAGTTCCCGCTGGGCCCGCTTTTCGAGGTCTCACTTGGCTAAGTCTTGACAATAATAACATTCACTTTTTTTCATCCGATGACATGGAATACTTTATTTCTTTAGAGTATCTGAATTTAGATTTTAATAAACTTATGGAGTTTCCCAGTCAAATGCTTGAAACGAATGGTTCCTATAAGGTAAAGGAATTGAGGTTAGCTTATAATTACATATGCCGAATAAATTCTGGATTTCTCATGAATTTAGTAGATTTGCAAAGCGTGGATTTATCATATAACCGCATGCATAATGTAAGTGAACGGACATTCTCAAATTTACTGAACATAATTTATTTGAGTTTAGTTGGAAATGCTATAGAAATTATATCAGATTTTGCCTTCAGTGATCTGCCTAAACTTGAAGTTTTGGATTTGCAAGAAAATAATTTATTAGAGTTTTCTACAAAATACTTTCATAACGTTTCTAATGAAGAAAGTAATTTTTCCGTTAACGTAAGCTATAATTCCATAACGTCACTTACCGGTGGTCCGACTGCTCTCATCAATATCTTGGATTTGTCACATAATTTGATAGAAAGTGTCTCAAGAACGTTTTTTGATGCATTATCTTCACATATTCGTCAAATAATTCTATCACATAATAGACTGATTCAAATAGATAATTCTGGTTTTGGCTACTTGCCAAAACTTGAGGTTCTTAATTTACATGATAATAATATTAGTACAATACGGAGGAAAACGTTTGGTGAGCTCATTTCACTACAGATATTGGACTTATCACGAAACAGATTGACTCAGCTCTCCGTAGAACAGTTTTACAATTTACAGAAGTTGCGTCATCTTCGTTTGAATTCGAATGAACTACGTGCGCTGCCACGTGACTGTTTTAAAAACACTTTACTGGAATACCTTGATATTAGCGACAACCACCTGACCTTATTTCCAAGCAGCGCATTAACACAAGTAGGATTTACCTTGAGGCGACTAGAGTTAGTTGGTAATCGTTTAGAATATCTTGACTCAGCTATGTTTAATGCAATCTCATTTTTACACGAACTGAACCTTGCCCATAATGCGCTAACTGTTCTTTCGGACAATACATTCGCTGGACTGTCGCGCCTGCAGTACCTCGATCTTTCTCATAACTCTATTAAGACGAATTTCAAGGAACTGTTCCACAATTTACCACGCTTAAGACGTCTCGCCATGGCCGGAGCGGGGTTACGGATGGTACCTCATATGCCACTTGTGAACCTCACAGAGCTCAATTTAAGCAGTAATTTAATAGCTTCATTTCGAGAAATCGATGTGCGTCATATCGCAAACCTGCGAGCTCTTGACCTTGCGCGAAACCGTTTCACATCTTTGCAACCGGCCATGTGGGCAGCTTTGCCTCGGCTAGCCTCTCTCGATGTTTCATACAATCCTATTGTGCGTATCACATATGGTGCTTTTGACGGTCTGGAGTACCTACTCCATTTACGCATTGACAATCTTCGCAATTTGGAGGCGGTTGAGCCACGCGCATTTCGACCCCTTTTGTCATTGCGTTCACTTGCACTTGAGTCACCGATGGGCAGCAGAAAGAGTGATGCATCTTTGGCTGATATTTCAGCAGCTGTACCTAGTCTGGAGTCACTTACAATTGTCGTCCGAGAATTGACGCTCGATTCGCAGTTGCTTGGCTTACACTCACTCAAGCTGCGCGTATTGGAGTTGCGTGGGATGGCACTACAACAAATATCTTCTCACGCGTTTGAAGCGTTAGGTCAACAACGTGCATTGATACTACGCTTAAGTAATACAGGTGTGAGCGTATTGCCTCCCGGCCTTGCACGTCCGCTAGCGCGGGTACCGCACCTCGCTCTGGACCTAAGCAATAACCGATTAATCAATTTTGGGCCTTCTACATTATACCCTAACCTCACGGGATGGAATAGGCTTGCAACTAAACTTCTTCCCGGTAAGAGTTTGTCTCATGTTTACTTTTTTAGTCTGCTGTTGACCTCTATGGGTTTTTAATAAGTGCACAATTTGCAGGTGGGCTTGTGCTTGTAGGCAATCCGTTACGATGTGGCTGTTCGGCTTCTTGGGTGGGAGCATGGCTTCGACGTTGGACTGCCGAAGTTGGCGGCGGGGCGAGAAGTGCACGGGAGGCAGCGCGGCGCAGCCAGTGCCAGCGCGTGGACGCAGCACCACGAGCGCTGTTAGCGCTTGACGCTGACGAGGCTGAGTGCCATGCCAGTGCCCTCAGCAGTAGTGCAGCTCTCGCTTCTGTCCCGTTCCGTTTCTCGGCATTAGTTCTGCTGGTTTTACTAATACAAAGAATCTGTGTGTTTAGCTAGTGAAACTTGCCTTTTTCGAAGGCGTCAACGCAAGACATTTCGTAAGTTGTTTCTAGTGACTGGTGATGAACGGTGATACATTTTATAAATTTGAGAGTCTAACACACTTTGTGTACTGTGCGATAAGAGTGGCAACCTGTGTCTTCAAAATTAAAGTTTCAAGGAAATTCATGACGTTTTTCAAAAAAAAAAATCAATACTTTTAAACATGTATAAGCGACAAACACTGTGACTATGTAAAATGCAGTGACTCTTGGAATCTGATATTGTTAATTTGACAACGAATAACATCTAGTTATATTGTATGGTTCTTTTGATTACAAAATAAATCAATTTTGTAAGTACTAACGAATTGAATGTAGTGACATTTATTATTAAAACAAGATTCTAACACATATCAACTAAGCCTTCGCGGGTTGCTCATCAATTTTAATTTTAGAAACTTTTTGATAAATGGCTAATTATGTGAAACAGAGACCATTGACAGTGTGTGACACTGTGGAGGAATTACGTTGTTTCTGAAGATTTATGTTATGTTAGTGTGTTAGAAAAGCTGGATTTTATTAATACTTGTAAACTAGAAAACCAAGAGAAATTTTCCATAGCAACTATAAGAAAATAAAATCTACCATTTCTTCTTAACATTTTTCTAAGTAGGACATATTAGACATGCAGTCGGGGTAATGAAAAGCTACTTTTTAGATTCTGCATGTATGTTGATTTAAAGTTTGATTGGATCTCTTCATTCATATTTTCGATTTTTATAACTATATTATATATATATATATATATATGTATTATTTTAGTATAAGAAATAAGCGTCAGAAGATCTCTAACGTTTCATTATTGACATAAATGTAAGTTAATATTTTGCTTACCTACGTCTAATTGAAGATTTATCATCTATTTAAAAATCTCATAACTCTGAAAAAACCTGTGTCATTAATATAACACGTTTGTCATCAACATCAATATAATATGGGTATATCCTATAAGTTAGAATAAATTTTGTTTGGTTATTTTTCATACATTAATTTTTATTATTTTTACTGAACTATTAAATTATTGTTATAACATTAGCAGATGGTCGTAAGCAATAACCATATGAATCTTTACAATACACAAATGTAATTAATATGAAATTTCCTTTCCGGGCACAGGTATGCAGTCAAAATTCATTAAGAGGGTAATTTTTAATAGCAAAATTTCTATTTATTAATAAATAAATTGATTTTGCATTATTGTATCCCTGTGTTTAGGCAATGGTTGGACACTCCAACCCTATACCAAATCGTATCTATATATTAGATTTGAATATCGAGTATTCAATCTGTATATATCAATATCTATATATCAGTCGATATCCAAATACCTATGTGATTCTGAAACTATGTAAGGACGTCTACGTATATATGTAACGTATGTAAGGACGATTTTTAATGGATTTGGTTGGCTTAGATTTTTAGATTTATTGTAATATCTTACTATTGGTTAATGTATATGATACTCTGAACGTAGTATATCATACAACGTAGAGTCGGAATAGGTATATCTGTTTTACTCAAATATAATTCGTATTCTTTCGCGCGCTTATGGTTCATTCTAATTTTGAATCATGTTTCATACTATAGATATTTCACTTGATTATTTATTCAAATACGATGTTAGATGTTCTATAAATTGATTTTGTAGATACTGGAGTGGTATATAATACATAGGCAATCTATTGCCCGATGTTTAGATATTGGATGTTGTACCGATATACAGATATTAGATCTATATACGATTTGTATCGCCCACTATATAACCTTGTATAATTAGTACACCTATTGTGTAAGTTTCATTTCATGGAAAAATAATCCAAAGTGTTTTATTTCGGTTTTTTATTTTATAAATAAATCTCGTAAGATTCAGAAGTTGTGTTTGGTTATGTGTGTACAGTGCACGCGTGTTTATGAGGCTGTAATCTACGCGGCCTACTTGACCATTCCAAGAAATCTATATACGACTGTTCTAGTTATGTACATTTTGTAAATAGCCGATTGTGATGGAACTGAAAATGTATTAAATATTTTTGTATAACGAAGTCTTATAAATTGAAAAATAAACCTGCCCTTTAAAATAAGATTTTTTTAATAGGATAGGATGACAAACGAGCAGACAGTCCACCTGACGGTAAGTGATTGCTGTAGCCCATAGACATCTACATCTATCCTCGATTACGAATCAAAATGCGGACGCGTTGTCATCCGTGAGGACTTAAGTGGAATGCCTCTGTAACGATCTCCCCCCCTCTCATAGTAATAAATAATATTATATTAAATATTATTAATTCCCCTTTACAATAAAACTTATATATTTGTGACCAGGATAAATACGTTTTGATCTTTCTAAATGATTTTCTAAAGGTAAATATTAATAATAGGCCGTTTGTAATATTTTGGCGTGATCCATCCATCGACCAGAACCACAAGAGAGCGTCGAATCAGGCGCAGCACACCCGCAGATCCATCACAAGACGCAATACCGCAAGTAGCAGTAAGCATCAATGCAACTATCATACCGGTGGCGCCCCCTCACAACACACCCACATGATCCCTATCGACTTTGGTAACAAAGTTGGTATTGTTGTTATATAAAAAATATCACCAACGTATCATAGTAGCACGCTACTAAGACGCCAATAAACAAAACTCCACGTATCATAGCGCTAATGCACTAAGACATGAAGTTGAGTATGCCTGTTACACTTAAAAGTGCTACCAAACACACTCATCATCCCCATCCGAAAGATAGACGACACTTCGCTATGTGCAACGACATCGCCCACAAACGGTATGGGTGTGCGATATCCACGGGAAAGCCGTATTGCTACAACAAACCCGCTTACCACCGGCACTAAGATGTTAATTGTATACCTCCATCGACCAGAACCACAAGAATGCGTCGAATCAGGCGCAGCACACCCGCAGATCCATCACAAGACGCAATACCGCAAGTAGCAGTAAGCATCAATGCAACTATCATACGGGTGGCGCCCCCTCACAACACACCCACATGACTCTTATCGATTTTGGTAACAAAGTTTTTATTGTTGTTATATAAAAAATATCACCAACGTATCATAGTAGCACGCTACTAAGACGCCAATGAACAAAACTCCACGTATCATAGCGCTAATGCACTAAGACATGAAGTTGAGTATGCCTGTTACACTTAAAAGTGCTACCAAACACACTCATCATCCCAATCCGAAATATAGACGACGCATCGCTATGCGCTACTACGCCGCCCACAAACGGTATGGGTGTGCGATGTCCACGGGAAAGCCGTATTGCTACAACAAACCCGCTTACCACCGGCACTAAGATGATATGTCTAGGACACATCGGTTAGCGAGTCCAAGTTTACCTCGGACCAATTGCTCGTGAAGCAGCACACACGCCACCATAATATTCCTTTTCAAGTCTAAGTCAAGTCAAGTCAAGTCTAAGGACTAGTCATTTTGCTACAGTACTAGGAGCAGTCAGTCACCCGACCACCCCATACAATGCTTATGCATCAAGGAGACCTCCTATAATATTGCTTTTGTATCATAGACCTTACTTTCATAAGTCATGTATATATAGGATTCGAACCCATGACCCTACTATTGTAATGCATATTAATCATAGAGACCTTCTATAGTATTGCTTTTGAATCATAGACCTTACTTTCATAAGTCATTCATATATATAGGATTCGAACCCACGACCCTACTATTGTAATGCATATTAATCATAGAGACCTTCTATAGTATTGCTTTTGTATCATAGACCTTACTTTCATAAGTCATTAATATATAGGGTTCGAACCCACGACCCTACTATTGTAATGCAAATTCATCATAGAGACCTTCTATAGTATTGCTTTTGTATCATTGAGTTTAATATCATAAGTCCCTAATATAGGACTAGTCATTGTGCTACAGTACTTCAGGCAGTCGGGCTCCCGACCACCCCATATATATCTACAACTGCAGGAATGTATCTCCGGCAGCTCATCCATACAAGACATCTATACATGAACACCTTCAATAACTTAGGAAAATTTTCTTTTATACGTGAACTCCTTCCACAACTTAGGAAATTTCTTTTATACATGAACACCTCCCATGACTTAAACAATTTTTAACAAATTTTCTAATTATCTTATAAACGTTATTTAACTTAATTTTATAATATTTTTTGACTTTTATTTCTATTATTTATCTTATTTTAAATATTTTTTTCAAGTTTTTAAATAAATTTATTTATTACGAAAAACAATAATTTTGCCTTTAATTTACTATGTTATTGGGATAATGTCTGAAATATATTAACTTTATGTTTATTAATTTAACTTAATTGCTTAATATATATCTTTCAAGACTATTTTTGACGCCCCTTTATATTGAATTTAATTATTAATAATAATATTGGGCCGTCACACTTCGTTTCCAGTCAAAAGGGTCTCCGGTTTTCTACACTCACCATATGAAACACAGCTGCATTAAGCTACTATTTGACGCTGGTATTCTGTAAGAGCGTGGTCCTTCCCCGGTCGAGCCAACCCATTGGTGCTACAACTATACTACTAATATAACTGCAGCATTGCTCTACCACGTAATCATACTGTTTACACACGATCGTAACGACCGGGGTGAAGAAACGGTTAGCGTGGTGCGGGGGGCGGAGGCTAGCTGTGTCGTACACGCAGCTCAAGCCGGGCAGTCGGCCGAATGCCTTGTTCGGTAAAACCGCGCCAGTTGAACGTCTGGTGTTACGTAATCTCCCGGGTCGATTTAGAGGTCGTGAGTTTGATATAATTTTTGCGTCACTTATAGACGGCTTCGATGGTGTTGTTTTTGGTCGTTAATATATTTGACAATGAAGCTTATTTCTTGAGTTTATTTGCACGAAGCCCGGGTCGATTATACTATTGTTTGTGACTGTCATACGGTCGAGCGCAACAGGTGCTGATGGGTTCCACACTTGGAGAGAGGCAGTGCCTTGGGATTTGCTGTCGAGGATCAGCGGGGATGTCAGGTTAAACATTAAACACAATACTACACACCACTTACCCTACCCTTACTACTTACCCTACCTCCGCCAATCGGTAAGTGTTGCTTGCTTCTTTGTTAGCCGTTATAATTTAGTTATCCATAGGTCCTGGACCCTCCCCTTTGTTACTCGTCTAGTTGGACTACGAATGGGCCCTAGTTCAATAGTCTTTGTCAGGGTAACTGGAGGCAGAAACACATACAATACAGTACATACAAACATGATACATAAACACTCACGCCTGTCACCCAGAGGGGTAGGCAGAGACTACGGACTTCCATTTGGCACGATCCTGACATACCTCTTTCGCCTCTTTTACATACATATATCTACGCAAACATGCTCGTTGGTTAAGGGTACTTCTAACGTGGCCCATTTTCAAAATATCGCCAATTTGGTCGATAAACTTTTTCCTAGGGCGTCCCTTCCCGACTCGGCCGTTCACATCTGCCATATAAATTTGCTTTGTCACTCTTTCCTCATTCATTCTTTCCACATGACCAAACCACCGAAGCATTCCTTTCTTAATCCTGGTCACAACATCATCTTGCATACCACATTTATCTCTTATCACGCAATTTCTCACCCTGTCATTCAGATTCAACCCTAGCATATTCCTTAAAGACCGCATTTCTACAGCATTTATTCTACTTTCGTGCTTCTTCTGCCACACCCAGCTTTCACTACCATACATTAAAGTAGGGACTAACACAGCATTATGAATTACCATACGTGCCTGCTTTGACACATTCTGGTTCTTCATAATAGAGTGTAGTGCCCCATTGACTCTATTCCCTGCATTTACTCGTCGTTCTATATCCCTATCATATCTACCATCCCTGCTAAATACACATCCCAAATACACAAACTCATCCACTTGCTCAATTAACTCTCCTTCTATTCTTATTTCACATACCGTTTTGCTTTCTTCTCTTTCAAAAACCATCACTTAGGTCTTACATGCGTTCACTTTCATTCACCTTTCTTTTAATTCCCAGTTCATTAATGTAACCATCATTTGCAACTCAGCCGCCGATGACGCAAATATGACTTGATCATCGGCATACAAAAGGCATTTGACGGTTAACTCGCCCATTCTTAACCCACATTCTTCATCTTTCAAAGTTTGCAAACACCGGTCCATAAATAGGTTGAACAGCCAAGCTACACAGCCTTGTCTGACACCTTTTTGGATGCCAATCCAGTCCGAGTAGACCCCATTGATCGTGACACAAGCACTAGAGTCCCTATAAAGAGACCTTAATCGTGGCTGATGCCAGATGAACTGGCATTTTTAAGTAGCATAGACAGCAGATTCAGCAGCACCGGGACGTCGGCTGTGGATACGGCAGCAGGGTTATTACGCGGAAGACCGTACGGAGGGACAGCGCTGCTGTGGAATACCACTGTGTTTCCTAGTGTTACGGTAATAAGTTGCGATAATCCGAGAGTGAGTGCTATACGTGTCGTCACGACAGTGAGTCCGTTTATTGTGGTGTCTGTGTACATGCCGGTCAATAAATTAGTCAACCTGCCTGTATTCACGGACTGCTTGGGAACTGTAAGTGCTATCAGTAATGAATATAGTAATGAACCTATTTACGTGTTAGGGGATTTTAACGCTCATCCGAATGAATTATTTTTTAAGGAACTAAAAAGTATATGTAATGAGTTTGCATGGGTACCTGTAGATATAAAAATGTTGGGATTGACTTCTGATACTTTTACCTACATGGATCCAGCTAGTGGGTCAAAGCGTTGGTTGGATCATTGTGTGTTGTCGTAATCAGCGGAGTCCTCTGTGGGCAGTGTGTATGTCAAGTATGACATACTATGGTCGGATCATTTTCCTGTTATTTGTGAATGTAATTTGGGATGCCTGACTCCTATTAAAATTACTCCTATTAATACTGTTAATAAATTGGTTTGGGGGGAAAGAACATCAGACCAAATTTCTTTTTATAGAACTGAATGTCATAAACGTCTTAGGTTGATAGATTTTCCGTCTGAATTTGTAAAATGTGCGGATAAATATTGCAATGACCCAAAACACCTAGTTATCGTCGATAAATTGTACTCTGACATCGTGCTCGCCTTATCACAAGCCGCCGCGGAGGGCCGGGGGGCGAGCGGGAGCAGAGTAAGCGGGATTGCCGCGCTAAATATATTGCTGGCTGGAATAAACATGTCAGTGACAGTCACGGGAGGGCCAGGGCGAGTCTTCAGGAGTGGTTGCTGTGTGGGCGTCCTACCACAGGAGATGTATACAAAAAGATGTATGAATGTAAGAAAATATTTAAATCACGTATTAGGTGGTGTCAAAACCACCAAGACCAGATAAAAATGGACATACTTGCCTCCAAACATTGCAAAAAGGACTTCACAGGTTTCTGGAAAAATACTAACCATCTGAGGAGTCGGCCTGGTTTTCCTGTGACTGTGGATGGAACAAATGACCTCAAGGGTATAGCTGATAAATTTAAAAACAATTTTATTGTCAAATCACCTCTGGGACCGTCAATATCACAGGCTTCAGGAGGGGTGAGCGGGGAGTATCTAAATACCCGAATAAAAACTAAAGATGTGTTGAATGCAATACAATCTATCTCAAAGGGTAAATCCCCTGGGCATGATGGGTTGAGTGTGGAACATGTACATCACGCTGGGCCTCATATATCTAGGGTGTTGTCCATGTTGTACAATCTTTGCATATCTCACTCTTACCTGCCCGCGGATATGATGAAAACTGTTGTGGTACCAGTGGTGAAAAATAGGGCGGGAGATTTGTCAGACATATCTAATTATAGACCTATATCCCTGGCAACTATAATAGCAAAAGTGTTTGACAGCATTCTAAATACACATTTAAATCAACACATACAGTTAAAGGACAGTCAGTTTGGGTTTCGTTCGGGGCTGTCCACTGAATCTGCTATATTGTGTTTGAAGAGTGCTGTCAAATACTACACTACAAGAAAAACACCTGTTTACGCTTGTTTCCTTGACCTTTCGAAGGCATTCGACCTTGTGTCTTATGACATACTATGGAGGAAGATGAAGGAAGCCCATATACCGGATGAACTAGTACACATTTTCAAGTTTTGGTACGGGAACCAAAGTAACAGCGTGAAGTGGGCGGGCACTATGTCAGACCAATACAGGCTGGAGTGTGGTGTGAGGCAGGGTGGGTTGAGCTCTCCTTCTTTATTCAACCTGTACGTTAATGAACTGATTGAGGCGCTCAGCAAGCAACATGTCGGTTGTCATATAGATGGCGTTTGTTTCAATAACATTAGTTACGCGGACGACATGGTTCTGCTGAGCGCCTCGGTCTGTGGACTCAGAAAGCTTCTGAGAACGTGTGAGGATTATGCAGCTGGTCAGGGGCTGATTTATAATTGTAAAAAGAGCCAGTGTATGGTCTTTCAGAGTGGTTCTAACAAGGTGACGGAGATGCCTTCTCTTCTACTTAATGGAATAACGTTAAAGAGAGTATATGAGTTTAAATACTTAGGCCATATTGTCACCCCCACACTGAGAGACGATGCTGACATTGAGCGGGAGCGGAGGGCGCTGTCGGTCAGAGCGAACATGGTGGTCCGGAGGTTTGCACGGTGTTCGGAGGGAGTGAAAGTAACTCTTTTCAAAGCTTATTGCACTTCCTTTTACAGCTGCAGCCTGTGGACTGACTATGCGCAAATATCGTACGGTGCCCTACGCGTCCAGTTTAATAACGCGTTCAGGATGTTGGTGGGGCTCCCCCGGTACTGTAGTGCATCGACGATGTTCGCGTGTGCTCGTGTGGACTGTTTTCACACTACAATGCGCAAGCGAGCAGCGTCACTGGTACGGCGAGTGCGGGGGAGCCACAACAGCATGCTGACCGCGATAGCAAGTAGACTGGATTGCCCCTACATCAACCATTGTTGTGGCCTACACATTGTGCACAGTAGGAATTAATATGACATGTGCAGGGAAGATTAGGTATTTATTGTGAGTGTTTATTGTTTTTTTAATTACTTTAACATTGATTTATGATTTAACATTGATTTATGATATATTGATTGAGATTTTAATTTGATTATTTTAATTTTTATTTTGATTTCAATTTAATTTAATGAACCTAATGTAATGTAATTTTTGTAATGTGACTGGTGATATAATTATACCCATATGAGTCTGTGTTACTTGATGAATAAATGATTTATTATTATTATTATTAATGCCTGTATCAAACCATCGCTCAACCCATATGAGTTCAGTGTTTGCCATAACACATTCCTGTCCACTCTGTCATAAGCCTTTTCCAAGTCCATGAATGCACAAAAAACTTTCTGGTTTTTGGCCAAAAACTTCTCCGCAATCATGCGCATGGAAAAGATTTGATCTGTACACCCCATTCCCTTTCTAAAACCCGCTTGCACATCCCAAATTTTTCCATCAGTTTCTTTCATAACTCTTTCTATTAACACCTTAGCATACAGTTTACCCACAATACTAAGCAAGCTGATACCGCGGTAGTTTTTGCAGTCCTGCTGTGACCCTTTTCCTTTATATATTGGTACTATAACTGCTTTACACCAGTCATCCGGTACCCGTTTTAATTCCCAACATAAATTAAACAAGGTGTACAGCAAGCCTGCCACCACTCCCTCTCCAGCCCTTAGCATCTCGAGTGATACTCTATCATATCCAGCTGCCTTACCTGCTTTCATGCTTTTCATTGCTTTCATTATTTCATCTACACTTATCTTCATACCCCTTTCCACTTCTTTCGGAATTTCTAGTTCATTTAATTCAGACGACTCTTCACTCATAAATACGCTTTCAAAGTATTCCTTCCATCTGTTTAAATTCGAAACTTCATCATTCAGAATACATCCATTCTCGTCTCTTATAGCATTTATTATAGGCTGTTTTGTATTTCCCCTGGCAGTTCTTACGAGTTTCCAGAACATTTTTATGTTAGCCTGGAAATTATCAGATATCCTTCTATCATTCTTATTCGTTCTTTCTTTCTTTTTCCTTTCAACAACTTCTTTTACTCTCTTATTTAGACGTTTAAATTCTGCCTTTTTTCTTTCAATCTCATCATTCATACCAGAAGAATTACCAGCTTTGGTTGCTAGTAAATCTAACCATGCTTTCTTCTTTGATTCAACTTCCACCCGTACCTCATCATCCCACCATAACGTATTACTTTTCCTTTCATTTGTTCTCTTATTTACACCACATACTTCGGTGGCGGTATCCACCAAACCTTTCTTAATATTATCCCACACAGTATTCAAGTCTAAATCATTCATACACAACTCATTCAAACATCTAATATTTTCTCTCAGTCTACATTTATACTTTTCTTTCACATTTTCATCTTGTAACTTCTCTATTCTTATACGCTGTAACGCAGTGGTAGACACAGATTTCCGATGCCGCCAACGCTTGAAAAGACCATTAATTCGACATAAGACCAAGTAATGATCCATCCCTACGTTAGACCCCCGGTAAACTCTTGTATCTACGACGAATCTATCATGCTTCTATCATCACCTCTTTCCCATGTATACATGTGAATCTTCTTATGACTTAAGAAAAGGAGATTCTAATATCGATTTGATTAATCTGTATTACCTCAGAACTTTTTTCTCGGTGAACCGATTTTGATGATTATTTTTACTTAAAAGCTGGTGCTTCTCATGTGGTCCCATATAAATTTGATGAGATATGACCAAATGTTTTGAATTATCTTTAATAATGCATATTTAATTAGCCTGTTCCCATAATGATTTCTTAAATTTACGCGAACACTACACATTGAATAAAACAGTCCCCCCCGTGACCATGGGCGCTGTAAAGCACCCGAAACGTCGGGATAATAATAAAAATAAATTAAAAGTAATTAAACGCGATAAAATCCGTAAATAATAGTTTTATTCAATAGCCTGTTCCCGTTGAAGATTTACAAAATATCCGCTAGAGGCAGCACTAGCAGTGGGTGTGTACATGTTTTGCATGGCAGCATGTCTCTACCACATATAAGACATATAATATTATTTTATTAGGTTGACCTTCGTTTATTAATTTTTAACGTCTTTAAAAGAAGCTCTACCACCTATGAATAAAATAAAATATATTTCTAGTGGTAGGTGCTAATAAGCCGACGTTGTGTTTATCAAAATAAAAACAGCATAACTCTTAAATTTAGAATGTTAAGGTCGAGTTTTCAATCGCAGACTGAGGTATCGTGTAGATACGACCTAAATGTCGCTGAGATTTTCTGAACTAAAAAGTCATTTAGTAGGTACCATCAATCCATATAATATATTTCTATTACCAGCTGGCCAGACAATTGTTCTCCTCTTTCCGACGACTCTTTGTGCTATAAAAGTCCTTAAATTAGCAATGAAAATCTTGAAGGTCATGTATCGGGATAAAATTATCCTATGTCTTAAGTTAGAGCAAGCAATTTCATCATCATCATCATCATCATCATTACAGCCCTTCACAAGTCCACTGCTGAACATAGGCCTCCCCCAAGTAATGCCACAAAGCACGGTCCTGAGCCACCTGCATCCATCGACTTCCTGCATATCTTACCAGGTCGTCACTCCATCTAGTGCTGCCACTCGAGAACCTTTCTTCCCCATCGGTTATCGGTTCTTCGAGCTATATGGCCGGCCCATTGCCACTTCAACTTACTAATCCATTGGGCTATGTCGGTCACTCTGGTTTTACTGCGGATATCCTCATTTCTGAGTCTATCACGCAGAGAAACTCCGAGCATAGCCCTCTACATAGCTCACTGAGCGACCTTGAGCGTCCTCATACGGCCAGCAGTGAAGGACCATGTCTCAGATCCGTAAGTCATCACTGGCAACACGCACTGGTTGTACAATCTAGTTTTTAGAGATTGAGGTATACCTGACGAGAAGATATATCGTAATTTCCCGAACGCTGCCCAGCTGAGTTGAATCCGTCGATTGACCTCTCGGATACGGAAAATATCATAAAAAGTTTTGGTAAACGTGAAAAATATTAAATGTAAATGGAGAGAAATTTTAAACGATCGCAGTAATAAATTTCATTAAATAACCGAAGAGGGTCTTAGGACCAGAATATCGGTAATAAATTACAGACTCAGGAAATTAAATATCAATTCAAGAACGAAAGTAATTTTATGCTTTGGATATTACGTAACTTTAACTTTGACTAAGTATTAGAAAATATTATTATGCTAGCAAAAGCCATTGTTAAAAATTGTCTATGAATCAACACGCATGAAGCCTTCATAATAATTACTAGTTTTTTTTTAATAATTTACATTACAATTATTGCAATGGAACGGACACTTTATAATTTCAAAAACATTTTAAAAAGGAATTCACTTCCGTCTTATTGTTATTTATTTTTGGTTTAAATTGAGGTTTTTAATAGGCGAAAGTATTGTAAATCACACAGCCAAGTCTTTGTGACGGCGCACTTATTGAGAGTTTGATACAGACAATGGTTAAAAAACTCAATTTTCCCTGTTGTTGATCTATGAATAATGTTTTTAGTTACAAACATAATAAAGTGATTAAAAGCGCTGTGTGACACTAGCTACATTGACACTGACGGTCGTTGAATTGACAGATGACAACATTTAACATAGCCACGTGTCAATCATTAACTTCTCGTGACCGAATCATTCTAGTTCATTTTGTCACGCGTGCCGGTATATTCGGATCGATCATTAAAATGGACTTTCGGACTCCAGTACCCTGCATTAAAAACAATTTATTCAAATCTTTCGGGATTCAGTCGGTTTTCGATTTATTCGCATTTCCACGAAGTTACCACGAAGATGCTGGCACCCATCACATGTTTTATTGTCCTCTGTCGCCTCTTAATGCCGCCACTAGAAAATGACTTCGTTTACACAAGTAACTTTTAATAACGACCGAAATGTATAAATAATACATAATGGAGAATGTAAATTTGATCTTGTTGCTTTCATTAAATAAGCCTTTGTTATCCACCAACTTTAACTTAAATTAAGAGGAAATTCTGTTAATTTCTATAAACGATCGCACAATTTCAATAATGAACGCCAAACCATCAGTAAATTTTGATATTGTGTCTCATTCAGTGTAATTGGTTTTTAGCTGAGTATGGAACGTTGCAAAATTTCAATTAACAATTTCATTTGCACCAGACAAACGAAATATTTAATTAAAATTTTAAGTGTGTAGTAAACAGGTTTCCTGTATGTATGAAACAAATTGAAGAAAAGATTTAGGCACGGCGATCACTTCCTTAAGGCACTGCTTATTCCATGTTTAAATTTCTTCAAGCATATTGAAATAAGGTTAAAAAAATAAAGGTAAATTTATTAGGCACTTATGTCATAAATTTGCGCTTCATAAATAAATCTGATTTGTTTGAGGTAAATTTTATTTTAAATATTTTTTTCTTTATA
Source organism: Parnassius smintheus behrii (assembly GCA_036936625.1). Lineage (NCBI taxonomy): Eukaryota > Metazoa > Arthropoda > Insecta > Lepidoptera > Papilionidae > Parnassius > Parnassius smintheus. Next base: position 58,862,801 of record JAUPFT010000004.1, on the reverse strand, counting down.
TAATAACGAAGACAGACGATCACATTTTCCACCTGATGGTAAATTAATTAAGAATTAAAATGCAGATGCTTTGTCACTCTTGAGGACTAAGATGGAACGCCTCGTTGTCAGTATAGAGAGTCTTCGTTTCTCTAAACTCACTATACTCGTATGAAACACAGCAGCTGTTTGGTAGTTTGTTCTGAAGGAAACACTGGAGACGTTTTGGTTTGATAAAAAATGTATTTGCTCTTGCGCACCTTTTGTGACAACCTTCTTAATTGTAATGCATATATATATAATATAAATAAAAAGAATTATATAATTATAAATAAAAAGATAATTCAGTTTACAACAGCAGCATTAAGCCGCTATTTTAAGCTTTTATTCTGTGAGAGTGTGGTTGTTACCCGGTCGAACAAACCCATTCGTGCTATATTAATTGGAAAAAGAATCGGGTATTCTCATATTTTTGTTTGGTTGTATATCGCTCGCCAGTGTTCGTCCTTCCTGTATCCACACATTTCTTCCACACGCACTGAAGGAAGAGGAGGTTCGAAAATGTTGTGCCACCTTTTCTTCCAATGAGAAACGCGCCCCGCCGAGATTGAAGTGGTGGAAGTGGCCAACCAATATAAGGACACGCACCGCCGTCGCTTGCCCTTATTCTTCCTCTCTCGCATCGTAGTCAACACCGCTAGTTGTTATTGCACCTCTGTGGCAGTCGGCCACAGAACCGCTGGAAGTAACCGCCTCGCATAGTGCGAGCTCTTCCAACACACCACCAGACCAGGAACGTCAACCGCGGCACCGGAAGGAACCCTACCTCAGTAAGTGCATCTTTCCTTTTTCTCCTTCATGTTTAGGTGCTCGAATGATTTTTATTTAGTAATTATTACCGACATCGACATTATAGGCGTATTATGTTTTGTTATACATTGCTGCATCGTATAGAATAAAATAAATAGATAGATATATGGTTTTTTCACAAAGAAGCAGTATATAATACACAGATAAAGGTATGATAAATAGTGTCAAAGTTGTATTGTATATATTATAGGTATGTATATAGTGTTAAAATAGCTTTGTATTATCACTATGTAGTAGTTATAGCTTAGCAAATATAGAATTATCAATATAAAAGCACATGGTAAGATTATTTTAATTGAAAGTGACCCTAGTCAGGTAAAAGTAGAAAAGTGGTAGGATAGCATGGTATAGGCATATTATTCGAAGGAAAGTAAACTATGTAACAAAAAGGATGTTGACTACGAAAGTTCATGAATATAATAGTGCAGGGAGGCCTAAGAAAATATTGATGAACTGTATTAGAGTTAATATGCGCAGGAAAGGAGAAAGTGAGATGACGACTAATAGGGGAGAACAGAAGAGGAATATAAGTTATGACGACCCTAAATAGCCTGAAATAAAGGCACGAAGAATTTTTTTTAATTTTATTAAAAGATTTTTTATTAAAAGAACATGTTAAAGATATCCTGCAGCATTTGGATTTACAAGTGCAAGAAAAATATGCATTGTTGTGACATGTTTCGATCTATATATTAGCTATGCAGCAACGTAAGAGATCCATCTCTCCATTTCTTCCCCTACGTGTCTTAAGAAGGAAATGCCAATATTCAATCAGTCGACATTTAAAAGATCGAATCGTATCAAATTTTTATTTTATTTTTTGGATATAGGCTGTTTTACGGATTTCAATATGTACATAATATAACTTAAAATAAAAATTAAAAAGGCGTCGAAATAAAAAGAGTTTTTTTTATCTTCACGCACAATCCCTAACGGGGTAGCCAGAGAGAACAGATCGCCAAGTGTCACGATCCTTACATACCTCTTTCGCTTCTTTCAGGTTCATTAACTTCTTCATACATGCACGTCTAGGTATCCGAGTACTCTTGACCCTCCCCTCTTCGAGCAATTTGCTCACATGGTCTTCGAAAGTTAGTCTCGGTCTACCTCGACACCTTTTAATATTTACTTTAGCTCTATATATTTTCTTAACCTGGGATTCGAAACCGGAAACTTATGATCAGCGGTCGTGCTTACGACGAGTAGACCCATGAGGCAGTCAATATAATGTTAATAATTATATTATACTATTAATATTATATTATAGTTCGGTTTTGGTGGTCATACCCCAGTATATCATAATTTAGAAGTTGAAGTGAATTCATCACGTACATTTCTGACTTCAACTCCTATTGTATCTAATTCCAAAGATCATTAAAGTTCGAAGAGGTTCCACAACGTCCGTTGACGAAAAGTTAACGTTCTGAGAAGTCTGCAGTTTATGATCATATCCTAGATAGCCCTCGCCATTACATAAGATTTGTTAGACCAAAAATTCTCGCGAAAGAACATCGATATTTACCAAGGATGAAACGTGAGGCTATTGAAATTAAAAAAACATCCCAATTTCGATAGAGAAGTAGGCTGGGACCTATCACCTGCTTCGAATCCTGTAATTAATAAAATTGAAACTAAACCCAAGCATACCACTGCATGAGTTCAAGACACAGTAAGTACATTCTACGTAGATCGCACCATAAGTAAAAATTAAAAACCTGAAGGTACTCCGGGTTAACACAGACATCAGGACGTCAGTCGCCTCAGTGTCCCGTGACCTCGGGTGCTGGAAAGTACTTGAATCGTCGGGAATTAAAAATTAATTAAACTAAACGCAATAAAATTAGTAAAATTAGTTTTAATTAATTGATTAAATTTTTCACTACGACTCCACCGAATTATACCAATTATATACTTAAAATACAAAGGGAACATTTTACTTACAACACTTTTATTCATGAAAAATAAAAATCCCCTTAAGAAATCATACGGAATGTTTTGTAATGATACGTATATTTTATGCTTTTGTTAGACTTTAAAGCATTGCTTAACCCCGAGGCAAACCTTTTTACCGCAAGTTTGCTAGGTTCTTGTTTAATCTCGGTCGTTTGTGGCGAATGTCAAGAGACACTCGACACATTGTCGTCTGTAGCGTGCAACATAGAAGCACAAAGAGGGAAATTATATGTTAATCATACTTTTTCTGCATTTGCATACTCTTGAGAATAATTTTTGTAATGCGTCTATTCTGACATGCGTATCTATGTACGATTATAGCTGACGGCGCGGGATGTTTTATAGCGTAAGGGTGACAAACGAGCACACAGTCCACCTGACGGTAAGTGGTTGTTGTGGCCCATAGACACCTAGATCTATCCTCGATTACGAATTATAATACAGATGCGTTGTCACCCGTGAGGACTTAGATGGAAGCCTCATTTCCAGTAAAAAGGATCTCTGGTTCTCTACATTAACCATTCAAAACACAGCAGCATTAAAATGCTATTTTACGCTGGTATTCTGTGAGAGCGTGGTCCTTCCCCGGCTACTATTATACTACTAATATAGTTCTGCATCTTTACTCTGCCCCGGAAAATCTTTTGTATAGTTTTTGAACTTTTGGACTCAATTACGTTCTAATGTGAGAATAGGTACCTTAAAATAATATGTGCGTGACTCACGAAGTTCACTCCGGAAAAAATGGGATAGACATATCTTAAAAGAAGATTCTTTTGAGCTTGTCAACCCTTCTATTAACATTTGCAGTGTAAGCTACTGCAGACAATATCTATTTTTTCCCTCTCTATCGAATCTAAAAATCTGGTAATAGATTCCTAGGCCTCTGTTTCTTCATCATCATCATCATTACAGCCCTTCACAAGTCCACTGCTGAATATAGGCGTCCCCCAAGTAATGCCTCAAAGCACGGTCCTGAGCCATCTGCATCTATCGACTTCCTGCATGTCTTACCAATTTGTCACACCATCTAGTGGGGGGTCACCTTACACTACGCCTACCGGTACGAGGCTGCCACTCGAGAACCTCTTTTCTGTATAGGAAAGTAGGAAAGGGGGCAAACGAGCATACGGCTCACCTGATGGTAATAGATTACCACCGCCCATGAACACTGCAACAACAGGAGAATTGCAGATGCCTTGCCAGTAGACGTGGGCCTTATTTCACGTCACTAGATACAGTAACTGGCTACGCGGCATGTAACCGAATCACTGGTTTTGAGTCATGTTACAAGTAGTGATTTTTGTAAATGCGTGATTTTGATTACTGTCGGGAGTCGACTGTCGGTCGGTCAAGCGCAAAGCGCACATGTGGCATACAACAATAAACAAAACATCGTAAGTAACAGTATTTTTGTACGTTTAAATTCCATACGTAAGACTATAGACATAGACAATAAAATAGAGTAATCTCTGTTTGTAAATAATTTCAACGGTTTGCGATTTCGGGAAGCGAGTCACATAGAATTTAACTAAAATAATTTTTAAAACATTTTTGACGAAGTCATGATCTCGTTTATTCATAAAAATAAAATAAAACTTAAAAATGTGTATAAAAATTTAAAAATTTAAATGTTTATAATATTATAAAACTTAAAAACTGTGTGTAAATAGCCAAACAAACAAGCAAATTAATTGTACAGTGCAAATAAAAGTGCAAAAACAAATGATAGTGAAAACGTTGAAAAAGTGTATATAAACTGTAAATATCAATAATCATTATATATACAATCTAATTGACTTGTAAATATGCCTGCATAAATAATTTTATGAAATATTTGTGTCATAGTAAACGCAAATCAATCATAAATACATTTAATGCAGTCAGACCTAAACCTGAATAAAGTATGAAGGGAAGTTAATTTATTCATGTATATAGTTACTGTACAGCTACAAACACAGGTTGTGATTAAATTTATTTTCGTTTCGTGTGTAACTGTATAGTTGGTGGTGATATTTATGCAAACAATCACAGTAGCCGAATAAAAATAGCCAGTTACAAAAATCACTAGTTTTGAAACAGGTGACGCCGATCAAGTCACTGGTTTCGTTACGTTTCTTGAAAATGACGTAACGACCCACATCTAGTTGCCAGCCTTTTAAAAAGGAGTAGGCTCTTTTCTTGAGGATCTTTATGTCGTATCGGTCCGGAAAAATCTCTGGTGATAGTCAATTCCACAAGGAAGTTGTGCGAGGAAGAAAACTTTTTTAAATCGCACGGTGTCATCCAGATGTTATGGATGGTATCGCGAGCTTCGTCGCGATGTGCGACGGTGAAATTGTGCGGCTAGAATTAGTCCGAACAATTCCTCAGAGATACCACTCCCCGTGGTAGATGCGATAAATTACGCAAAGACATGTAACATCTCTTCGTAGTGCCAGTGAGTCCATCCGATCGTAAGAAGCTCGGTTGCCGACGATTCAAACAGCTCTGTGCTGGATGTAATCAAAGGAAGGGAGCTGGTACTGAGGAGCCCCGGCCCAGAGATGGGAACAGCATTCCATGTGCGGCCTGACCTGCGCCTTTTAAAGTTGCAGGTGGTGAGCCGGCATTAAAATACTGACCCGCTCTGCTGAGCACGCCATGCTTTTTAGAGGTCAATTTTGTCTTCTACTTCAAGTGACCACGAAACTGCACGTCACTCGATATGTCAACGCCGAGGATTCCAATAACGACTGAGGAAACAAGGAGAGTGTCTTGAAACTGAGGAGATACGACGAAGGGTTTTTTTTAGTGATAAACGCGCAAACTTGTGTCTTCTGGGGATTAAACTGGACTAGATGTAGTCGCTCCCAGTCCGAGTCCATCGGCATAGCAATAAATGTTACCGGTTTGTAACATGTCATTGATATGCAGAAGAAACAGCGTTGATGATAGCACGCAGCCTTGTGGAACGCCAGCGTTAATGGACTTGTAATCGGACTATGCACCGTCTACTACGACCTTGATGCTCCAATCAGCAAGAACACTGGTGATCGAATTGCACAATTTCTCGGGAAGCCCATAGGTAAAAAGCTTCGTAAGAAGCACCTTGTGTCAAACCCAATCGAAGGCCTTCGCTATGTCCAAACTAACGGCCAACGCTATGTCCAAACTAATGGCCTCCACCTTGGACTCTGCTGTCTCCACCCATCTATGAGTAAGGTAGACCAGAAGATCACCAGCCGAACGACCGCGACGTAAACCGTACTGGCGGTTACTAATCAGCTGGTGATATTCAAGGTACCGCATGAGCTGGCTGATAATAATGGATTCTATTAATTTAGAGAACTAGGAGGTGATAGCGGTAGGCGTATAGTTGGATGGATCAGAGCGGTTAACTTTTTTAGGGATCGGGTGTTGTCTTCCATGATTTGTGGACTACGCCGAGGGAGTAGTACTAGAAAAGACGCATTAAAACAGGTGCCAACTCCGGAGCACACGTCTTCAGCACAAAAGGAGGTCCGAATGGCGTCCCACTCGGACTACTCGACTTGTTGACGTCTAGGGAGAGGAGTGCGCTGCGCACTGAGCGTTGGGTAAACAGGACATCCTGCATAGAGCACTCACTCCGCGGGGTGGTCAGCGGTGTATTCCTCCCGTTATCAAGAGTCGAGTTGGACGCAAAAAGAGAGCCCAGCAGATCGGCTTTGTCCTTTGCGGCATGAGCCAGTGAGTCGTCCTCCCTGTGCAGAGGTGGAAGAGATGGCTGACAGACGTTCCCCTGGACAGCTTTGGCGAGAGACCAGAATACACGTGTTCCCAAAGGAAGACGAACTAGTTTCTTGCCAATTCTGCCGATGTGCTCTGACTTTGCCTTGACAATTACATTTTTGTAGGACCCAGAGGTGGAATTGTACGTCTTTTTAAGAGCGCTGGTATTTGCATGCCGAGGCTACAATGCGAGAGCCCAGGCCTGCTAGCACTCCTGCTTATGACGTAATGCAATCTTGCAAGAACCAAACCATTGCTGGGTTCTGCCTCCGATAGGTACCACGGATGATGGAATAAAAAGTTCCATTTCCAGTAGAACGACATCAGCAATAGAATCAGCAACAACGCTGGGATCATCCAACGAGAAGTAAACCCGCCTCCAAGGGTAGGATGCGAAAAAAAATCGCATCCCGTCCCAATCTGCTGACCTATAATGCCAAACACGGCGGCAACTTACAGTACGCAACTGCGACAAGAACGTGAGTTTGAAGAGGCCATTGTCTGATCAGGAGTACGGTGCCACTCCGGATTAGACAATGGTCCGAGAACTCAAAAGGAGCGTCGACGGAGACCTGATATTCGTCCGGATGAGAGGTCAGCAGAAGGTCCAACAGGTAAGGTAAATTGTCTTCCACATCTTGGATCGCGTAGGTAACCAGTTGTGTCAGACCATATGCTAAAGCAAAGTCATAAACAGATCTACCCGTATCTTCGGTTAAAGGAGAACTAAGCCATTCAGCGTGGTGGACGTTTAAATCACCAAGTATCACCTTCTCTGCGGATGGGATCTAATGTAGCACGGAGTCTGTAGCCATTTGGACGTGGTCGATGAATCGATCTGTTTCGACATTACCGCTATGGGACCTATAGAGGCACCTGTAGACGCGGGGATGGTCGTCGCTGTCTACGCGCAGCCACAAGATGGATAGGTCCGTACCTTCAAGGCTGCCGAGGCGTCGAAAACAGATGTCGTCCCTGACGTACACGCAAACTCTGGCCCAGGGTACAAAGGAGTGTTCTAATTTTTACTCTGGATAGGAGAGATACGAAGTATCAGCCGGAAAGGATATCTGTTACTCGGTTAGAAAGAGCAAGGCCGGCTTCGCCATTTCCGGATGGTAGTGGACGGCGTTAAGGTTTGAATAAAGTCCCCTAATGTTGTCTGTTTCTTATCCAATCTTAATAGAGGAGTAATTAATAAACTGGTTTATTGATTATTGATTGTATTTATATCTGCCTATCAAAAGTCTACTGCTGAACACAAACTGCCTCCCCCACAGACCCCGCCACAGCTATCACACCTGGCAGATGGGCTGCTAATGGCATATGTTTATTATTTCCTCTTGTAAGCATGAAGAGGCTCCTGCACACATACTGTTTCTTTTCTCTGTATCACCGGTAACACCCCGCATAGGGTGATATGGGATAACGGAATTTCTAAAGCCACCATTTTAATATGTAAATATATCTATTCAAGTTTATTCGAGTTTTGTTTACTGTGTAACCGAATAAACAAAGTAATTACGGTAATAGGCTAGCCGCTATTTTATTTAAAGTCTAACTACTTCGTGGAAAAAGAACCATTTAATAATATAACACACGTTGTTAATTGTTTTTGATTGCTAAATAAATTTTGATTTGACCCAAAACCGTTTATCGTCTAATAATTTAGTTAAGCTACTTATTTATTTATTTATTGGTAAGACATAGTACCAACTGCGTAAATATTTACAACATTTTGAAATATTATCGGTTTTAAGTCCTGATATGTATGCCAATAAAAGTTCCTTACAATTTTTGCTTGCAATGTTTAATACTAATAGCAGCAAGTCTGACGAGAGAAGTCTATGATGCGCAATAATGAATCATCATCATCATTACAGCCCTTCACAAGTCCACTGCTGAACATAGGCCTCCCCCAAGTAATGCCACAAAGCACGGTCCTGAGCCACCTGCATCCATCGACTTCCTGCATGTCTTACCAGGTCGTCACTCCATCTAGTGGGGGGTCGCCCTACACTACGCCTACCGGTACGAGGCTGCCACTCGAGAACCTTTCTTCCCCATCGGTTATCGGTTCTTCGAGCTATATGGCCGGCCCATTGCCACTTCAGCTTACTAATCCGTTGGGCTATGTCGGTCACTCTGGTTTTACTGCGGATATCCTCATTTCTGAGTCTATCACGCAGAGAAACTCCGAGCATAGCCCTCTCCATAGCTCGCTGAGCGACCTTAAGCGTCCTCATACGGCCAGCAGTGAAGGACCACGTCTCAGATCCGTAAGTCATCACTGGCAACACACACTGGTTGTACAATCTAGTTTTTAGAGATTGAGGTATACCTGACGAAAAGATATGTCGGAATTTCCCGAACGTTGCCCAGCCGAGTTGAATCCGTCGATTGACCTCTCGGTCGAAGTTGGACTTACCTAGTCGGACTATTTGTCCCAGGTAAACGTACTCGTCAACAACTTCGAGCATAGTGCTCCCAACAACTACCGGCACAGGTGTGACATGGACATTAAACATGATCTTTGTTTTGTCCATGTTCATCTTAAGACCTATCCGTTGGGAGGCACTATTGAGGTCATTGAGCATAATGCTTAAGTCCTCCAGCGATTCTGCCATAAGGACTATATCGTCGGCAAATCGAAGGTGAGTGATGTACTCGCCATTGATGTTAATACCGTATCCTTTCCAGTCCAGTAGCTTGAAAACGTCTTCCAACGCAGCGGTGAAGAGTTTCGGGGATATAATGTCACCCTGTCTTACACCTCTCTGCAGTTGGATAGGTTTCGAACTCTGGTTCTGTACTCGGATAGCCATCGTAGCCCTACTGTACAAACACTTCAGCACTTCGATGTACCGACAGTCAACTTGGCACCGCTGAAGGGACTGTAGCACCGCCCAAATTTCGACGGAATCAAAGGCTTTCTCATAGTCCACATATGCCAGGCAAAGTGGCTGATTGTACTCTTCGGTCTTCTGTACAATCTGCCACAGGGTATGTATGTGGTCTATGGTACTGAAGCCTTTTCGGAAACCGGCTTGTTCGGGAGGCTGGAAGTCGTCGAGTCTGCGTGCGAGACGATTCGTAATGACTCTCGAAAGTAGCATGTAGACGCGGCTCAGAAGGGAAATCGGTCTGTAGTTCTTCAAGAGAGCGTTGTCGCCTTTCTAAAAGAACAAAACTACCGCGCTTCTGCTCCACGCCTCCGGAGTAGTGCCACCATGGAGGACGGAATTGAAGAGCTTCTGAAGGACTTCAAGTACCGGTGTTCCACCCGCTTTCAGAAGCTCCGCTGTAATTCCATCCTCGCCCGGGGCCTTGCCGTTTTTAAGGTGGTGGAGAGCCATTCTAATCTCGCTCAGACTGACGTCCGGGATATCATCGGAATAGTGTCGGATAAGACTTGCTCTTGGATCGTTACTCATACTTGCGTGTGGCTCCAACGATGATGTGTACAGCTGCCCATAGAACCTCTCAATCTCACTCAGAATCTCAGGTGTCCCGGAAACGATGTTGCCACACTCAGTCTTCAGCTTTGACAGTTGGCTCTTTCTGGCAGACAGATCTCTGGCAAAGACTTTGGAGCCCTGGTTCCGCTCGATCGCTTCTTTAATACGAGAAGTATTAAAATTGCGTAAGTCTCGTCGCATGCATTTGGAGATCTGTCTGTTCAGTTGCCTGTATGCTGTCAAATCTGTTGACGATTGCAGCCTCATCTCCCGTCTAACAGCCATGAGATTAAGAGTGTGATCGGAGAGTTTTTGTGTTCTTCTGCGGTGGGTCTTGCAGAACTTAGCTCCGACCGCATGGACAGTTTCCACGAGCTTGTCGTTCATATCGTCCACTGCATTGCAATCTTCTAGGCACTGGAAGCGATTACGTAACTCGAGCTGAAAGGTTTCGGGATTCTGGATTAGAGCACGAGGGGGACGGAGCGTTGACTTCATTAGACGAGACCTCTCCAACTTAACGTTTAGGTTCAGTGCAATAGCAATAATGAATAAAATGTTTTATTTTAAATGGAAAGTAGCAGTTAATAGGTTACGTGCGCCATTGTGACTGAACTTGGAAACAGCCATGCACTTTGAAATTCAAATTAGTTTTGTCTGCTTAACGCAACATTCGTTACCGTTATGCTACCTTTTTTACAGATAAGGATGACAAACGAGCACACAAGCCACGTGATGGAAAGTGAATGCTGTGGCCCATAAACATCTACATTTATCCGCGATTAAGAATCAAAATGGAGACTGGGTCAACGTGAGCTGTTATTTTAAGTTGGTATTCTGTGAGAGCGTGGTGCTTCTCCGGTCGAGCTGACCTATCCGTGCTACAGCTATAATTTAGTTGCAGCGTGGCACTACCACATATTAAGTTTGTTAAGGTTAAGGGGTTTCCATTTTAACCACTTTTTGGAGAACACCCTCGGAAGGTTTTTTTGTTTTATTTACAGTTACATATTTGGAGTATAGTGGAGGCGTAAGAGTATCCACCCATATCATCCCGTGGGTGTCGTAAGAAGCGACAGAATATAACTGATAAGGAAAAAATTTGCGGTTATAAAAAACACTTGCCAAGCGTGGCAACAACGGTAAAACATCTATGAGCATACTATTTTTTGTAAAATAAGAGAACGAGCACATAGTCCATCTGATGATATGTGGATACTGCGGCTCATTTAGCTCTACATCAAAAAGCTCTATAGAACTCTATGGATAAACAGAAAGCACTAGCTATTAGCTTATATATTTAATACTTATATATTTGTTCTTAACGTAGATACAAATCGGCTTTCAAATGGTTTTAGGTCCCATAAAAATTACAGGTCTAATCCAACTGATTGCTTGGATAAATATTTTATATTTAAAGAAATATGCAATCACGAACTTATGTAAATTACCGAAGGATTTTTTCACTGTGACGTAAAAAGCATTTTGGTATTATTTGTTTCTTTATTTGATTTATTATTTGGATATACTACAGGAAACATGATAAAAGAAATAATATGATAAGTTATACTCATTTGTTTACCATTAGTAAGATATGCAACATTGTGGAGGTTGCCTAATAAATTTGAAAATGAAACACTTATTATTAGAAATAAATTTCGGGCTAAACTGGTCGGTAATGATCGTAGTATTGAAGTTTGGTGATTATGTAGAATATTATACCGGTTTAAAAATATTTCTACTACCCCATAAATAATCTCACGGGTGTACTAAGAGGCGGCAGAGGAAACCAAACCAAGAAACGGCCAGCAGTGTCTTCCTAATGCTCATTAGAACAAAAATCTGCGGTTATAGAAACGCTTGCCAAGCGTGGCAGCTGTGACAAAATTCCCATACTGAAGCAATCTGTGTGGAAGTCTGTGCTTATTGTGGACTTTGATAGGCTGTAATGAACGAATGGCTTCTGTTATGTCTTCTAACGTTTCACAAGATCTCTTTAAGATATTTTCCCTCCCCGCTAATCACATCGAAATCAAATGAGAACAAACCAACAATTACTCAATTTATTGCAATTACCGAAGGAGTTCTACTGTGTGAACTCTTCCCCCATTGTCTCACTGTTCAACCCTTGACTACCGAGGCAGGTGCGCGCCGCAGCAATTTACAGCTCGTTTGAATCAGACCGAGGCAGCACAGAACTACATTGTTAAGCCTCTGTAATTACTTTGTATTCGAGTGTGGTTAAAAGGCCAACTACAATGTATAATCGTTATTGATGTTTAATTTCTCTTTTAAATGAACTTTTGCATTCTGATAAGTATGATTGCAAGTTTATTTTTTCCTGATAAGAAATTATTGGATACATAAAAAGTATATATTTTTTAATTGAAGGCTTAATATAAGCTGGTCTTGTGCTTATTGTTTTCGCATCCCGACCACGCTCGCTTAGAATACCGTCATGAAATAGCATCACAATATTGATGTTGCAGCTCCTCCCCCGGTCGACCAACCCATTCACGCGACAACCAAATTATGGCAGCATGTCTCTTCCACGTAAAAAGTTATTGCCAAACCACGTCTCAGATCCATAAGTAATCACTAGTAACACGTACTGGTTGTACAATATCGCTTTCGGGTTTTCATGTATACCTGATGAGAAGATGTGTCGTAATCTTTCATACAATTTGCTGCCTTTATTTTGTTAATGTTTATTTACTTTATAAATATTTCTAAGGATTACAATGATTTTATATGCTTACATAACGGAAAAACTTATCAGAGGTGCTAAATAATAATAATAAATATTATATTATCTTAAGTACATTGTAAGGACAGGTATCGAAGATGACCAGTGCCGGCGGTGTCATCAAAAGCCAGAGACCATTCAGCACATAACTGGCGGCTGCCAGGCTCTTGCTGGAACCGAGTACACGCAGCGCCATGACTACGTGGCAAAAATTGTGCACCAAGAGCTGGCAGTAAAATACGGTTTCCTGAAGGAGACAGAACCCTACTGGAAATACAATCCATCCCCGGTACTCGAGAATGATTCTGCCCAACTTTATTGGGACAGGTCAGTTTTAACTGACCGGACCGTTGAGCATAATCGACCCAACATAATATTAGTAGAAAAGGAGGAGAAGTGGACGTGGTTTTTGGATATTGGAATTCCAAACTCGCATAATGTGCAGAAATACAGCACTGAACAGTTAATTAAGTACCAGCAGTTAGCTGAAGAAATCCGACAGTTAAGGCGACAACAGCAGGTACTTATCGTCCCGCTGATTCTCTCTACCACGGGAGTTGTTCCTAAATCCCTTACTGACAATTTAGCTAAGCTGGGCATTTCAGTTAGGGTGAGGAACAAAATTCAAAAAGTCGTGTAATAGTGGGGATAAGCGGTCCACTATTAACAGACTCCGAGAGGTTTAGTGTTGGAGAAATGAAACTACTATTTTATGTACAGCCGAATGGAGAATGGAATGTGGAGTATTGAATGTGAATATGGAATATGGAGTATGAATGAATTTTACGCCGACCCAGCTTATATTTATATGCTAGACATATAAATACGTCGTTAGCTAACCAATAGTAACAATTTTTATTTGCCTAGCCAATTACAGTACATACATTATAACCAATAAAGATTATTAAAATACATCTATTATGTACGTTCCATTTGCCGGCGTGAGACTAGTGTTATCTTCTCGTATCTACGTCGATAGACTGGGCTATAAAAGTTGTGCAGGCTAGCGCGCGCGCTTTTTGCGCCCTCCTTTCTGCCAAGGAGGGTCGCGTTCGTATACGGCTTAGAGATCTCTAGTTAGATCGTTAAGCCAGTTCCTAAAAGGTTGGGTTTAGTGGGTAAAAGTCCCACATAACCACGCAGCCAGCTGCGTGGTATGCTATGAGCATTCCCAACCTCCCTCCCCCGCTTTCCGGAGGGTTGCCCATATATGCTTCGGGCGCAAAAAAAAAAGCGCGCGCGCGTAGTCGGCGAGCGGCGGCGGCGTGGGACACAGCTCCGGAACAGCAAGAAGAAGCGAGCTGCGGCGTTGAAGAAACGGCTTCAAAATGGTCAATGGATACATAATCGATAGCGGCGTGTTAAGACGATGTGGCGCTGAATGATATTTACGGCTGTTTCTTGTTTCTTTATTAGAACGTTAAATATATACGTCAAATTATCTCGCATCAATATGCAGCCCGCAGTATCTCAGTAGCCGGGGATAGTTAGGAAATAAATGTTTACTTTGCCTTCTGTGTTATGGTAGCAGTTAATAATATAGGCAGGCTTTAGTTAGGCGATCGATATGATTGTCGATTTCCTTCCGGGTATTTGTAATTTAAAAGCCTTGCTATTTCGCTCTAATACTTTATACGGTCCATCGTAGGTAGGTTAAAATTATTTTTTCACTGAGCTGTTTCATACAAAAACTTGCTTGCATGTTTTCAAATCTTGATGAATGAATACTGATTTATTATTTCCGTGTGATGATGTACATTTCGACGAAAAGGCTTTGTTGATTGATTCTCGAAGTTGAGTTACAAAATCGTAATCCATTTCTTGATTGTTTGACGATGCTGAAGTGAAGAAGTCACACGGTAGTCTTATGCTGCAGCCGTAGGTTAGCTGAGCGGCGCTAAGACTCAATGTACGATGCCATCATTCGATTATTCCGTTTGAATGAACAATACTTGGATGAATTGAAAGTGTCCCAAACTCAAAGGCTGTTCAATGAGCTCATAGTATGTAAATCTTCAATAACATTGCAACCCTCCACAACAATCGATTTGACTGGTGATGATTTTGTCACATCAAGAACAGCAGAAAGGATTACATGCAGTAGAAGAAAATTAAAGAAATACATAAAAATTTATAAATATGTTAGGAAAGTAGAAAAGTTAATTAAAACAAAAATTAATACAAAAAATTATATAAATATATGTAAGGAAAAGCATGAATTAATTAATAAACTTAAATTATATTCAATTGAGGTGGAAAACATGAAAAACTGTTATGAGACTGAAATAGAGTGTCTCAATTCAGAAGTTTTGTCGCTTAAAAACTCCTTACAAATAATCTGAAATAAATATGCATTGGCTCAGGTTGAGATAAAAGAACACATATTGGCCATGAATGATCTGGTAAAGTCATATAAATACAATGAGGAGCCCTTTGACTCCTTAATAACACATCAGAGCGAGAATCAACGCTTCATACCATGTTCATCAGGGACAATATGTGTAAATAGCAATGACTCCTTACTTTCACCAACACTCTATGACGGTGCCATAACAAAGAATAAAACCTTAAAAAGTAGTTTAAATATTAAAAAACATAAAGTTATTATGTATTGTGATGACATAGGTAAAAATTTGGGCATGATGTTAAATAACCATTTAAAAGGACAATTGATTAGTAATTATTGTATGCCTGGAGCATCCTTTAGTCATATAATGAAAAAAGTTTTAACTAGTAAGTTTTGTCCTAATAGCACGTTAATAATTCTTGTTGGGAGAAGAGGCAATGTAAACAAAAATCAATTATTAAAATATATTTATTACCTCAATACATTAAATGTACATAAAATTATCTTGTTTACATTGCCTTACATACAGGGTTGGCCACAGGAGAATAAAATAAGATATGATTTAAATTTATTAATAAATAATTTATCATATAACAATAATTTAAAGGGGCATGCCCAGTCTTCATAGACACTTCGGCCATGAGTGCCCACATATAAAAGCATATAGATATGATAATATGCAATTAAAACAATGAAATGGTAAAGGAATTGCTTTAAAAAAAGTCGGGGTTTTGAAAATATTTGAAGTTTTTATTTTCACAAATGCAGTTTTTTTAACAACTATTTTTATCGATTTTATCGCGTTTTATTTCTTTGATTTTTAATTCCAGACATTTCGGGTGCTTTCCAGCACCCATGGTTACGGCAGACTGAGGTGACCGACGTCCCAATGTCAGTGTTAACCCGGAGTACCTTCAGATTTTTAATTTTTATTTATTGTCCGATCTACAGAATGAACTTACTGTGTCTAGAAGTCTTGCAGTGGTATGCTTGGGTTTTTAATTTCATTAATTACCAGGGTCCTAAGCAGGTGGTAGTAGCAAGCATCCTTCCTAAAAAAGAATTTATATATTAGATATTATATAGAATTTATATAATAAAATACACTTTACGACTAATAGTGATGACTTGCAATTCTAGCCCTAAGTAAAGATCAGCTAGGGCTTAACTTTATTCCTTCCATAATGCTGCTCCTCTGGTTATTACAGAGTTCTATCCGGTAGCAACCATTAAATCTTATATGCTCACCATAATAGTAGCGAGCTTGCTTTAATTGGTATGTGACACAAGCAATTAATATTAAGTCGCTGTAAGTTAAAACAGGAAATTCCCTAACATTTTAAAGTCTACATTTATATTTCTAAAGTCTGCCTGCCCTAGCTCTATTTAGATTGTTTTCCCTAGCATACTCAGAAAAATCATTATTTGTCTCCATATTTTGATGAACTATTTCAAGTATTTGAGCCGCATCATCCCTGTCCCTTATTTTTGTGTGGAATTTATTAACTATAGCAGAAGCCACAGCAGTCTATCATCAAATGTGTAGAAGCCCTGTTAAAGTAATTTTGATGAAATATTTTAAATTCAGTTTTAAAAATGCCATTCACCACCTCTACTACCCATATCGACACATAGTCACGGCTCTGGATTTATTAGCATATCTTGTCATTAACTGAAATTCACCATCTGCTGGAGACATTTCTGCGACCCTTAGACATCCACATCTATCCTCGATTACAAATCAAAATGCAGATGCGTTGTCACCCGTGAGGACTAAATCATTTTCTCGTTTCCAGTAAAAAGGGTCTCCGGTTCTCTACACTCACCATACAAAACACAGCAGCATTAAGCTACTATTTCACGCTGGTATTCTGTGAGAGGGTGCTCCTTCCCCGGTCGAGCCGACCCATTCATGCTACAACTATACTTCTAATATAACTGCAGCATGGCTCTACCAAGTATAACACACATACATAGTACTTGTCACTATGTATGTTTGTTATCGCAAAATGTAGTTAATCACAAAAGAGACATACTTGCAATGCTGATGGAACTGTTACAACATGGTAAAAAACATTGTGCTTTTATATAATTAGTTAGCAGTACACTGTGTGATGTATGATCTAAGCTTTGTTGTTCTGGGTGCAATACATTACTCACTTCAGATTGCAACGAGGATGGACTAGATGATTCAGATGGTTCCCGTTCTGCAGTTGAACATGATGCTGTTCTATCAGTTCATTGCCAGCAATTATGATATACACGGCATGACAACTGAAATAATGTAAAATACAAAAAATGAAGTCAAAGTGAAAAAATAAAAATAAAATAGATTTATTTCAAACTCAAATATAAATAAAATATTTATCAAGTTAAATGTTACTGCACAAGGACGGATTTAATGCCCTATATTATTTAATAATTAAGGACTGACAGACTACCAGCAGTCCAAAAACAATGAAAAATCAACTGTCTCCTTTCTTGGTAGTTGATAAAACTGGTTAATCTCATAAATAAGCTAGTATGTTTGTCAGATACAGCTAGGGCAGATGTGAAAAAATAAAACAAGTTCTTGAGTTGATATACAATCAGTGTAAAAACATGTATAATTATCAGATATATGGATCACATTTAATAAATTGAAATGTTAAACATGTTAAACACTTACCTCACGTAGCGCAAATAATTCCTCACGTGGAAAATCGAAGACAAACAATGTGTGTGATCTTATTCTCATAAGTGTCAGTGCCACAGCTGATGTATATATGTTCAAGACGAACTATTGGTGCATTTTGCGAGTGCCACACTACACGTTCACTGTACTCGAAACTTGTACCTAATAAAGAAGCTACAATTATTATATTGATATTATTCAAGTAAACTCAGTTATAAAGCATTTCTTAGAGGAAGACATACCACATCGTGATATGTACCAACTATTTACCTGCTGTGTTCGAACCAATTGTTGAGAGATCAACAATTGCATTTTACTTTTATAACAAAACAATAACATGATAACAACACGTAATTTAATTCTTGTGACATAACAGTGACAGCGGCCTACCTGTCGGATACGATGTTGCCACTTAACGGTCATAAAATCTATGGAATGATATCGATTTTTATTCGATTAATAATATCATAAAAAGAATAATCTTTGACGCGTTTTAAGTTCTGCACGCTTTTTAAAATATAATTTCCTTTATTTATTGAAACTCTATTTCAAATGTATTTTTAAGAACAGTTAGCTTGTGCTGTATTGTTTTGTTATGCTTTAGAGAATTCGTGGTAAATCAGCTGGAAATTAACTTCTTGAATTATCATAACATGATTCCATTTCAAATGTTATGTTAAAAACAGATAAGAATAACAGTTAACTTGTGCAGTAGCGTTTTGTTATACTCTAAAGAATTCTTGGTAAATCAGCTAGTAATTCGCTTGTTTAATTATCATAACTATAAATGTGAAGGTTGTCAATGAATTCAACCGAGCCTATAACAACGGTTGTTTTAGTTTTTAATGGTTGACTGCCGCTTTTGATGACTTGAAATTAATAAAAACCTATTTTGCGCAATAAGTTTTTTCTCTTTGGTAATGAATAAACCACAGAAACCCCTTTAATGTATAATAGTCCTTTTTTTGATACAAGTAGCACATTTTAAGGAACCGCAAAAACAACTTTGTTATTTATACAAACACTATGAAAAACAAAATAATTTGTTGCTGGCGATAATGACAGTGGTATTTTGACTCGATTTAAAATATATGCTTGTTACTACTGAACTCTTCATGGGCCTGCGAGTCCGACTCGCACTGAACCACTTTTTTTCAACATTTAGTTTTATTCTAATAAATAGTTTTTTCGTTTAAGCGGAGCTCTTTTACTTTAGGTTTATTACCTCTTTATCTACAATAATCAATCTGAGTAAGTACAGTGTGTAAATACGATTCTTAAATTGTAAAAATAATAATTGGATTTGAACATCTTAGGTAGGTATTTAGTTTTATTTATTTAGAAAATATTAATCTCGCAATTATTTATTGTAATAATATAATTTATCACACAGCTAACGCCCTCATTAGCAATGTAATGGTGAAAGAATTTTCAAAATCGGTCTAGTAATTTTTGAGATTAGCCAAAAAACGTATTCATTGAAAGTAGCGCCCTCAATAATAAAATTAACCCTATATTAGATATCTAAAATTATACATAACAATCTAGTGGTGAAAGAATTCTTAAAGTTGGTCAAGTACTTTACGAGTTAAGCGAATAAAATATTCTTTGATAGTAGCTCCCTCAATAATAAAATGCATCCTACGTTTTAAGCACCATAGCAAAAAACGATTCAACATAGCCTAATCCGCACACACAGTAAAAACATAACCATCCTTTTTCGTCTGTAGTCGGTAAACATTTGGTTAATAACGGTTGCGTATCGACTGCTTTGGATAAATATCCATTGTCAACGGTTATTTTAAACCTATATCATAACATCGTAATAATTATCGAAAGATCATATAAGCATTGTAATAATGACACCATAAGTAATCGATTGAAAAGGGGAATCGATTTTTTAATGATTTTTGTGATTGGCAACATTTTTTATTTTATTCACTGACTAATGAATTACGTATTTACCTAATTTTATTTTTATCTTTTCGGTACTTTTAATTTGTGCAAAAATATTCCCATTGTTTTAGGATAAATGAATACCGCGATTAATAACCATAAATAAAGATATATTTTTTTAACAAATGCACATTGTTGGGCGTTCGATGGCCTAATATGGGCATCCCCCTTTGACATTTAATTGTGACCAATAGGATTAATTTACAGATTTTATAATTTTATAGATTTTAATAATTTAATTAAGAAATTTTTGACTACAGATAGGTATTACCTATCCAAATATAATTTAAGATAGATAGCAAATGTGCTATCTTATTATTTATATATTAACTCTGTCAAGGACTTGGCTACCCAGACATCTGCTCCTATTGAGCAGCATAATGATTTGACATGCAATTTGAAATCCGTTCCAAGTAATTTAAATTAGAAAATGAGACAATAGAAGTAATCTCCAGCAGTTATAATAATTTAAATAATTTAGAATGTAGCTTAAAAATCCTTAATAGTTGCAATTGTATAACTCCACAAAATGATAATAAAAATTGTTTAAACCTGGTGCATCAGAATGTACAAAGCATGATTGGCAAAGAGCTAGAAATTGAATTGTTCTTAAATAGCAACAATATTCATATTTTATGTATTACTGAACATTGGTTAAAAGCTCATAATTTAATGTTTAACTTCAGTAATCACCAGGTAGTCAGTTCTTTTAATAGAGAAACAATTTTAAGAGGTGGCTCCTTAATTTTAGCTAGTAAATTATTATCATGTAAAGAACGTAAAGATATTGTGAGCCTCTCTGTTGAGAGAACTGTAGAAATGGCATGTGTTGAGTTTGAGCACCTCATTGTTGTGAGCGTTTACAGATCCCCATGTTCTTTATATGATACTTTTGAAAAAATTATGGAGGAAGTTTTCGTTAAGCTAAATAAATAGAATAAATCTGTTGTAATATGTGGAGACTAATATCCTAGAAAGATCTCCTAGAAGCTTCCTCCACCAATATAAAATTTAGATCATTGTTTAAATATTATGGTCTTTTTAATTTATTTTTGGAGCCAACACGTATTGCTGAATCTAGTGCAACATGCATAGATAACATTTTTACAAATGTTAAGCTGTTCAATAAATGTATAATTCAAAAATTGAGCTCTGATCATTGTGGACAATTAGTTTCATTATCTCATGTTCACAAAAAGCAAGTAGATAAAAAAGTTGTGTTTGTTCCAATAAATGCACATCGCTTGGAGAAGCTTAGAAGTAACATAGTAAAAAAACTTCCATTACTTTCATACCAAAATAATCCAAATTTTTTGTATGCAACATTATTTAAGCTCATTTGCAATGAATTTAATAATACTTTTACTTCTAAAACATTCTCCTTGAACAATCGCAAGGAATTTAATGAATGGGCGACAGTAGGAGTCCATAAGAGTAGCCAAAGGTTATATTAACTTTACAATGAAAGGTCATATAATCCTAGCGTCGAATTTAGGGAATATGTAAAAAAATATTCCAAAATGTTTAAAAGAGTGTGCTCCTTAGCTAAATCATTGTATTTGAGCAACAAAATAAAGACTGCTTCTAATAAAATTAAAATGACGTGGAGCATAATTCATAGTAGAAATAGAGCATAGTGAAACTGGTAATGTCAACTCTCGCAATTCAAACTACCAGTTAAGTTTTAACAATAAATTAACTAAATCAGATCAGGACGTTGCAATCGTTTTTGAGAAATATTTTACTGATATTCCGATCTTAACCACTAAGTCCTGCCGTCGCCGAATCATTACTTCAACAAAATGTAAATGTGTGTACAAAGAATTTTACATTTCATAAAGTGTCATCAAAAGATATTGTAAAATATTTTAAGACTATTGATATTAAGGGAACCGCCGATCTGTGGGGGATTTCTGTTAAAGTTATTGCGTCTATAATAGATAAAATCGCACCTCAACTATCTATTATTTTTAATAGTAGTATCGAATCTGGTGTGTTTCCTGATTTAATGAAGCATAGTAAAGTAATACCTTTATTTAAATCTGGTAGTACGTTGGACCCAGCTAATTTTAGACCTATTTCTGTACTGCCAACACTTAGTAAAATTTTTGAAAACATTATTCTTGATCAAATGTTAATTTTTATTAATTTGTAAGAAATTATGTAATAAGAGAAGAGCGTGGTTTGCAAGATGATGTTGTGACCAGGATTAAGAAAGGAATGCTTCGGTGGTTTGGTCATGTGGAAAGAATGAATGAGGAAAGAGTGACAAAGAAAATTTATGTTGCAGAAGTGTATGGCATAGTCGGAAAGGGACGTCCTAGGCGAAAATTTATCTACCAAATTGTCGATTTATTGAAAACGGGCCAAATTAGGAGTAACCTTAACCGACGAGCATGTACGCGTAGGTGTATGGATGTGAAGGAGGCGAGAGAGGTGTGTCAGGATCGTGCCAAATGGAAGTCTGTAGTCTCTGCCTACCCCTCTGGGTAACAGACGTGAGTGTTTATGTTATATATATATATATATATATATATATATATATATATATATATATATATATATATATATATATATATATATATATATATATATATATATATGTGCTAGAAATACATGCCAAAATAGTCTTACAGGTGGTCCCGTGAGATTATTGTCGTCACGGTTAAAGATGTAGGATCTTTAACCTTTCAAATTGTAGTCACCTCTTAACCATTTAGCTATTGCGTCTCAATAGTTCAATTGCACGATTTAATATCATAGATTGTGGACGTTGAGTCATTAACAAAAATGAACAATATCCAAGGCGAGTACATAATCGGATCATTTTAGCAACTCCAAAGTTAAATCAGAAGTGAAATGTCTGTATAATGGTAGAATCAGTCTATACTATCTTTTAGGTATCATGTTTTAAAATAAAGTTATCAAACTTAGTAAAGTTACAATTCAAAATTTTAAATTAAGACATATATTGATTCTTTAGCAAAGCTTGTTAAATATTTTAAAGGATAATGTACAAAATATTAGGAATACAAATCACACAAGACTCACGTTCATAAAATTGTTTATTCTTTGTTTTCTTTGAAATCATTAATTTTTCATTCTTCATGCTTCATCATTTTCATATACATTTAAATCTTTGTGAAAATCTGAAATGACAATAAGCAGGCATTAATTATTGACACCTATATTATAATACAGCATTAATAGAAACAAATAGTTTACACGGGATGGGGCTTATCATCAGAGCCTTGGCTCATAACCACCACATTTAAAGCTGCCAAAATAGTTCTGCAGAAAAATATACATACCAACTGGCATTGCCAAGTGAGAAACTGTGTGGAAAGAACAAATTAGTACCTAAAAGGCTCATTCCGAAGCATGAGCATTGACATGGTACCCCAATACAGTCCAGATAAAGCTTCACAACTAATGTATTATGCTTATGCAACACTATACAATATCATGCTACATTAAAGTTATTTTTTGTTTATATATGAACATTATATTTGAGTATATAACGCAAAATATTAGCTTAATGGTGTTGTGTTTCATATGGTGAATGTAGAGAACCGAAAACCTTTTTTGTTGGATACGAGGCATTGCAACTTTTGCCTCCGGGGTGACAACGCATCTGCATATTGGTTCTTAAACAGGGATAAATGTAGATGTCTATGGGCCACAGCATCCACTTTCCATCAGGTGGACTGTTTGCTTGTTTGTCACCCTTATTCTACAAAAATGCGGTCATTTACACACCCTATCAAACTATGGTGAGTTTATTTAAGTGAAAAGGCAGCCGCGCTCACCAAAATGAGTGATTAGGTCCAAACAACAAGGCAATTATTACCTCTACTCACGCAATCTCTCCATGCTGCTATAGGAACTTGGCCGTAGCTGGATTATTTTAAGGGTGACATCGTAGCCTACACGACCGTGTCTGAACGGGCAATAACGGCCGGACGATCGCGCTTTTGCTAATAGTCTTTAATATGATAAATGTTCCGTGGAATTGTCGACAATTATTATTGCCCATGATGCATTATGTTTTTTTGTTAAGTAAAATATAGTAAAGGTACATTCATTTCTGAGAAAGTTATAAAGAGATCCAATGTGTATTGCACGGACTTTAATATCTTTGAAATATTATGAAATATTCGGTTTTGATTTATAGAATTGCCGTTTGTATGGGTATATTTAAATTTGTTTTTCACGAAAACTCCTAACCGTAGAGTCACTTATTATTTATATTATGCAATTGGCGCCACTGGCAACTATCCTAATCTTTATAGATTTTTATCAAAATCAACTAGCATTATTCTCTAAAAAAATACGTGTGCAGTTCACACGCGGTAGAAGTGAAACCTTCAATAAAATTGTGCATATAATAACATTTATGAATATAATATAATCACTCCATCTAGTGGGGGGTCGCCCTACACTTTGCCAACCAGTACAAGGCTGCCACTCGAGAACCATTTTTCCCCAACGGTTGTCGGTTCTTCGAGCTATATGGCCGGCCCATTGCCACTTCAGCTTACTAATCCGTTGGGCTATGTCGGTCACACTGGTTCTCCTGCGGATATCCTCATTTCTAAGTTTATCACGCAGAGAAACTCCGAGCATAGCCCTCTCCATAGCCCGCTGAGCGACTTTGAGCGGCCTCGTACGGCCAGCAGGGAAGAACCACGTCTCGGTTCCGTAGGTCATCACTGGCAACACTCACTGGTTGTACAACTTAGTTTTCGGGTTTTGAGGTATACCTGACGAGAAGATGTGTCGTAATTTCCCGAACAAAGCCCAGCCGAGTTGAATCCATCGATTGACCTCTCGGTCGAAGTTGGACTTACCTAGTCAGACCATTTGTCCCAGGTAAACGTACTCGTCAACAACTTCGAGCCAGGCAAAGTGGCAGAGTGTACTCTTCGGTCTTCTGTACAATCTGCCGCAGGGTATGTATGTGGTCTATAGTACTGAAGCCTTTTCGGAAACCAGCTTGTTCGAGAGGCTGGAAGTCGTCAAGTCTGCGTGCGAGACGATTCGTAATGACTCTCGAAAACAGCACGTAGACGCGGCTCAGAAGGGATATCGGTTTGTTGTTTTTCAAGAGGGCGTTGTCGCCTCACTAGAAGAACAAGACCACCGCACTTCTGCTCCACGCCTCCGGAGTAGTGCCACCACGGAAGACGGAATTAAAGAGCCTCTGAAGGACTTCAAGAACCGGGTTTCCACCCGCTTTCAGAAGATTTTGAGGTGCTGGAGAGCCATTCTAAGTTCCCTCAGACTGACCTTCGTGATATCATCGGAATAGTGTCGGATAAGACTTGCTCTTGGATCCTTAATCCAACGATGATGTGTACAGCTGCCCATAGAACCTCTCAATCTCACTCGAAATCTCAGGTGGTCCCAGAAACGATGCTGCCACACTCAGTCTTCAGCTTTGACAGTAGGCTTTGTTGGCGAAGACTTTGGAACCCTGGTTCCGCTCGACCGCTTCTTCAATACGAGCAGTATTAAAGTTGCGTAAGTCTCGCCGCATGCATTAAGAAATCTGTCTGTTAAGTTGCCTGTATGCTGTCAAATATGTTGACGATTGCAGCCTCATCTCCCGTCTAATAGCCATGAGATTAAGCGTGTGATCGGAGAGTTTTTGTGTTTTTCTGTGGCGGGTCTTGCAGAACTTAGCTGCGACCACATGGACCGTTTCCACGAGCTTGTCATTAATGTCGTCCACTGCATTGCAATCTTCTAGGCACTGAAAGCGGTTATGTAAATCGAGCTGGAAGGTTTCGGGATTTTGGATTAGAGCACGAGGGGGACGGAGCGTTGACTTCATTAGACGAGACCTCTCCAACTTAACGTTTAGGTTCAGTGTGCCTCTAACCATTCGGTGATCGCTGCCAGTTTTCACCCTTGCGATCACTGAGACATCACTGAACAGTTGGCATCTGGTCGTCATAATGAAGTCAATCTCTTTTTTGTCGAACCGTCGGGGCTCGACCAGGTCCACTTCCTGTGGGGCCCCTTCTGGAAGAAAGAGTTCATCATAAAGAGTCCCTCTTTCTCCATAAAGTCGGCCATCTGCTGGCCCCTTGCCCTACTCCAAATTTCCCTAACTTCAGCTCACCGTTTTCTCTTGTGCTTAGTTTTGCGTTGAAGTCTCCCATCAACACCGTGTTTTGGAGGAATACATGGCTTTGGAAATATCCTCATACATTTCCTCCACCTCCTCATCGGAATGTGCCGAGGTTGGTGCGTAAGCCTGTATGACCTTCAGCGAATTCTGTTTGGTGATTCTGAGTATTAGGTACGCGACCCTCGTCGACACACTCCCAATCTTTACAACGTTGTTGACGAGAGACTTGTGGACGATAAATCCGACTCCTCCTTGGGACAGATTGCCCTTTTACGATTTATTTTTCACAAAAAGACCTAATTGATTAAAATTACTTTTACGGATTTTATCGCGTTTAATTTTACTTTTAATTATTTTTATTTTTGTTTCCCGACGTTTCGGCTGCTTTTCAGCACCCATGGTCACGAGGGACTGATGTGACTGACGTCCCGATGTCATTATTAAACCCGGAGTACCTTCAGCAACGCAATTAAGACGAAGGTTATGGTTTTTGAAAGAGAAGAAAGTAAAACGACTTGTGAAATAAGAATAGAAGGGGAGTTGATCGAGCAAGAAGATGAGTTTGTATATTTGGGCTGCGTATTTAGCAGGGATGGGAGATATGATAAGGATATAGAACGACGAGTGAATGCGGGAAACAGAGTAAAGGGAAGTAGGGGCCCTGCACTCTATTGTGAAGAGTCAAAATGTGTCGAAAAAGGCACGTATGGCAATTCACAATGCTGTGTTGGTCCCTACTTTAACGTATGGTAGTAAAAGTTGGGTGTGGCAGAAGAAGCACGAGAGTAGAATCAACGCAGTAGAAATGCGGTCGTTAAGGAGTATGTTAGGGCTGAATCTGAACGATAGGGTAAGAAATTGTGTAATAAGAGAAGAGTGTGGTTTGCAAGATGATGTTGTGACCGGGATTAAGAAAGGAATGCTTTGGTGGTTTGGTCATGTGGAAAGAATGAATGAGGAAAGAGTGCCAAAGAAAATTTATGTTGCAGAAGTGAATGGCAAAGTCGGAAAGGGACGTCCTAGGCGAAAATTTATCGACCAAATTGGCAATTTATTGAAAACGGGCCAAATTAGGAGTACCCTTAACCGACGAGCATGTATGCGTAGGTGTATGGATGTGAAGGAGGCGAGAGAGGTGTGTCAGGATCGTGCAAAATGGAAGTCTGTAGTCTCTACCTACCCCTCTGGGTGACAGGCGCGAGTGTTTATGTTTATGTTATTTTTATGAGTATCTTCAGCTTTTAATCTAATTTTTGTTTTTGGTCCGATCTATGCAAAATGAACTGACTATGTCCTGAGGTCTTGCAGTGGTATGTTTGTTCCTCGGCGACTTTAACGCCGATCACGCCGAATGGCTTGGTTCACGTTTAACCGGTCATGCGGGGAGATCTGTTCATGATTTTGCCTTGGCATATGGTCTGACACGACTGGTTACTTCGCCTACGCGGATTTCAGATGTGGAGGATCATGCACCTTCCCTGTTGGACCTTCTGCTGACCTCCCACCCGGACGGATATCAGATTTCCGTCGACACCCCTTTAGGCTCCTAGGACCATTGTCTTGTCCGGAGGGTGGTGCCACTCACGCTAAAATCGCAGTTGCATTCTGCAGGCCGCCGCCGTATTTGGCACTATAAGTCAGCTGATTGGGATGGGATGCGGACTTTCTTTGCATCCTACCCTTGGGGGCGGGTTTGCTTCTCGCCGGACGATCCCAAAGTTGTTGCGGATTCTGTCGCTGATGTGGTACTTCAGGGTATGGAACTTTTTATTCCTTCCTCTGTGGTGCCCAGCGGAGGCAAATCTCAGCCATGGTTTGGTCGCTCCTGTAAAATAGCATCATGCTATAAGCAGGATTGCTACCAAGCCTGGGCTGATGCAACGTCCCGGGATGTAAACACCAGCGCTCTAAAAAAGAAGTATAATTCCGCCTCTAGGTCCTTCAAAAGAGTCATTGCCAAGGCAAAGTCAGAGCACATAGGAAGAATTGGCGAAAAACTAGTTCGCGTTCCTTCTGCAACCCGTGTAATCTGGTCTCTCGCCATGCTGTCCAGGGTAATTTCTGTCAGCCATTTCTTTCATCTCTGCACAGGGAGGACGATTCACTGGCCCATACCGCAAAGGAGAAAGCTGATCAGCTAGGCACTTTCTTTGCGTCCAACTCGACTCTCGATGACGAGGGGAGTACGCCGCCGACCACCCGCTATATGAGTGCACCATGCCGGAAGGGCAGTTCACCCAGCGCTCGGTTCGCAAAACACTCCTCTCTCTGGACATCCACAAGTCGAGTGGGCCTGACAGAATCTCCCCAATTGTGCTGAGGACGTGTGCTCTAGATTTGGCACCGATTTTAAAGCATCTTTTCCGGTACTTCTACTCCCTAGGCGTAGTCCAAAATCATGGAAGACGGCTTTCGTCCACCCGATCCCTAAAAAAGGCGAACGCTCAGACCCGTCCAACTACCGGCCATCGCCATCACCTCCTTGTTCTCGAAAACAATAGAGTCCATTGTAAACTGCCAGCTCATGAGGTACCTTGAGGATCACCAGCTGATTAGTGACCGCAAATAGGTTTTCGCCGTGGTCGGTCAGCTGGTGATCTTCTGGTCTACCTAACTCACAGATGGGCGGAGGCAGTAGAGTCCTAGGGGGAGGCATTGGCCGTTAGTTTGGACATTGTGAAGGCCTTCGATCGGGTTTGGCACAAAGCGCTTCTTTCGAAGCTCCCTTCCTATGGGCTTTCCGAGAAATTGTGAGATTGGATAACCAGCTTTCCTACAGATCGGAGCATCAAGGTCGTTGTAGACGGTGCAAGCTCCGATTGCAAGCCTATTAATGCTGGTGTTCCACAAGGCTGCGTACTATCGCCAACGCTGTTTCTTCTGCATATCAATGATATGTTGCAAACCCGTAACATTCATTGCTATGCAGATGACAGCACTGGTGATGCTCTTACACCGGCCGAGCCAATATTTCTCGGGAAAACGTCTCCTAGTGCCGGGACAAACTTGTGTCTGAAGTCGAGTCTTTGCTGAACAGAGTCTCGGATTGGGGGCGACTAAATCTAGTCCAGTTTAACCCCCAGAGGACACAAGTTTACGTGTTAACCGCTAAAAAGATCCCCTTTGTCATATCTCCTTAGGTTTAAGGCACTCCCCTTGTTGCCTCAGCCAGTATCGGTATCCTCGGCGTCGACATATCGAGTAACGTGCAGTTTCGTGGTCACTTGGAAGAGAAGTCCAAATTGGCCTCTAAAAAGCTAGGCGTGCTCAGCAGAGCGGGACAGTATTTCATGCCGGCACACCACCTGCAACTTAACAAGGCGCAGGTTCGGCCGCACATGGAATACTGTTCCCATCTTTGAGCTGGGGCTCCCCAGTACCAGCACCTTCCACTTGACCGCATCCAGCGCAGAGCGGCTCGAATGGTCGACGACCGAGTGCTTTCCGATCGGCTCGATTCATTGGCGCTGCGAGGAGATGTTGGATCTCTTTGCATTTTCTTTCGCATATACCATGGGGAGTGCTCTGCGGAATTGTTTTGATTAATCACAGCCGCCAAATTTCGTGAACGCACTACGCGGCAAATGTCCCGATACCATCAACACCATCTAGATACTTGGCGGTCCACCACTGTACGTTTCAAACGGAGTTTTCTTCCGTGTACAACCCCTCTGTGGAATAGTTTACCCATGCGATTTTTCCGGACCGATACTACCTGGGGACATTCAAGAAAAGAGCTTACTCCTTTCTAAAGGGCCGGCAACGCACCTGCAATTCCCCTGGTGTTGCGGTTGATCATGGGCTGCGGTAGTCACTTAACATCAGGTGAGCCGCATGCTCGTTTGCCCCCTAATATATAAGAAAAAGCAATAATAGGTGCTTCTTATAGTTTATGCGCTCCTATTATTTCGTAGAATTTAACACTTTGTAATTTTAATTAAATATGATACGAACTACTTACTTAAAATACGTCTGATGAGCACAGATGTCCGAGTGGAAGGAGGTTGATGTTATTTAAATATAAATAAATTTATAATGAACACTGTATACTATATTCTTTCTCATTAACTCGCATCCTAAATTCTATAGAAGTTGATGTAAATCTATTTTTAGTGTAGCTTTTCGTTTCAAAAAACTACCATACCAAAGAAGTTTTCAACATAACCCGATTTTAATAATAAATTATAGTTTTCGAGCAGGCAGTCATTATATATGCCTGCTCGAATATTATGTGCAGCGCTAGTCGTCACCTCACTGGCCCTGGTTAGGTGTGGTCTGCTACAATGAACTCCGTCTAGATAATTATACCCCTCTCTACTAAATGTTATATATTTATTCGTTTATTTCAACCGTGTTGAAACAATATGATCAAGTTAATTGTGATCCACTATTGAGAAGCAATTCAAGCATATAGTAAAATACGTTACAGATAATGTAAGCGTAAATAAAAAATATTTGCCTGCTTATCTTAGGCTTATTTTTGAGCATTGGCTATAAATCTAAAAAAAATGTCTTTAACGTATAACATTTACGTAGTGTAATCATGTTGTCAGCTAAATTATGGCTGCATCACGAATAAATCGGCTCGACTAGGGAAGGACCACGCTCTTGCAGAATACCAGCGTCAAATTGCAGTTCAATGCTGATGTGTTTCGTATGGTGAGTGTAGACAACCGGAAACTCCTTTATTAGTAACGAGATATTTAATTTTAGACCTCAGGGGTGGCAACGCATCTGCATTTTGATTCTTAATCGAGGAAAGATGTAGATGTTTATGGGTTTATGGGCATCTACCTACCATCAAGTGGACTATTGTGCTCATTTGCCACCCTTATTCTATAAAAATACCATCGTAAAATAGCAGTTTAATGCTGCTATGTTTCGTGTGCTGAGTGTAGAGAACCGGCAACGGGAACCCTTTTTTAATGGAAATATGTATAGTAACAAGCACACGAAACAAAAAACAACGGTAATTTTATATTATCGCGGTCACGTTGTTTTTTGGCTCTAGAAAATCGAAAAATCATACGATTTCGATGATTTTTCTTAAAATCTTCGCCTTTATGGCAGATTTATGGAAAAAATAATAAAATGTTTACAAAATAATTTATACTTGCGATTGTTCTAACATGCTTAAAATTTAACTTAAATTTTGTGATTCGGTTACACACTTGCTACTTACTTAGATACTAAAATTATTAATTTACTAACTATAAGAACCGACGGGTTTTGCCTCACGGTATCATTAGCGTATACCCCGATGTTATGATGATATGGTAAATATTGTGAAACATGTACAAGTGTGCATCTAAATTACTAAAATTGTGCAAAATAGTTAAATATGTTAGTTACCTTACTTTAACGTAAACAAAACTCGCTAGCGACAGAATTTAATTAAAGTGAAAAACCTCATAAAGTAGTTGAGATGAGTGGATCAAAGCAGCCTCGTTGAGAGACCGCACATAACACATTAACCCGGACCCCGGGCCACCCGGATATCCGACTAATGAACATGTTACCAACACTTTCCGGACATTACTAACCTTATAGGGAACGTACCTCACGATAAAACTACATATATATGTATTTTTTGCGTAAGTCAGTGATTCTCAAGCACACAGTCTACTTATATCATCCATTAAGAATTAAAATGCAGATGCGTTCTCATGCCTGAGGAATTAGATGAGTGCCACACAAAAGGGTCTCCAGTTTTCCACACTAGCCATACAAACACATCAGTTGCTAATTTGCGCTGGTACTCTATAAGAGCGGGGTCCTTACTCTCATTAGAGCTGCTACTGTAATATAATCGCAGCGTGGCTTTGCCACGGTAAATAGTTAATGCGTTAGAGACGCGCGCAAAGTTGTTCAAAATATAAAATTATGTTTTTGAATTCCAATAACGGTTGATGGCAGACAGGTAGATGGGCAAATAATGAGACATTTTACTTGTTAAGCTGTCACCGATACATTATTATCTGAATCATAGGAGTATTCAATGGGCTAATCGCTCGCTGTAAAATCACAAGTAGCTCAGATTCGATTCCCACTCCACACGTGCTCGACAGTCAATAAAAGAACCTTGTGTCATGAGGAAACCACTGCGCATTGGAGCCAAGGAATTTTATGTATACTAATAGGCAAGTCAATTCCCCATTGCTCCTTTAGTCGACTCGACTGCAATTGGGCGAGATGACTAATTTTGACTTTGTTTTGTAACCGAGAACGTTGTTTTCGCCAATCAAATACTGATTTTGTTTAATGTAACTAAGAAAACGCTGTCATTATTTAAAAGTATCTGCGCACTTGTCAACGTGATTTAGTTTATTACAGATAAATGTGTTGCTTTATTCCGTATTTGCCTAAACTAGTATCTATTATTCCTTATAGTAGGATTGTAAATATCGGGGGGTTCTAATTGACAGTAACATGTCTTGGGCACCTCAAATTGATGACATGATCATGATCATGAGACACCGAAATTTTCTGCCTATTTCTACCAAAATTGCGTTAGCACTTTGTGTTTTGTTACCTATTTTAGACTATGCTGACATATGCTACACTGATATTACCATGGAGCAATTAAATAAGCTTGAGTGTCTTCAGAATATATCCAATTTCGACATCAACTCAAGTGGCTTCCTATTCACCTTCGACGGAATGTTCATATACTCTCTTTACTTTTTTGTGTACTGTTTAATATGAAATCTCCAAGATACCTAAAGGAACAATTTCATTTTCGACATGAATTTCATAAATGCAATTTGCGTTCAGTGTATAGCTTGGCTTTAAATACTCCTTGTAGCGTAACTTCATTTTATAATAAATCATTTACTTCACTAGCAACGCGATTTTGGAATTCATTACCACTTAAAATTCCGAAAGCCCAATTTTTACAGTATTTTAAAAAAACTACTTAAGGAGTATTATTTGAAGTTCCCGTCATAATAGTAAATTATATGTATTTCCCCTTTTATATAAATTCCTCTTTTATTTAAATTTTCTCTGCAGTATATATTTGAATATATTACATTAAAACTATTGTACATGTATATATATATATATATATATATATATATATATATATATATATATATGCGATATATATATATATATATATATATATATATATCGCATATATATATATATATATATAATTAAATGTTGTATATATTATTAATATATTTTTTATAATATTATTTTATTTCATATCGCACCATATTGCACCTATTGCACCTATACCTATCCGTCAAAATATGAAATTAAATGTCCTTTTATGTTCTGTTTGTCAGGCAAAAATCGCTTAAAGCCAGACCACCGTTTGTAGTCATAAGTTTTCCGTTATTGTAATAACTTTGTTCAAATGGAATAAAGAGTTATCTATCTATCTAGTAACCTTCGTATATGATAATACAATTGTGTGGCATATTTAACAACCAGTTGCCCGCGCCCACAGCTGTGACGCAGATGTTGTTCTAAATTTCCGGTCTAGTCGTATAGACGGGAGAAGCACATGAGTTAAGATAGTGGAAGTGTTTGACTGGAGCAACGCGGCTTACTAATTACTCCATAAACTTCTTAGACCAAACGATGCCCTACACTGTATCTTGACTTTAACTTTACTAGGCATGCAGATGTGTTCACTTCAAATTTACAACTTAAATGGTGCAGGCAAGAATAAAAATTAGATAGATATCTTATTGACGGTGGTAATATTTTTACATGATACATGTTTGTATAGTCTGCTAAAATTCAACGTATCCCTATTCGGTTCTGTTGGTTGTGTGTGTTGAAGCTTACATTTATGTAAATTGCTCGTTTGTTTTGGCTGAAGCGAACCAGTTGTAGATACGTCGATAGAACAATCGAGAAATTTGGAAAGCAAATTTATTTGAACTTTGATAAACTTTGATATAATTGCAATACTTGGTGACTGCCACGTTAATCTAGTGGTCGTAACACAATTGTTAATCATGAGGTTCTGGGTTCAAATCCCGGGTCGAGTTAATAACATTTATTAGGTTTTTCTGTGAAGAAATTCTCATTAGCAGCCCGGAGTCAGGAAGTTGGCGGTGATTGACTCCCGTACCTCGGAAAGCACGTAAAGCCGTTGGTTCTGCGCCTGATCTCTCTCCGGTCGTGTCGTATTACCATCGCATCCGATTTTTAGAGTTAAGGAATAGAGAGTTCACTATATTATTCGCACGGACGTTGTAATCTTGGGGAGAAGGCTAGTGTCCGTTGAGTCTGTCCGCCGTGACCGAAATTCGTATATACTCACGAAAAACATTACCCACCTTCCATGCCAGTCGGGTGAAAATATTAAAACATAATGTTTGCTCTTAAGCCGTTATCTATTAAGCGTGAAAAGGAAAGAAAACATTTGTTGGGACCAAGCGCCTCCTGGATATCTGCTTAACATTAAGTAGCCTAATAATAGTTTCAGTTTTCCTAGATTATTGAAAATTATTTTAAAGGTTTTTAAATTAATAAATATATTTTATAGTGGTAATTTTACAATATATCACGTATGAATATACAAGGTGTAAGTGTAAATACCGTTGTCACTAAAACCATAGGTAGTTGGCTTAAATATAAAAATATTTATCCGAATTCAAAAAAAACGACGCTATTTTCTTTCATCAAATTTGAAAAGTTTCTCTCCGACACCGTCCGTAAATTCATGGATACCCCATGCGCCCGAGTGATGTAATCACTGTAAAGATCACCGCCCGCCCTAGCTACCTACACAACATTCCAATAAAAACACAATAGGTACACATAACCTGCGATGTAACTTTTCCTTCAGGCAGAAATTCCTACCCTTTAAAATTTGAGATTTTACTAAAAAAATGGAAAAATTGAGATTTTACTAAAAAAAAATGTTGTTATTTTTGAATTTACGTTCTATAGGTGAAACCAAACCACTGGTTTCAAGGATAACGGTGTTTACACTAACACCCTGTGTATCCGAAACAGAGTCTGTATCAGCAGAGTTTGCATAGGTTATATGAAACAACTAGAGTCTTTAAGCGTTAAATATTAGCACAGAAGCTAAAGTTTTGTGTTATATGTGTCGGTTTTGTCGCTATTATTTAAGCTAACAAAACAGCTCAAGATATAAGCACAAAGTAAGCTTGCTTTGCTTGCTATAAATTTCACAGTACGCGAGTCAAAGTCTCCACCCTTTCGTTGTCGACTTACCAAGCATTCGTCATACGTCACACGTACTTACTCGTAAAAGCAGTGGAATTAGTTACCGGCATCTGTTTTTCCATCCAATTAAAATGAGGGTGTTTTAAAGACAAGAGTGAATAGGCTTTTCTGAAGTGAGTGCGAGAGTCGGGATACTAGTCAAGCGGTGGCTTAGAATTGAAAAGAGCCCCTCGCCGCTCGCTGGTTTACCGCGTGCGCTGCGGTGTAAGAAGATATTGTAAGGAAACCTGCATATTAAATGAAACACTGTAACTGTAAACGCTTATACAGCCGGGTTTTATAACCTCAAAGTTAAAAAATAACTAAATGGTTCGATGTAATGAAAGAGCAGTCGGTGCAACTACGGGTAAAGTTATAAACCAAAGCGAGTGAGATTTCCTTAACTAATTCTAGACAAGCGCCTTGCCTTGTTTAATTTTGTTTGAGCTATGCAAATGTTGTTATGGAGTAAGACGCTTTTCGCATATACTGAACCCTAAGGAATTCCATTTTTCTAATAAGATATCTAAATTTAAATTTGAATATGGTATCTAAAAAAAATATTTTGAAGGAAACTAGAAATTTACGGATTTTAGTCAGTGAAAACAAATAAAAAAAATTTTTGGAGGGTATGCGCAAAAACCAACACATATTTTATATCCTTCTACTTGTTTTTTATTAAAATCATAGTACTTTTTGGATTTATTTATTGCATGCTTCTGCTCCCGACCTACGACAACTCATGCGGTGGTCGTTTGCTATTACGAACGCTTTAAGCCTACAAGTCAAAGAAAATATGGCCACTGTAACGTGAGCCGCCGACTCTCTCTTCACTGACAGCAAAGCTCGTGTAGGGCTGTTATAAATGTAGAAATTATACCAATGATAACTAAAACACTCCTATAATAGTTTAATCAATCCTCCTATAATTATTTAAACATTAACAAAAAAATGTGTACGAACATTACAGCATTTTCTTTATTATATTGTTGAATCTTAGTAAACTACTCCTAAATTAATAATTATATCAAAATCAAAACCATCAATTGAACTAAATAAACGAAATAAATAATAAAACAAAAGGTAAAATTAACCAATAAATGTTATTGTATCTTTTGTATCCATAAAATTATTCTACGTACCTAACTATTATTTGTTCATCACAAATGTTCAAAAATACCTATAAATAACATAAATAATAAATAAAATCCAATGAAAAAAAAAACTAGCAAATGGCAACCTACTCTATAAATAAAATTTAGGATAAATTTTCAAAAATAAAAAAATGGAAAATATAAAGGCACGCCTCATTATCTCATTTAATCATATAAAAAGAAAAACATCTCTTTTTCTATATTTGAGACGAAAGAAGAGATCCATGAGAATATTTTTTTGTGGAAAAGTACCAGTTGTTTTTAACATTTTCATTAATTACAATTAAACGAGACCAAATTACTCAGTGATTTTAAAAGGAACCTGTGCGTTGAGATTCTAAACCTAATAAAAAAAGAATGTGGCTCATATTAGCCAACTTATACTGGTTTTCGGATAAAACTCAACTACGAAAATGATTGTGACTGAAAACCTGGGCCTTGAATTAGACTCAATGCAGGTTAAGTGTGAAATTATAAAAGATTTATGTGATTGTAATCACTCCGGAATTACCTTTAAGCTATTTTGTCTCAATATCAGAAGCCTAGGAAAGAACTTTGATACTTTAATGGTAGCCTTACAACGTTTAGAAATTTCCATGGATATCATAATTCTGACCGAATGTTGGCTCTACGATGGTATAATAATTCCGCAAATACCTGGATATAACGCTTTTAAAACGCATAGGCACTTAAATCAAAATAGCGGGGTTGTCGTATACCTGAGTGATATATGGTATGCCACAGTTTCGGAACTATTCCTTGATGAAGCCGATTGTCTATTCGTTCAAATACCCGAAAAGTTAAATATTCTTGGAATATATCGTTCACCATCTTTTAAGAATCTGGAAAAATTCCTAGTATCCCTTGAAATGCACATTAATAAAATAAATAGTCTTCCCTACATCGTTGCTGGCGACATAAACATAAATATAATGAAAAATATATGTACTCCACAAAGCTTAGGGTATCAGTGCTTTATGGCCGAACACGGATTCACTCCAGCCATAGTACAACCAACTAGGAGGTCTGCTTGCCTTGATCACATATACGTTAGAAACTTGGATAGTTGCCAAGCACTACATGGCATTGTATGTCAATGTGACATTACAGACCACTTTCCAGTTATGCTTGGTTTGAACTCCAAAAAAATTAAGCCTCCTAGACCTACTCGTTTCACATCTAAAAGGGATTTTAATGCCATAAAAGATAACCTTAAAAACATCGATTGGTCTATTCTAAGCAATATATCTGATGTAAATATAGCTAATGAAATATTCACAAAACACATTACAGATGTCCTAAACAAACATACCAAAGAAGTTAAAATTAGTAGAGCCAAGTATAACATAAAACCTTGGATAACTCCAGGTTTAATTCGTTGTATGCGCGTCCGTGATCGTCTGCATCTACAATCTCGGAGTGATCCGGAAAATAAAACCTTTAAAAAAATATATACCCGTTATCAAAATTTCTTTATAGATTTATTACGCAAGGTTAAAACTGAATGTGAAAATAAAATTCTTATTGAAAACAAAAATAACCCGAAAAAGATGTGGCAGTCAATCAAAAATATCTGTCACCTTCAACATAATAAAAATGAACCCAAAGAATTGTTAACACTAGATGGTCTAAATGTGCAAGAATCAATCGACTTCACAAATAATCATTTTTCTTCTGCTGGTAAAAAGCTCGCAGAAAATATTCTCTCTCATATGAAGCTAAATGAGGCTGATCTGGCAAGGTCCGTTCGAACTCCAAATCCCCAAATGAATTCGTTTTTCATGTATCCCACCGATCATGAAGAAATTGGAAAACTTATATGTCAGTTGCAAGATCATAAGGCACCGGGTATAGACGGAGTTAGCAACGCGCTTGTAAAATTTATCAAACACGAAATTATGACTCCGCTAGCATACATTTTTAACCTCAGTCTTTCAAGCGGTATCTTTCCAGATAGTTGGAAAACCGCATCGATTTGCCCAATTTATAAAAAAGGACCTAAAAATTCTGTTAACAACTATAGACTCATCTCGCTTTTAGTTGTATTTTCAAAATTACTTGAAAAACTAGTAAATAAACGCCTTGTGAATTATCTGGAGAAATGCAACTTGCAATTTTGTTTTTGTAAGGGTAAAAACACCGAAGATGCGGTAAACCTACTAACGACCACTCTGTCTGCGCATCTTGATAGAAAAAAATCCTGTATTGGTATATTTCTGGACCTATCCAAGGCTCGATACCATATCTATTTCTATTCTCTTGAAAAAACTAGAAAACACAGGTATTCGAGGGGTGGCCTTGGAGTGGTTTAAAAGCTACTTAACAAATCGCAAACAGTGCGTAAAAATTGGTAAGTCTATCAGTAGCTTACAAAATGTCAGTTTTGGAGTTCCACAGGGTAGCATTTTGGGACCTACATTATTTATATTATATATTAATGACATCCATGATATACCACTTGAAAATCCTGACATTATATGCTATGCCGATGACACCGCGGTCGTTTTTCACGGACCCTCATGGAAATCTGTTTGTCCTATCGCTGAGCGAGGTATGTTGCAAATTTCTCTGTGGCTACGGAATAATTTACTAACATTAAACTCAAAAAAGACGATGTACGTATGTTTTCATAAAAAAAATGCATCCTGTCCAAAGTTCGATTTGAATATAAAAATTCATAAAGAGTCATGCGACATAATTCCGCGCTGTTTATGTGAGTCTCTTATGCAGGTTAAAGTTATAAAATATCTCGGTGTACTTGTTGACGAAAATTTGGGATTTAAATCGCACATAGAAGTTCTTTCAAACCGAATCAGAAGGATTAT
This sequence comes from Parnassius smintheus behrii, assembly GCA_036936625.1. Lineage (NCBI taxonomy): Eukaryota > Metazoa > Arthropoda > Insecta > Lepidoptera > Papilionidae > Parnassius > Parnassius smintheus. The sequence continues at coordinate 58,823,755 of JAUPFT010000004.1, read as the reverse complement.
CCATATAATGAGAAAGCTATATTATATAACAAATAAGGCAATATTAAAGTCTGTGTATTACGCCCTTTGTCAATCGCTCATAGCTTACTGCATCACATGTTGGGGATGTGCATCCAAAACATATTTAGTACAGATTGAGAGAGCACAGCGGGCAGTTTTAAAGGCAATGCTAGGAAAACCGTACAGATACCCCACTGCAAGTGTATACGAAGATGCCGGAGTACTTACTGTACGTCAACTCTTTGTGCTGAATACGTCTTTAGCAGTACATAAATACATACTATCTTCAAATGAACACAAACTACTGACAAATCGCAGGGTATATAAACTATCCATACCTTCTGTCAATACAAAATTTGCCCAACGTTTTGGCGACTTTATCAAAAGACAAATTTATAATAAAGTCGTCAAACACTGTAATATTATAAATAAAAAATATGCATCAGCAAAATTAATCATAAAGAAATGGTTGGTCACCCTATCATATGAGGAAACAGAACAATTGATAAAAACTGACTTTTGCTAATTGATGGTATTTGTGAATTTTTTAGGGAAATATTGTTGTTGTTTTAATTTTATTTTCTTTTTCTTTTTAAATGTAAATACATAATATATAGTTAATACATTGCAGTTATATAAAACTTGGCCTGGTAGTTAAAGGTTCCTTTCTTTTTTTTTTTTGTTTTTAGATTTTTAGCATTATGCAGTTCTTGTACTGCTATTTTGTGTAGGTATATTAAGTAGGTATATATTATTGTCTGATAAGATGTATAAAATAATGCCATGTGAACTTTGGTCTCAGGTTTCCTCGATACAGGCTTGCCTAGTGAGGAAACCAACAGATATTACCTTTTGTACATATTTTTCTGTTAATAAAACATTTTTCATTTTTCATTTTTTCATTTTTCATTATTTTGATAAATTAATTCTAACGACCGTAATCGTGCGCCATCCACACATACAGACATCCGGACACCCTCAATAGTATATAGTTTGTTTTTACACTAAATACAAAAATTACTTTTAATAATAATAGAAATATGAACACGAGTGATTTTTTTTGCATATGTGTATTTTTATTGTAAAAGTGCAATAGTAAAAAATAAAGATATTTTTGGCATGGAAAATTACTGGATTTCCATTAGGTGAGAGTAGAGCACAGCCTCAACGCTTCGCTTATGAGGCATGCAAAACGAATGTTCAAAAATAGAAACTTTAATCAATAAACTAGTTAAATTTAGCAATTCAGGATTCAAGAATTTATGGCTACTTTTAATTTTAGTAGAGCCGTGTCGCAAGCTTGACAGTACGCGAGACACTCACTTTCGCTACCCGCCCGCTTAATGGAGCGGAGAATTCCAGTGAGAATAATTTTCTGCAATTTTAAGAATCAATTTATTACATACTTGGCACTGCAGGAAACCTCGTGACGAAACCTGCATGTCTGAGGAATCAAATTATTTCGAAGACCTGTGTAATCCACCGACATGCACTGGAGCAGAGCGCTGGACTAATTACACTATATGTGCCTCAGAAATAAGAGAAGACCTGTAACAAGCTGTGGGACGTTTATATGCTGTTACTTTACTTTAATTATTTATGTTATAGTAGATTTAATAATATAATATCTGTTAAAATCTACATTTTAATTTTCTAAAGCCTACTGGTTACGATCGACGAAAACGTCTCCGAGTGCCGGGACAAACTTGTGTCTGAAGTCGAGTCTTTGCTGAACAGAGTCTCGGATTGGGGACGACTAAATCTAGTCCAGTTTAACCCCCAGAAGACACAAGTTTGCGCGTTAACCGCTAAAAAGAACCCCTTTGTCGTATCCCCTCAGTTTCATGGCACTCCCCTTGTTGCCTCAGCCAGTATCGGAATCCTAGGCGTCGACATATCGAGTGACGTGCAGTTTCGTGGTCACTTGGAAGGGAAGGCCAAATTGGCCTCTAAAAAGCTTGGCGTGCTCAGCAGAGCGGGACAGTATTTCATGCCGGTACACCGCCTGCAACTTTACCAGGCGCAGGTTCGGCCGCACATGGAATACTGTTCCCATCTCTGGGCTGGGGCTCCCCAGTACCAGCTCCTTCCACTTGACCGCATCCAGCGCAGAGCGGCTCGAATCGTCGACGACCGAGTGCTTTCCGATCGCCTCGATTCACTGGCGCTGCGAAGAGATGTTGTATCTCTTTGCGTATTTTATGGCATCTATCACGGGGAGTGCTCTGAGGAATTGTTCGGATTAATCTCAGCCGCCAAATTTCGTGAACGCACTACACGGCAAACGTCCCGATACCATCCACACCATCTGGATGCTTGGTCCACCACTGTACGTTTCACAAGGAGTTTTCTTCCACGTACAACCTCTCTGTGGAATAGTTTACCACCGGCGATTTTTCCGGACCGATACGACCTGGAGACCTTCAAGAAAAGAGCTTACTCCTTTCTAAAGGGCCGGCAACGCATCCGCAATTCTCCTGGTGTTGCGGTTGATCATGGGCGGCGGTAGTCACTTAACATCAGGTGAGCCGCATGCTCGTTTGCCCCTTCTTCTATAAAAAAAGAACTAAGATGGAATGCTTCGTTACCAGTTCAAAAGAATCCCCGGTTCTCTACTCCAAATGTATGAAACACAGCACTATTCTGATTTTTTACGCCTTTATTCTGTGAAAGCTACATTATGGCTCAAACGGAGTATTAAGGACCACCTTTATACTCCGTTTGAGCCATAATGTAGCTGCAACGTGGCTTTACGACATATAAGATTCAAATGAAATAAAAAGACACAAGAGCTAAATGTATAGAACACAAATACGTGGTATAATAATATGGTAAGCCACGCTGTCACCGTTTCACGTATACTCAAGCACTCTAGTCGTACGAGTACAGTAAAGTGAGCCGAGTGGCAATTACAATTCTAACTAGCTTTGCCGTTTCAACGCGATTGTACTTAATCTCCTTACGTGCTTCACTGCCACGGAAACGTATTAGTTGAACTGCTGCACACAATGTACATTACTGTGAACAACTTGTGGTGCCCAGTGTTACTTGTGGAAATGTTACACAGAGTGGTCGAAACTATAAAAGTTCTGCGTACTAGGTATTACGACCAATAAAGTGATGATATAAGAAGGGTGATACCAACGAAAGAAGGTGAATACGGAAATAAAGTTGGCGACATTTTTATATAAGTACTGATGACTTTTTGACTTTTATGATTGTCATCTGTATTGGGAGCTTCCTTCACTTACGTCGAGCCATCCAACGAAATTTGTTTTTGTACAATAAGTGTGACAACCAATCACACAGTCCACCTGATGGTAAGTGGATACTGTGGTACATAGACACCTACATTTTTCCACGATTAAGAATTAAAATGCAGATGCATTGTTAACATTGGAGACTAAAATGGAATTGACCATTTCCAGAAATAAGCGTTTTCGTTTCTCTACACTCAACATAAGAAACACAGCAGAATTAGGCTACCATCTTACGCTGATATTCTGTTAGAGCGTGGTCCTTCCCCGATCGAGCTGACCAATTCATGCTACAATTATACCTAACGTAGCTGCGACATAGCACTATAACCAATATAAATGTGACTTAATATGATGTTGCTTTAAAAATATTTCCTTTTGCATTCCTACGGTTACAGTTCGCTTCCAGAGTAACAGGAAATTGGTCGCATAAGTATATATTACAAGTTGCGGAAAATGGAACGTTGCGATGCTTTGTTTTTTTTTTCCTTTGAATGTCTTCCGGTTTCTAAGAGTGTGTTATCACGTACGCTGTATCTGGCACTGATATTAATAAAATAAAATTTACAACATTATGTTTCTTTCGTCTTCACGAGTCTTTTATACAAAATAGATTTATAAAAAATATTCTAGTTGATTTGGGATCTAATTATTTTTGTAACGACTATTAAATTATCTTATCTATTCGTTAACATAGGCCTTATATGTATTTGCCATAGTTGCCACGCTTGGCAGGCTGGGTGCCAACCGTACTTTTTATTTTCTAGTTGTTATTAGAAAAACGCCGTGGCCTATCTCTCTTTCTCTCCTATTTCTATCTGTCGGCTCTTTCGACACCTACGGGACGATATGGGGTAGCGGATATTCTTACACCGCCAGTAAACTTTTCTTCTCGCATATCTCGAGATCACATCACCTCCGAACCAACTAATTGGACTTTTACTTACAAGTTCCATTCAAAATCAAATTCTTCAAGCTAAGTATGTATTAAGTATGGTCAAGAAAGGTATTAAGTTATATTATTTACATATTGTTACGAGCTTGAGGTTCGTGACAATAAAAATTGCCGATAAAATTACCTAAATTAACACTTTAATTTTCTTTACACAAATTAAAATTTAAAAAACTAATAATTAATCACACTGATTCACTTTATTCCGCTCCGAAGCTTCGCTTGTCTCGCCAAAATCAACACTTCCTCGATCGCATCTTGCAGCGCCTATTTATATAAATTAGCACGGAAATATCCAGAATATTCAAGTAAACATGCGCAAGGTACTGAGAGTTCGAGTTTCAACTAGGCGCTAGTGCCGTCGACTAAGGCGCGTAACACTGCCCCCTCCTAAGGCATGCTCGTCCCGAGCATTATCGGCCCCATAATAACGCGCCAGGCGATCCACATGGACGATCTTAGCAGTCCCTCTTGCGCCTTTCTGTATCCGGTAGGTTACATCGTTGATCCTGGTTACAATCCGGTACGGGCCATCCCATTTAGCTTGAAGCTTAGGAGATTTCCCTTTGCTGTGGACGGGATTATGCAACCACACTAGTGAACCTTCGTCGAACCCTTTGTTGTTCATTTTGCTGTCGTACCGAGTTTTCATCTTTTCAGACATTTGCTGGCCCGATTGTCTGACGTGCTCATAAATGTCATTCATTTTGTTCCGCAAGTCATTTGCATAATCGATTATACTACGTGGAGCATCAGGTGGTATACCGGTAATCAGGTCTGCAGGCAGCCGTAATTCTTTTCAAAAGTTTGCGAAAGTTGGTGTCACTGCTGTACTTTCGTGAACAGCGCTTCGATATGACAATAAAAACGGTTGTATGTGCTTGTCCCAATCTCGTTGCCGATTGTCTACAACTTTTGCTAGGTACCTCTCCAATGTCTGATTAAATCGTTCTACCATTCCATCAGATTGCGGGTGATAAGAAGTCGTTCTTGTTTTATGAGTACCCATAACTCGGCAAGTTTCCTGGAATATTTGAGATTCAAAATTCCTTCCTTGATCGCTTTGAATCTCTAAAGGTACTCCAAAACAACAGAAGACTTCATGAACTAATGATTTCTTATATTTACGCGAACACTGCACATGATTAAAACTACTTTTACGGATTTTATCGCGTTTATTTTTGACTTTTTATTTTTAATTCCCGACGTTTCGGGCGCTTTCCAGCACCCATGGTCACGGGGGACTGAGATGACTGACGTCCCGATGTCATTGTTAAACCCGGAGTACCTTCAGCTTTTTTAACTAGTTTATCTGCAACTGTTGAAGCTTCCTGATTTGGAATGGCTTAAGACTTCTGGCCACTTAGTGAAGTAATCCATCACAACCATGAAATACTTGTTACCGCTTTCACTCTCCGGAAACGGCCCCGTCACGTCAATGGCTATTCTCTCCCATGGTGCACCAACATTGTACAACTTCAATGCACCTTTACTACGAGTCTGAGGTCCCTTTACAGCCGCACAACTTGTACATTTGCGACACCAGTCCTCGACATCGTTTCGACAGTGGACCCAGTAAAACCGTTCTCGGATCTTCAGTAGAGTTCGTTTAACTCCCAGATGGCTACCGGAACAATCATTATGGTACAGCTGTAGAAAATCCGGTACTTTAGCTTTAGGGACAACCATTTGCAAATGACAGCTGTTTCCCCGAACATTTTCCCATTTACGACACAGAACTCTATCCTGAAGCAGCAAGCTGTCCCATTGGGCTCAATAGCTTTTAGTGGTCAAACTCATCGCTGAGACGTCGCTCCACTTGGGCTTGGGAGCACTGGCCTTCATCCATTCCAGAATCGGCTTGATGTCCGGATCTTCCTGCTGTGCATGTTGTAAGCTGTCCTTCCACTCGTTGCTGAGGTGGTCTGTCCTGAGCATCCTCACGGATACCACTTCCTTACTCTCCTGCCTAGTACAATGTTTGCAATCTTCAGGACAAGGTCTTCGTGATAATGCATCTGCGTTGCAATGAGATTTCCCACTGCGATGTTCGATCTCAAAGTTTTATCCCGGCTGCTGCTGGACGGTGATGTTAGCCGCACTTCCCTTCTGAGATCGTTCACCTTTCCCTTCTAAGGTTCGCTTAGGGCAGCTGGATCGAAGATGGCCCCCTTTCCCATAGCACCTAGGGCTGTATCCTTTATTGTGGTCGCGAACTGCTGCAACCTCCCTAGCGTGAGGGGAATGTTGTTGCTGCCACTGCCAGGCGGTGCCGTTAGCTGCACTTCCCTCTTGAGATCGATCAACTTCCCTTTCTACAGTTCGCTTAGGGCAGCTGGATCGTAGAAGGCCCTTTTACCCACAGCCGTAGCTCCTAGGGCTGAATCCTTTGTTGCGGTCGCGAATTGTAGCTGCTGCGATCTCCCTGACGCGATGGGAACGATGATCCTGCCACACGGCTTCTACCTCCAGTGTATGGGCCAAGGCGTCCTTAAGCGTCTCGTGGTGCCCGAGCCTCACAGTAGCTCTGACCTCAAGGTAGCAGATGCCGTCGATGAATGTCTGCACCAGGTTCCCTTCGATGAGCGCAGGTACAGACCGGTATGCTTTTCGCACAAGCTTCTCCACCTCTAGAGCCCACTCCTGCAGGTTTTCGTTGATGCGCTGCACGCGATCCTTAAGCTGCGCACGAAAGACGTGTTCCAGGTGAGCATCGCCATATCTCGCCTCCAATGCCTCAAGGAGCTGCTCGTAGGTCACTTTCTTACCGAGAGCTTCCAACACAGTTAAGGCTTGGTCGCGCAGGCCTAGGGTGAGTGCAGTCATGGCTTGGCTTTTATTCCAGCCGTTCGCCTCCATGACGGCCTCGAACTGGATTTTGTAGGCCGACCAGGAAGAAGTTCCGTCGAACGGCGGCACTTTGAATCCACGTAGCGAAGGTGTTGTAGCTACTACGGGAGCTGTAGCTCCATCTCCAAGTTTGAGTTCGTCCAGTGATTTCTTCATGTCAGCCATTACGTAGTCAACCCGATTGTTTACTTGGTCGATTCGGGTTTCAGCTTTCTCGATTCGGTTTTCAGCTTTCGCGATTTGGGTTTCAGCTTCCGACAGGCGGTTGTCATGCTGAGTAACCCTATCCTTCACCTCCTTTATCTCCTTCCCGAAGGTGGCGTAAAGGTCCTTCATGAGGAGCATCTGCTCTTCCAACCGACGGGCCTGTTCCTCCTGTCCGCCCCGCAGCTGCTCTTCCAATCGGCGTGCCTGTTCCGCCTGCTGGCGAGCCTGTTTCTCCTGTCGGCGAGCCTGTTCCTCCTGCTGGCGAGCCTGTTCCTCCTGTCGCTCTTTCAACCAACGGGCCTGTTCCTCCTGTCCGCCCCGCAGCTGCTCTTCCAATCGGCGTGCCTCTTCCTCCTGTCGGCGAGCCTGCTCCTCCTGTCGGCGAGCCTGGTCCTCCTGTCGGCGAGCCTGCTCCTGCAGCATCACCATCAGAGCACCTAAGTCAGGTGCTGCAGATGAAGGGGCTTTTGACGGGCCTGCAGCCGGTGGCTGGCCCTCCGACGTCTGCGGCATTGCACCACCAAATCTTCTTTGGTCCGTCTCCTGCTGGCTTTGACTTCGGGTGCGGACACCCTCCGTTTCCTCCTTAGGTAAAATCGGCATGATTTTATCCCACTTCTGACAACAATTGTTACGAGCTTGAGGTTCGTGACGTGAAATTAATTATAATAAAGATATTAAAATATAATTTGCAACCATCTTCTAAATTATATGAAATGATGTGTCTTACCTGGATTGAAGAAAATGAGGTACTCTTCACTTCGCGAATTATATTTTAATATCTTCATCTTAATATTAGTCTCCCAATTCGCCCCAAAATGACTCGCTGCGGGGCCGTTCAGAGATCATTCGATGTGGTTCTCGGCTAAGATGTGAGCGAACTACGAATCACAATATTGTTACGAGCTTAGGGTTCGTGACAATAAAAACTGCCGCTTGAATTACCAAAATTGACCTTTAATTAACGAACACCAATTAAAACTAATACACACTAACAATTAATCACACTTATCACTTTTTCACTTTATTGCGCTCCGAAGCTTCGCTTGTAACGGTAATTCAATACTGCCCCGGTCGCGGCCTTTAACGACTTTATATAGACCTTTTCCACCGAAACATCCAGAATGTTCCAGCAAATACCGGTTCGGGTGCGGACACCCTCCGTTTCCTCCTTAGGTAAAATCGGCATGATTTTATCCCACTTCTGACAATAATTGTTACGAGCTTGAGGTTCGTGACAATAAAAATTGCCGATAAAATTACCTAAATTAACACTTTAATTTTCTTTACACAAATTAAAACTTAAAACACTAATAATTAATCACACTGATTCACTTTATTCCGCTCCGAAGCTTCGCTTGTCTCGCCAAAATCAACACTTCCTCGATCGCATCTTGCAGCGCCTATTTATATAAATTAACACGGAAATATCCAGAATATTCAAGTAAACACGCGCAAGGTACCGAGAGTTCGAGTTTCAACTAGGCGCTAGTGCCGTCGACTAAGGCGCGTAACAATATTATAATATTTAAAAATAAGGTGTATTAAATTCGTATTAAACTTTTCTTTTCGCAAATCACGAGATTACATCACCTCCGAACCAACTAATTGGACTTTTAACTGCAAGTTCCTTTTAAAATAAAATTCTTTAAACAAAACATATTGGACGCTTTCGTCAGACACCGTGCAAGAGAAGGAGAGACAGAGAGAGAGAGAGAAAGGAAAGAGAGAGACCGACAAAGATAAAAGATAGAAAGAAAGATACTATTATTGATATCCGCATTATTGTCACCAAATTATCAGTGAAAAGTTGACAGTTAATTGCGCATTGTTAATATTTATTCTACATAATGATTTCAATTACATCAGTAAAATGCCAGTGCTTAAATCATTTCGTAAACAAGTTACTTTAAAATATTTAACGAACGATGCATGAACTTGAAAGTATTTTTGTATAAAATCGCCCCCAAACTAAACCACAAGAATATGTGTAACGATATTCAGTTAATGGACAACCATCACGAGCGGTAATGGCAATTCGATCCCTTGCAATGATTTCATTTATGCTCTTTATGTATACGTACTACCTTATACAGTATGAAAAAGCGTTACGTTTTACAAGAAAAAAAAACTCTGAACAGCTCGCAAAAGTCCAGTGCAGACATGGACTTCTCCCGCTAAGGAGGTTTTTTTGGCTTAATCGCCACGCTTGGTGGATGGATCGATGGTACGAGACGTCTCACTAATTTGTTGCTGCTCCTCCACACCGGTCAGTTTTTACATCTGGTGCAAACCAGACCAGAAACCAGAGCAGAACCAGACATCCATTAGAAGCTGTGTGATCTTCCTGGGTTTTCCCTGAAAAATCCATCTACATAATTGTCACTTTCAGTATGACCGAGTAATTTATTTTCTTTATTTAAATTATAATTTCATGTAAATCGTATTATTATTTTTATTATTTCGTTAATTTATGTCTCCCAATGTTTTATACAAAGCCTGTGAGAGGTTACTAATAATACCATTTGTGATTTATATTATATTATATTAACACCGAATTATGAACTTAGTGAGCAAACAAATCCTACAATACTTGAATATCATTAATGCTGACATTACTGTATTGTATTCAATTCTATATTTCCTACATTTACTTTTGTCGTGGCTTTCTATTTACATTTTATTTTATTTCTATTTACATATTAACGCTAACAATAAAACTGGAGACTTTTTACATTTGATTCGACTAATTTCCCGGAACCCTACCATTCTAAATGCTCAAAGCGTTCAAAGTCTTTATTTGTTCAACGACGCATCGTTTGGCCAGCACTTATTCGGAGTGGACTGAAAAGTTTAGTGCCGTTGGACGTTAATTACAATTCTCTATGTTGCAGAGCTCAATTGTTTGCTAGTCAATCGAATACATTTATTTATATTGGACTGAGTGACAGATGTGATTAATATTATGTGTTTCAAATCAACAAAATTTTTTGTTAATGTTTCACTAGAAACCGTGTAGTGATGGTGTAAGAATATTGTTTTGTGTTTATGTGGTTGTTTTGCATGATGTGTGTGTTTTGTGTTTATGTGGTTGTTTTGCATGATGTGTGTGTTTTTTGTTTATGTGGTTGTTTTGCATGATGTGTGTGTTTTTTGTTTATGTGGTTGTTTCGCATGATGTGTGTGTGTTTTACAGTTGTTATAAAAATGTACACATTAACCATTTCTGGTGTACAAAATTATTGAAATTTAAAACACTTAAGTATTATTAATAATAAGTACATAATAAAAAAAATTGAAGGAGGGGCTTCAGTGCGTGTGGAATGGAATACGTGGACAGGATGGGGAGGGGCACTGGCCAAACAAAACTATTGATTGGACAAAGGGCACAGACGAACAACAGGACGCATATATCACTCGGCCGTGGTGTACTACACGAGCTATCCTAGTTACCCCGTCGGATCCGGGAAAAACCTCTTCGACGATCCCCAAGGGCCAATGAAGAGGCGGCGTATTTTCCTCGGTGAGAAAACCACCGTTCCGACTATTAATGGTTTAGTTGTCATGTTCCATTTCTGTCGAGATTGCAACGTATGTAAATATTACGTTTTCCATCGCTTCCAAAATGACTGCACCAGCCGGTATAACAAGTTATGACGTAGAAGAACACGAAATTTATCCTCGTTCATGTATACAGCGGGCAATTACTTCAAAGACCGCGTTTTTCGATTCCCTTACTCAAACACAAATTGTATAAAACTAATCTTGGTCATCACTCTCTTATACCGAGAATAAACAGATTATAGATATTAAAGATAAGACTATTGACTTATTTAACGATAATATAAAATCTTTTAGAGCCAAAATTGTCAATCTATTTAAAAACTCATAGTAAAAATTATACCATATCTTTTTATAAACTCGATATAAATGTTGTTATTTTTATATATTTTTATTTTTCATATATTTCGTATTGTCTAATTGTTTTTGTTTGTTTTATATTAGTATTTGACTCGTACTTGTAACAATTATTAAGTTATCGTACAGTTATCGTCTTTTTTAAACATGCTGTAACTACCTTTAAATGGAAACATGTAAATCTTAGTTCCTAAGCCTATCGTCACATTTTTTTAAAACAACATGTTATTCCGTTGGTGGTTCTATCAATAAATAAAAAAGACGTTAGATTCAAAAAATGCGCTGTTGTTAGAGCCAGCAGCTCCGAGGGGTCACTTGACAACGTATGACAAAGGGGGCGGCTGTTCATGACGCACTCGATTTGTGCAGGTACGGTGCTTAATTCTTCATAAAACAAAATTTGTTCTTCAATTACTCGATATAAATGACTATTTAGACTATTAATATTAAATAATTAATAGAATCAGGCGTTACTTTGCGGAAATCAATTATAATAAAGATATTAAAACATAATTTGCAACCATCTTCTAAATTATATGAAATGATGTGTCTTACCTGGATTGAAGAAAATGAGGTACTCTTCACTTCGCGAATTATATTTTAATATCTTCATCTTAATATTAGTCTCCCAATTCGCCCCAAAATGACTCGCTGCGGGGCCGTTCAGAGATCATTCGATGTGGTTCTCGGCTAAGATGTGAGCGAACTACGAATCATAATATTGTTACGAACTTAGGGTTCGTGACAATAAAAACTGCCGCTTGAATTACCAAAATTGACCTTTAATTAACGAACACCAATTAAAACTAATACACACTAACAATTAATCACACTTATCACTTTTTCACTTTATTGCGCTCCGAAGCTTCGCTTGTATCGGTAATTCAATACTGCCTCGGTCGCGGCCTTTAACGACTTTATATAGACCTTTTCCACCGAAACATCCAGAATGTTCCAGCAAATACCGGTTCCAACCGATTAGATGTAGAAAATTCAAGCGTGGACTTTTCTAGAAAGCTTAATTCTTCTATTCGATACTAGATGGCGCTGTTGGTGGAAAGTTCAGACATGGCATTTTCTAGAAAGCTCTTCTCGCTCTGCTTCCTAATACCAAATGGCCCTAGGGGCATCAATGATGGATTGCAACATTGCCCCCACCTATGACATGCTCGTCCTGAGCATTATCTGCCCCATAGTAACGCGCCAGTCGATCCACATGGACGACCTTAGGAGTACCTCTTGCTCCTTTCTGTATTCGGTAGGTTACCTCGTTGATCCTGGTCACAATCCGGTAAGGGCCGTCCCATTTATCTTGAAGCTTAGGAGATTTCCCTTTGCTGCGGACTGGATTGTGCAACCATACTAGTGAACCTTCGTCAACCCCCTTGTTGTTCATTTTGCGGTCATATCGGGTTTTCATATTTTCAGACATTTGCTGGCCCGATTGTCTGACGTGCTTGTAAATGTCATTCATTTTGTTCCGCAAGTCATTTGCCTAATCGGTTATGCTGTGTGGGGCATCAGGTGGAATTCCAATGATCAGGTCTGCAGGCAGCCGTAATTTTCTTGTAAAGTTTGCGAAAGCTGGTATCACTGATATACTTTCGTAAACAGTGCTTCGACATGACAACAAAAACGGTTGTATGTGCTTGTCCCAATTTCGTTGCCGATTTTCTACAACTTTTGCTAGGTACCTCTCCAATGTCTGATTGAATCGTTCTACCATTCCATCAGATTGCGGGTGGTAAGAAGTCGTTTTTGTTTTATGAGTACCCATAACTTGGCAAGTTTTCTGGAATATTTCAGACTCAAAATTCCTTCCTTGATGGCTGTTAATCTATAGAGGTACGCCAAAACGACATAAGACTTCATGAACTAGTTTATCTGCAACTGTTGAAGCTTCTTAATTTGGAATGGCAAATACTTCTGGCCACTTAGTGAAGTAATCGTATATTTGTGGTCACTTAAAAAAGCGCGATCTTTTAGATGTTTGTTAGAAATAAAGGAGGATTTAGTTTTTATTAAAATTGACTGTAAAACTTAAAGACATTTAAGCTCGTATATATGTAAATATCTAAAATGTCTGACAACAAAAATACGTAATATGACACGCACTTCGACGTCATTTTCTACAATTAGTTTCTGAGGCTTGCAGTGATCGAATAGTGATTAAATTAATTCCATCCAGGCTAAGTCCTCCCTCGACTGGGGCAGAGTCATGCTCTCACGGAATGCCAGCGTAAAATAGCAACATATTGCTGCTGCTTTTTGTTAGGTGAGTACAGAGAACCGAAGATCTCGTTTTACTGCAAATTAGGTATTCTATCTTAGTCCTCAGGGGTAAACACGGGGTCGTCATTTTGATTGTTAGCCGTGGATATATGTAAATGTCTATAGGCCCAGTATCTACTTATCATCTAGTGAAAGTATATTCGTTTGTCACCTTTATTTTAGTATCTGTTTGACCGAGCTTTGCTCGATTTTTTTTTGAAATTACATTTAGATACAAATTACATACTGATGCATTATGAAAAATCTTTTTTGATCTTATTAACAGAAAAAATTGGACTGGTTATTTGAATAAAAATAATGACTGCAATGAGTTTAATTAAAACTTTCGTATTTTTAAAAAATACTTAGAAAAGGGCTCGATATAGTAGATTTTCTCACAAAAGAAGGGAACTTAAAAAAGGAAAAAAAGTTGGACTGAAGACAGGACGCGAACCAATGGATTACGATTTTGCGACCGCTCGATATCCACTTGAGCTATTATGATCATTAACACAGTGTCAAAATTTACCTTCTTATATTGTAGCAGTTTTTCGTTGCCTGAAAACACGAAACAAAAAGACATTTTCTAAAACTAAATCCTAGCTAGATCGATTTTTTTTTTTAATTGCCCCCGAAACTCCCCGGACAATAAATTTTATGAAAATCGTTGGAGCCGTTTCCGAGAGTCCGATTATATATATATATATATATATATATATATATATATATATATATATATATATATATATATATATATATATATATATATATATATACATACACAAGAATTTCTCGTTTAAAGGTATAGGATAACACGCTTTTAATAGGTTCGGGTAGTTCTGTATAACAGAATCTTTTACTGGATGTGGCTAGTCTAACTTTATAAATTAAGTATTAATAAAAATATCACTAAAGTAAACCGTTTCAGAATGCAGTTAACAAAATAATGTTTTTAAATTATACTAGTCTCAAGGAATTTTTCTCGTGTCAAAACTTTTCAAATGCTCTTTCTGCTGTGTCCGGCAAACAATGTTTTGGAAAAATATGATCTAGTTTTCATTATTTTTATCCTACGACAGACTTAACATAAAACAATATCCGTTTTAGATATAATCTATATAGATTGAAACACTAATTCTAAAAAATTATACTTCTTTCCTTTTAACGATCATTTCTTTTAAGAACAAGAAAAAAATTCATAGATCATTTGCTTAAATGTAAACCGTGTATTAGCGGTGTAAGAATAACCACTAGCCCATATCGTGCCGTGGGTGTCGTGAGAGGCGACAGAGGAAACATATCGTGCCGTGGGTGTCGTGAGAGGCGACAGAGGAAACATATCGTGCCGTGGGTGTCGTGAGAGGCGACAGAGGAAACATATCGTGCCGTGGGTGTCGTGAGAGGCGACAGAGGAAACATATCGTGCCGTGGGTGTCGTGAGAGGCGACAGAGGAAACATATCGTGCCGTGGGTGTCGTGAGAGGCGACAGAGGAAACATATCGTGCCGTGGGTGTCGTGAGAGGCGACAGAGGAAACATATCGTGCCGTGGGTGTCGTGAGAGGCGACAGAGGAAACATATCGTGCCGTGGGTGTCGTGAGAGGCGACAGAGGAAACATATCGTGCCGTGGGTGTCGTGAGAGGCGACAGAGGAAACATATCGTGCCGTGGGTGTCGTGAGAGGCGACAGAGGAAACATATCGTGCCGTGGGTGTCGTGAGAGGCGACAGAGGAAACATATCGTGCCATGGGTGTCGTGAGAGGCGACAGAGGAAACATATCGTGCCGTGGGTGTCGTGAGAGGCGACAGAGGAAACATATCGTGCCGTGGGTGTCGTGAGAGGCGACAGAGGAAACATATCGTGCCGTGGGTGTCGTGAGAGGCGACAGAGGAAACATATCGTGCCGTGGGTGTCGTGAGAGGCGACAGAGGAAACATATCGTGCCGTGGGTGTCGTGAGAGGCGACAGAGGAAACATATCGTGCCGTGGGTGTCGCGAGAGGCGACAGAGGAAACATATCGTGCCGTGGGTGTCGTGAGAGGCGACAGAGGAAACATATCGTGCCGTGGGTGTCGTGAGAGGCGACAGAGGAAACATATCGTGCCGTGGGTGTCGTGAGAGGCGACAGAGGAAACATATCGTGCCGTGGGTATCGTGAGAGGCGACAAAGGAAACATATCGTGCCGTGGGTGTCGTGAGAGGCGACAGAGGAAACATATCGTGCCGTGGGTGTCGTGAGAGGCGACAGAGGAAACATATCGTGCCGTGGGTGTCGTGAGAGGCGACAGAGGAAACATATCGTGCCGTGGGTGTCGTGAGAGGCGACAGAGGAAACATATCGTGCCGTGGGTGTCGTGAGAGGCGACAGAGGAAACATATCGTGCCGTGGGTGTCGTGAGAGGCGACAGAGGAAACATATCGTGCCGTGGGTGTCGTGAGAGGCGACAGAGGAAACATATCGTGCCGTGGGTGTCGTGAGAGGCGACAGAGGAAACATATCGTGCCGTGGGTGTCGTGAGAGGCGACAGAGGAAACATATCGTGCCGTGGGTGTCGTGAGAGGCGACAGAGGAAACGTATCGTGCCGTGGGTGTCGTGAGAGGCGACAGAGGAAACATATCGTGCCGTGGGTGTCGTGAGAGGCGACAGAGGAAACATATCGTGCCGTGGGTATCGTGAGAGGCGACAAAGGAAACATATCGTGCCGTGGGTGTCGTGAGAGGCGACAGAGGAAACATATCGTGCCGTGGGTGTCGTGAGAGGCGACAGAGGAAACATATCGTGCCGTGGGTGTCGTGAGAGGCGACAGAGGAAACATATCGTGCCGTGGGTGTCGTGAGAGGCGACAGAGGAAACATATCGTGCCGTGGGTGTCGTGAGAGGCGACAGAGGAAACATATCGTGCCGTGGGTGTCGTGAGAGGCGACAGAGGAAACATATCGTGCCGTGGGTGTCGTGAGAGGCGACAGAGGAAACGTATCGTGCCGTGGGTGTCGTGAGAGGCGACGGAGGAAATGTATCGTGCCGTGGGTGTCGTGAGAGGCGACAGAGGAAACGTATCGTGCCGTGGGTGTCGTGAAAGGCGACAGAGGAAACGTATCGTGCCGTGGGTGTCGTGAGAGGCGACAGAGGAAACATATCGTGCCGTGGGTGTCGTGAGAGGCGACAGAGGAAACATATCGTGCCGTGGGTGTCGTGAGAGGCGACAGAGGAAACATATCGTGCCGTGGGTGTCGTGAGAGGCGACAGAGGAAACATATCGTGCCGTGGGTGTCGTGAGAGGCGACAGAGGAAACATATCGTGCCGTGGGTGTCGTGAGAGGCGACAGAGGAAACATATCGTGCCGTGGGTGTCGTGAGAGGCGACAGAGGAAACATATCGTGCCGTGGGTGTCGTGAGAGGCGACAGAGGAAACATATCGTGCCGTGGGTGTCGTGAGAGGCGACAGAGGAAACGTATCGTGCCGTGGGTGTCGTGAGAGGCGACGGAGGAAACGTATCGTGCCGTGGGTGTCGTGAGAGGCGACAGAGGAAACGTATCGTGCCGTGGGTGTCGTGAAAGGCGACAGAGGAAACGTATCGTGCCGTGGGTGTCGTGAGAGGCGACAGAGGAAACATATCGTGCCGTGGGTGTCGTGAGAGGCGACAGAGGAAACATATCGTGCCGTGGGTGTCGTGAGAGGCGACAGAGGAAACATATCGTGCCGTGGGTGTCGTGAGAGGCGACAGAGGAAACATATCGTGCCGTGGGTGTCGTGAGAGGCGACAGAGGAAACATATCGTGCCGTGGGTGTCGTGAGAGGCGACAGAGGAAACATATCGTGCCGTGGGTGTCGTGAGAGGCGACAGAGGAAACATATCGTGCCGTGGGTGTCGTGAGAGGCGACAGAGGAAAACAAAGTAGCATATTGACAGCAGCGTATGCCTAATAACAACTATAACATAAAAAATGCGTTTACCGACCCGCCTGCCAAGCGTGGCTACAAAGTACAATATCCCCCCATGTGAGGCAATCTTTGGGAGAGGTCTATGTTCAGCCGTGGACTTTGGTAGGCTGCAACGGTAACAGTAACGGTTTTTGTATCGGCAGAGCGGCATACTACACAACAACGAACTGTAACAATTGCACGCGATACTGAAGCTACACTAACTTGCTGTTAAATTAAATTTACCTGATCAACATACAACAATAAAAATGCTTCCAAGAGCATCGCGTCGGTAATTCACATTAGCTATTTGTTCATGGTACTTGAAAAGGAACCAGGGTGCGCAAACTTTAAACTAAGAAACAGAAGGGAAGAATCGAGGCTTCTCTCGATCCGGCCTCCTATAACGCCTACGTTGGGTTCGGGAACAACGTATGTGATCTCCGCAACGGAGTAACACACAAGGGCGATAACCTCTTCCTTTTCAGAAAATAGGCTCAGGCGGGGATTACGGGTCTTCCGAAGTCGTTCCGGTCCCAACGCCTTAATTCTTCGATGTCGACTGTATTATTTCGAGGGACGAATTCCTTGAGAATAAAACAGCAATTATCTTCAAACCGTTCCGTGAGAGAGTAATTACTTTTCCCTATCACTTCCCAACACTTTTTCTTTGTTCTTATTGACTGCTGTTCTTGCCGAACGATTCCCGAACGAATTGTAAGAAAACTCGTTTACTGAGCTACCCCAGAGCTATATGCGAAAGTGAGCCGCGCCATTTGTGCGTTTGCGCAACTCAATTACATCAATTTGTTCTATCACTCTCTCACGGTTTACTCAATAACTTTATTTGTATAAGACATACATTTATACAATTTAATTATAAAGATAGCAAAAAATTATCTATACTACGATACACATTACATTTTTATATCACAAAAAACCTTTTATTTATTTAACAAAATATGCTTATTTTACTCACATGTTAAAAGTTGGAATTTCTTAAATATTTAACATAGAAAGTTAAAACAATGTTTTCCACTTGAAATTATACATATCTTAACCAATACAACAGTTTAATTTACATTTTTCCTATTCATTTCACTATTAAAACACTTTTAAATTTCTTATACAAAACTATCATTATTTCACTTATTCACAGGGATTTTCACATAAAAATAACACATAATTCAGCTCTTTTACACGTACAATCAATCTGAAATGTTTTACAAGTCATTTTTACATAAATTGCTGAAATTGCAAATATTTAAATTTCTACATATTTGGCCTCCTAAGTACGTGGCTAGCGTGCGTCTATGAACTCACACTATTTGAACAACCAACTTTTGCACGGCTATCGACTATCAGTATAAATGGAAAGTCTAATATCAACAATACTAGGTGAATAAATGATTCTACACAATTCTTAAACGTAGAAAACTATTTCTAATCAGATTCTTATCAGTTATCATGTTTCTTATCAAACAATATAAGTGAATGTTTTCATAAATCAATCACAGAAAATAGGCATTTGTTTTCATACAAAACATATCAAACTCATATAAGACAATACTTATGCAATCAATTTCCATTAATTCTACTTATGCACAGCGATCATCTCGACCGGGGAACAAATCCGGTCTCTAACTTTATTTTAATATTTTTTTAAATTAACATTATTGGAAAGATGATTTCAACCGGGGAACAAATCTGGTAACATAATTTATATCTTAAAAATTCCCTATATGAATTTATTAAGAGATATTACTAAGAAAACGATAAAATATTCCGGCCTCGGAGTCGAACCCAAGAACTTCATATCATTAATTCGATATTTCTTTAAGATTCAACTGAGCATTTTCTTATCAGAATATTATTACTTGATAATTTGCTTTCTAGAAGCTATTCGTAATCGGTTAACTAATAAATTGAAATATTCTTATAGGCGCGTCGCCAACTGTACTTTTTTAACTATGCAAAAAGACCAAATTTACAATCAAGCTTTTACACTTCTGCATCTTGTATAGGGATATAACACTCAACGTATAGCTAACTTACGGTCATCGATATAGATTTTAGTACTATCATATTTTTTATTTTTAGACGTGAAATGTATAAAAATAAAAGGCAGTGTAGTATTCTCGTAAAAGAATCCACTAATAACATGCAAATCCTAAGAGGCTCTTAGTGGATTAACAATCAATGCAGTTACAGATTAGAGATTTTAGATTATATATATGTATTAAGAACGTATCTGTATTAATTTTTGTTGCATCCCAATACTAACAATAACAAAATCAACAGTCATTTCAGGTATTCGACTAACATTTTTTTTTAATTTATTAGAATCAACAAACAGTTTACACAATATTTATTAATCTAAAATACATTCACTACAAAAATATAATATAATAGTGCAACCAACACCGTTGACCACCAATTACTATTAACACATGCTTAGATTGAGAATAGCGTACCACTTTTTCATATAATACAGTGATTGTGTTTTCAAATAACACAATAATAAAAAAAAATATATATTGTAATAATCAATTATACAAACTCATTCTCCTCTAAGTACTGAAAGTATTTCTTTTTTATAAATACCCACCTTGTGAGCAAAAATGTCAATATTATTGAAAGTTTTATTATAACAATTTAACAACATATATATAGGGGATCTTTTACCTACGTTGGTTCGACATTCATTAGTAAAAAATGTGTATTTGGCACGAACTCTGCGAAACAATGGCCTATTTGGTACTCCGTATTGTATCATCTTAACTAGTTCTATACTATCGTACCTGTTGTGACAAATATCATACAGTAACATAGCTTGAATCTGTTGACGTCTGGATTCTAATTTTAGTAAGTTATATTCGACCAGCAGTTGATAGTAGGGTAATTTAACTCTTCTGCACTTGTAATTTACACTACGCAAAAACTTTTTCTGAATGGATTCTATTTTATCTATATATTTATTATAATACGGACACCAAATAGCTACCGCATATTCCAGTTGTGATCTTATCAAAGATTTATAGAGGTGCAAATAAGTGAGAGGTTTTTTAAATTCACTTCCAATACGCATCACGAATCCATACATTTTAAGAGCCTTATTAATGACATTTTCAACATGTGTATCAAAGATAAGTTTACTATCTAATATTATTCCTAAATCTTTAATTTTATAAACTTTTTCTAATGAAACTCCACATAAAGAATAATTGAAATTACTTACCTGTCGTTTACGGGTAAACGTTATGGCTTTACATTTATTAACACTCAAATCTAGCTTATTGTTTTTACAGTAAGTTGTAAAATTATCTAAATCTTTTTGAAAGTTAAGATGGTCATGATAATATTGAATTTTGCGATAAATTTTAATATCATCTGCGTACAGAATAAAATTAAAAAACTTAAAACAACTATTAACATCAATAATGTACAGGACGAAAAGAAGAGGCCCTAAGATTGATCCTTGTGGCACACCAGAACTTATATGCACAATATCTGACTCAAAACCTCTTATAACTACTTTTTGTGTACGATTTGTCACATACGACTTAAACCATCTCCACAAATTACCACGGATACCATTAAAGGCCAGCTTTTCCAGAAGTAGTTTATGGTCTACGCGATCGAAAGCTTTGCGGAAATCTGTGTATATGCAATCAGTCTGGACGTTACTATCCAGATTCTCAAATATGTAGTTTGTATAAATTAATAAGTTAGATATAGTCGAACGCTTCTTAATAAAAACAAACATTAACACACTATTTGAATGAAAGCTTACATTCTGTGATGATATAACAGCGTTAGCCAAAGAATCATAATATAAGAGCTTGGGTTTGTTCTCAGAAATGTTAGACTTTACGTCGCGCGATACATTTAACATTCCGTGCGCTGCAACATCTGAAACTTTAAGTAAACTTTAAAAATATTTTTAAGAACATGAAAGTTAGAAACTACTTTCAATATTAATAAAAAAGAAATATATCCCAGAACAGCTTAAGGTTCTCACACATTTACGCAACACAAAAGGCAGTTAATAAATTCGAACAATAACTAAATACGAGATTTCAAGATAAAAACTAAATCAATGCAACAGCTCTCTGACTATCAAGGTGTGGAATAGGGAAGACTCTCTGCAACATAAACTTCTTAGCTTTTACCAAAAGAATCAACACAATCGATACATCTTGATCCGCTCGATTTATCGAATGCCCCTCTTGGCTCTTGGAACTATTATCTGATCCAGAGTACGGCGTTACTCACGCTAACATCGCGGTCGCGTTGTGCAGGTTGCCACCGCGTTTAGCACTATATGTCGGCCGATTGGGACAGGATGCGATCTTCTTTTGCATCCTACCCTTGCAGGCAGGTTTGCTTCTCGCCGGATGATCCCAACTTTGTTGCTGTTTCTGTCGCGGATGTGGTACTTAAGGGAATGGAACTATTTATTTCATCATCTGTAGCATCTATTGGAGGCAGAACTCATCATGATTTGGTCACTCCTGTAAAATTGCATCACGTCATAAGCAGGAGTGCCACTGATCCAGGGCTCACGCGTCAACATCTCGGGATGCAAACACCAACGCTCTTAAAAAGAAGATAATTCCGCCTCCAGATTCTTCTAAAGTCTCATTGCCAAGTCATAGTCAGAGCACATCGGCAGAATTGGCAAGAAAATAATTCGACTTCCTTCGGGAATACGTGCATTTTGATCTATCGCCAAGGCTGTCCAAGGGAACTTCTCTCAGCCATCTCTACTATCTCTGCAGAGTAAGGGCGACTCACTGGCCCATGCCGCAAAAGTGAAAGCTGATTTATTAGGCTCTCTCTTTACATTCAACTTTACTCTAATGACGAGGGAACACTCCGCCGCAAATCTCGCAATATGAATGCTCCATGCAGGATGTGCTGTTTACACAGAGCTCGGTGTGCTCTCTGGACCTCAACTAGTCGAGTATGGCCGATGAAGTCTAACCTTTTGTGCTTAAGACATATGTTGCGGAATTAGGATCGGTTTTAATGCATCTATTCCGGTACTGCTACTCCCTTGGCGTAGTCCCAAGCACATGGAAGACAGTTTTGGTGCACTCGATCCCTAAAAACAGATCCATCCTACTACAGGCCTGTCGCTATCACCTCCTTGATCTCCAAAATAATGGAAACAATTATTAACTGGCAGCCATGATGTACCTTGAGAATTACCAGCTGATTGATGACCACAAGTACAGTTTCCGTCGGGGTCACTCAGCTGATGATCTTCTGGCTTACCTAACTCATAGATGAACGGAAACAGAAAAGTCCAAGAAGGAGGCGTTGGCCGTTAGTTTGTACATAGCAAAGGCCTTCGATCGGGTTTGGCACAAAGTGCTTCTTTGGAAGTTTCCTTCCTATGGGTTTCCCGAAAAATTGTGCAACTTGTGGTGATAACCAGTTTCCTAGCAGATCGGAGAATCAAGTTCGTAGTAGCCGCTGCATGCTTCGATTACAAGCCCATTAACGCCAGTGTTCCATAAGGCTGCGTGCATCATCAATGCTTTTTCTTCTGCGTATCAATGATATGTTCCAAACGGTCAGCATTCATTGTTATGCGGACGACAGCATTGGTGATGCTTTAAACACCGACTGTGATAATATTTCTCGGGAAAACGTAGCCTAGTACCGGAACAAACTTGTGTCTGAAGTCGAGACTTTGTTGAACAAAATATCGGACTAGGGGCGACTAAATATAGTCCAGTTTAATCCCCAGAAAACACAAGTTTGCGCATTTTAGCACACTCTTCATGTTGCCTTAGTCAGTATAGGAATCCTCGGCGTCGACATATTGAGTGACGTGTAATGTCATGGTCACTTGGAAGAGGAGCTCAAATTGGCCTTTTAAAAAATTAGTATGCTCAGCGCGGCGGAACAGTATTTCATGCCACCCTTCCTACGCCTTGTAAAGTTGCACACCGCCTGCAATTTTACAATGCTTAGATTCAGCCTCACATGAAATACTGTTCCCATATCATCAGAGATTATCCGGATCAATACAACTTTGGATCCTTCAAGGAAAGACCCTACTCTTTTTTAAAGGCCGGCGACTCATCTACAATTCACCTGGTGTTGCAGTTTGTCATGGGTGGCGATAGTTTTTTGCCCCTCTCCTATAAAAAATGGTTGAACGGATTGTAATGAAACTAAACGAATAAATGGGGAGCGTTTCCAGGAGTGATCTAGTGTTTGTTTTATGCGAAAAATAGATAAAATAAATGGTTATTGATGATTAACTTTAAAGACAACAAAATATTGTATACATTTTACATAGGTGAAGCTGGGGCAGGTGACGCTCGTATAAATTAAATACAGTAATAAAGTGTCCGTATACAACTAGTTTTATTATGCTCCTTACTAACGTGCAAACAACTGTACGAAAGTCACGTAGCGGTCGTGCTAACACGTTAAGACGGGACGCTGCCCTGTCGCCGCAAATAAAACGAGCGCTAAACATTTATGTGAGACAACTTGTATGTCTGTATAGTGACAAGATGAATATTAGAAAAAAGTATTACGTATAAAATTGTGTCGGTGCAATCCCAATCTCTACCATCCCATATCGTGTCGTGGGTATCGCAAGAGACGACAGTGGGAGACGGGAGAAGGGCGGTAGTATTTTACCGACAACAATCCAAATATTAAAAACTGTGGTTGCCAAACCGTCTACCAAGTAAGCTAGCTGATGGAAGCCAATTTTCAGCAGTGCACTATTTACACATATAATGGATGGAGAATGTATAAAATGTCAAAATATTATTTGATTTTATTTCAAAACAAACTATTGCGGACTCGCGCACTACAACTCAAAAAAGATTCCTCATAATAGCTTAAGAAGTCGGTTCTAAGAGATAATGTATCATAAAGTTTAATTATCCGAAGTCAACTTTTACTTTTTAGTAAAAGTAAAATTTTTGGTTCTTTTGAGTGGTCTTAGTGGTGTGAAGCTCAAATTAACAACAATAAGATCGTCCAAATAACTGCATTCACTATTTTGCAATTTTTCTCATAATATGTAGGATGACACCGAAGTTTAACCCATTTAATAAATAAAAATGAATAGTTAAATTCAGTTCAAAATTGATCACGATCTTTTGAACTGATTTCACGATCTGAAGTTCACCTGATGGTAAGTGGCTACAGCAGCGTATGCATAACAGCAATTAGCTTCTAACAAAGAACTACATATGGGTTGTCACCTCTGAGTTCTAAGATGGAAAGCCTCAAAGTATGTAATTACACTGGCTCTCCTTGCACTTCAGATCAGACCACAGTGGTGTTAGCACTGTTATTTGACTGCATAAATAGAAGCGACAGTAACCTAATGGTCAAGGGTACGGTCAAAGGTACTCGAGAAGTCATGGCTCTTTTATATTGAATAGCGATAATAAACCAGTACACAGTCAACCCGATGGTAAGAAGATGGTGTGGCCTATAACCATCTTCATGTGTCTTCTGTTGAGAATCAAAATGCACATGCATCATCACCCCAGAGGACGAAGATGTCTTAGTCCTCAGAGTTGACGATATCCAGTAAAAGGGTCTACACTCACCATACAAAGCCCAGCAGCATTGAGCTAATATGTTATGCTTGTATTCTGTGAGAACATGGTTTATTCTGATCGAGCCCACCCAATTCTGCTACATCCATAATATAGCAGCAGCATGCCATATAAAAGTCTTACCACCTAGAAAACCGGTTACCCACGTACCTTGAAATTTTAACTTTTCCTCAAAGCTACCAAGGTCTAACCTAATGTAAACAATTAAAATTATTAGTAACAAACATTTATAGCAAATGACTTTACGAAACGAGGGAACAGACTGTGTCACGCGCCGCCGCGCCGCCGCGCCGGGCTCGCAGACTGATTGCACACGCTCGCTTGGAACGCTGCGCGGAATGCTTCAGTGCGATGTTTGAACGTAGCTTAAAACGGAAATGCTATTCGGTTTTCAAATGTATTCAGATAATTTTTGAATGTTTTTATGTTTCTATACTTATAAATAAAATTGAAAAGTCTGGCTATGCTATCGAAATAACTGACTTATATTGAGCTAAAGGGGGAGATTTGTAAGCCAATTAGCATAAAATGTTTGTATGTCTGTCTGTCTTCTAATCTTCGGAATAGCTAAACCGATTATAATGTAATAACAGAGATAATAGCAAAGAAGTCTACGGATGAAAATCTTTGTATAAAATCGACTAATGGTTTTCTTAGATTGCAGTAGCTTCTTATAATCAAGCGAACTATACGTTCGTTTATGGCTAAGCTTAATAAACAAAACAGAGTTCAATCCTCGTCAGCAACAATGAAAATATTAATCGTAATTTTAAGCACTGTCTTACCACGTGATTAATGTTGAAGTAAGACGTAGCGAGAAACCTACAATATTTGCCGGCGTCTGCTTTTCCGTCCGAATACAATCTAGGCGTCTACAAGGCAAGAGTAAATACGCTTTTGTTACGCTAAGACAGTCCGATTTACCATGTAGGGCTGTATTACCACTTACTACCACCAGTTTACTACCATTTACTCGAATCCACAGAGTCAGTGAACCCTTCGTGGGATAATTTGGTATACGCTTTTACAATGAAGTCCCAGTAAATATGCAGATCTTATCTGTCAAAAATTTTAAGATACTTATTAAGCAAAAGTTGTTTCGTAAGGATTATAATACTACTAAAGAGTACACGATTTATAATAACCCCTGGAAATAATGGTGTTTGCTACCGTGCCTGGATCAAAAAAAAACAACCCAGGAAGGGTATCAGCACCCCTGATGACGGAGAATCCCTCGCTGAGCATCCATGACCAAGTTATCCTACTCTACCTGAGCGTGGGTGTTTCGGTATTCTGGAGGGGGGGGGGGGGGGGGCACAATTCTGCTCATAACCAAAACTGCTCGGGGCAAGCGGAGCAACAACACCAAGGCGGGCGACCCCTGCCACGCTTTCCGTGAATTTATGCAACATAAGGGGAAATTATTCCAACCTTAACGCTGTTCAATACCATCTGGAGACGGCGAAGACGGCCTTTCCCTTTTTAACCAAGACTCAAGTGTTCTGTCCAGCGGATACATCATATCTCTCCTACCCGGGGTAAAAATAAGAACACTCCAGTGTGTCCCGGGCTGGAGTTTGCGTATACGTCAGAGAGGACATCTGTTTTCGCCGCCTCAGCAGTCTTGAAGGTACGGACCTGTCCTCCTACGGCTGCGCGTAGACAGCGACGACCGGAATGGTGCGCCTACAGGTGCCTATATAGGCCCTATAGCGGTAATGCTAAAACAGAGCAAATTATCGAACACGTTCGAAATGGCTACAGATTCCGTGCTACAGCAGACCCCATCCGCAGAGATCGTGTTCCTTGTGAATTTAACGCCCGTCATGTCGAATGGCTCGGTTCATGTTTAACTGTTCATGCAAAGAGATCTGTTTATTACTTTGCCTTGGCATATTATCTAACATAATTGGTTGCTTCACCTACGCGGATCCCAGGTGTGAAAGATCAAACACCTTCCGTGTTGGACCTTCTGTTGACCTATCAATCGGACTCGGCTCGTCGGATAATTGTCTTGTCCGGAGTGTGGTGCCAGTCACATTAACCACGCGGTGGCATTCTGCAAGTTGCTGTCGTGTTTGGCACTATAGGTCTGCCGATGGGGATGGGATGCGGTCTTTTTTTGCATCCTACACTTGGGGGCGGGTTTGCTTCTCGCCGGACGATCTCAGCGTTGTTGCTGATTTTGTTGCTGGTGTGGTACTTTTGGGTATGGAACTTTTTATTTCATCCTCTGTGGTGACTAACGGAGGCAGATCCCATCCATGGTTTGGTTGCTCGTGTAAATTAACATCAAGCTATAAGCAGAAACGCCACCAGGCCTGAGCTGACGCATCTATATCTCGGTATGTACATACCTGTGCTCTTAAAAAGAAGTACAATTCTTAAATAGAACTATAACTCCGCCTCTTGGTTCTTCATAAAAGTCATTGCCAAGGCAAGATCTGAGCACAACGGCAGAATTGGCGAGAAACTAGATCACCTTCCTTCGGGAACTCGTGTATTCTGGTCTCTCGCTAAGGCTATCCAAGGGATTTCTGTCAGTCATTTCTTCCATCTCTGCACAGAGACTCACTGGCTCATGCCGCAAAGAAGTCTCTGTTATGCTCTCTCTTTGCGTCCAACTCGACTCTAGATGACGGGGAGAGTACACCGCCGACCATACCGCGGTGTGAGCGCTTCATGCTAGATGCTCGGTTCCATCTGCAAATACATCTGCATCTATGATTCGGGTAGACCAGAGGATCGCCAGCTGATCGACCACAATGAAAATCGGATTGTATACACTGTACAACACTTTCATTTCATTTATTGCTTATAATTTGCCTATTAGCATGTTCGTATTCCAATTTCTTCCAACGACTATATACCACCCAGCAATATAAGAAAACCCTGTTATTGACCTTACTTTTAGTTTGTTACATGAGTGTTTGATAATAACTGAATCGTTATCATCATCGTCATCATCATTACAACCCTTCACAAGTAGTCCACTGCAAGAGCCACCTGCACCCAACGGATAGGTTGTTACACCATCTGGCGAAGGGGCGCCTTACATTTCGCCTGCAGGTACGAGACTGCCACACTAGAACCTATCTTCCTCATCGTATGTTGGTTCTTTGAGTAATATGGCCAGCCCATTGCTACTTCAGATAACTAATCCGTTGGGCTATGTTGGTTACTCTAGTTCTACTGCGGATGTATGTTTTTAAGTCACTCAGAGAAACCCCGACCATAGCCCTCTCCATAGCTTGCTGAGCGACTTTGAGCTTCCTAATACGGCCAGCATTGAAGAACAATCTGTCAGATACATAGGTCATCACAAGAAACACGCACTGGTTGTACAATCTAGTTTTGAGGTATGCCTGACGAGAAGATGTGTCGTAATTTCCCGATCGCTGCCCAACCAAATTGAATCTCTCGATTGATTTCTCGATCGAAGTTGGACTTACCTAGTTGGACTATTTGTCCCTGGTAAACATATTTGTCAACAACTTCACGGTTGGTGCTCCCAGCAACTACCGGAAAAGGTGTAACATTACACAATATTTTTGTTTTATCCATGTTCATCTTAAGACCTATCCGTTGAGAGGCACTGTTGAGGTCATTTAGCATAGTGTTTAGGTTCTCCAGCTATTCTGCCATAAGGACTATATCGTCGGCAAATCGAAGTTTTATGATGTACTCATCATCGACGTTAATACCGTATCCTTTCCAGTCCAGTAGCTTGAAAACGTCTTCGAATGCAGTGGTGAGCAGTTTAGGGGATATTACGTTACTCTGTCTTACACTTCTCTGCGGTTTTATAGGTTTTGTACTTTGGTACACTCGAATAACCGTCGTAGCCCTATTGTACAAACACTTCAGCACTTCTGAACTTCGATATACCGATAGTCGACTTGGCGTCGCTGAAGAAACGGCACCCAAATTTCGACGAAATCAAGGTTTTGTATGTAAAGTTTTTTTTTTGAAAACTGGCTTGTTCGAAAGGCAAGAAATCGTTAAGTCTGTGTGCAAGACGACCCTTATTGACTCCCAAAAATAGCACGTCGACGCGGCTCAGAAGGAAAATGGGTCTATAGTTCTGCAGTGGTCTTGTTCTTCAATAAAGGTGACAACGCTCAGTAGTGTCACTATGAAGGATAAAATTGAAGAGCTTCTAAAGGACTTTAAGTATCGGTTTCCCAACCGCTTTCAGAAGCTCCGCTGTAATTCCATCTTCACCTGGGGACCTGCCGTTTTTAAGGTGCTGAGGAGCGATTCTAATCTCGCTCAGCCTGGCTTCCGGGATATTGTCGAAATAGTATTGGATAAGACTTATTCATTACTCACACTTGCGTGTGGCTCCAACGAAGATGTAAACAGATGCCCATAGAACCTTGCAATCTCACTCAAAATACTAGATTTCCCGGAAACGATGCTGCCACATTCGGTCTTCAGTTTCAACTATAAGCTTCTTCTGGTAGATAAATCTCTGACAAAGACTTTAGAGCCCTGATTCCTCTTAGTCGCTTCATCAGTACAAACTGTATTTATATTGCGTAATTCCCGCTGCATAAATTTGGAGATCTGTTCGCGTAAATATAAGAAATCATTCAGATTATTATCTCTCTTTCCGATCTTGATCGCTAATTTGACTGCACTAGTTAAGGGTTGTGAGTTATTCCATCCTGTTCCAATAAAATGACAACGGTCACCCGTGAGGACTGAGATGGAATGTCTCCTTACCAGTAAAAAGGTATCCGGTTGTCTACAGTCACTCTACGTAACACAGCATTGCGTTGCTACGTTACACTGGTATTCTGTGAGAGCATGTTCCTTCACCGGTTGAGCCGACCCATTCCTGCTACAACTATAATATAATAGCATTCGGCATGACTCCACATAAGGCACACATATAAGGCACATAATTTTATTTTATTAGATGGATCTTAGTTTATAAATTTTTAACGTCTTCAAAATAAGCTCTACTGTCTACTAATAAAATTAAATATATTTTTCTTATGTAACAAGAATACATAATTAACAGTGGCAGGTGTGAATAAGCCGACAGTGCGTTTATCAAATTAAAGACTTAACAAACACGATATTCCGATACCGTTATAGTCATGAATGTTGTGAAAGCTGCATAACTCTTGTTTTAAGTTATTTAAGGTCGAGTTTGCGATTACAGACTGAGGTCGCGTGTGAAGATACAATCTAAATGTCGCTGAGGTTTTCTGAACTAATAACTCATTTGGTAGGTACCATCAATACATATAATATATTTCTATTACCAGTTGGCCAGACAATTGTTCTGCTTATTCCGATGACTCTTTGTGCTACAAAAGTCCTTAAATTTGCAATTACAATGTTAAACGTCACGTATTTGGATAAAATCATCCAATCTATTTATATGCAAGTATGACACGAGTCCTTTACACGCAGATACATGGTCTGAGGTATTTAACTTCGCACAAAATGGGTTCGATTTAATAACTAAATGGCTAAAAGAATATAAACTTACATTAAATGTCGATAAAACTAAATACATAGCATTTACTACCCAAAACATCAATGTATCTGAGTTAGAATACTTTCACATTACAGCTCACTGCTGCTCCCAAATTGAAAGCCCTTGCTCCTGTCCTACCCTGTCTAGAACGAATTGCATAAAATATCTTGGCGTAATGATAGATAATACCCTAAGCTTTCACCTTCATATTGGCCTCTTAAGTACAAGGATACGTTAGTTAATTTATATTTTTAAAAATCTACGTCGTGTTGCAGATTTTAATGTAAGAAAAATGGTATATTTTGCACTGTGCCAATCATTGTTGACATATTGCATTACCATCTGGGGAGGAGCACCTAAAACGACCATATTGCAATTAGAAAGGGCTCAGAGGGCACTATTAAAAGTTAGCAATTCTCTTCCATTCCGTTGTCTAACGCCTTATCTGTTCGTAAACTGTTTATATTGCACACTACGCTGCTACAATTCTCTTATACAGTATGAGTCCTCCTATAATAATGACAAAAGAAGGAAATATGTAGTTTGTCCCAGTAAGCTTCTAAAGACAAAATTTTCGCATAAGCATTTTTGCTTCCTGGGAGGTTACCTTTATAATAAATTAAATAAACTTTTCTCAATTTACTCTCTACCAAAACATGCATGTAAACAAAAATTAAAGAAGTGGTTGCTAAATATCGATTATATGGCTGCTGAAAATTTACTGAGAGTATTATCCTAAAAACACATAACCCTACACAAATGAGTGTACACACACACAGACACACACACACACACACACACACACACACACACACACACACACACACACACACACACACGCACATTCACACTATTATACACATACAAATAACTTTAAAAAACATATAGAATCTTTCCTTGTTGAAATATTTCCTATTTTGTATTTCTCTTGTAGTATTTTTGAAAATGTAATACGTACTATCCGTTAGGGTGAGGGCCTGGTGATCTATAACACAGGGATTACCCTAGTATGGACACCAGTCTCTCACAAAGGTCAAAATTATCTACAATCGTATTATTTGAGAAATAATGTGAAATTATATACCTTTGTGAAGAGAAAAATAAAATGATTTATTATTATTATATTAATCTTTTAAGTTAGAACAAGCGGTACACACTTACAAAATTTAATGAACATTGGTTAAACAGTGAAACAACGGTCAAACAGAGGTGAGCGTGAACGAACATCGTGACACGAGTTTCTTCTAATATTTTAGGATATTTACCTGTACCTGATGTGTTGGGGCTTCATCAGCATTTTCTCTACCAGGTGGTATTGACGGCAAGCACTGTATTATAATAAGTAAAAAAAATGAAGACAATTGTCGTAACTTTAGATATGCATAGCTTGAGCACAATTGGGTTAGCTCAAGCGGGGTACGTCAAAAGTAGTCAAAAGTAGTAGTCGCCGCCGAAAGTAGGGACCTTAAAGCAAGTATGACCCGAGTCCTTTACACGTTAAAATTTATCTCCTAATGTACGTCATCATCTTGAGAGGGATCAATGCCAAGCAGTATACTGGGCTGATTAAGAAGTAGGAAGAAGAGGATAAACAGAAATGTAGTGCATATACAAGTGTAAATGTAACTTTTTTCTTTTGGTGATAATACATCCATACTAGGATTTTCTCCTGTGTTGTTGGAGTTGAATACATGCATAAATTTCACAAGGATATACATTTAGACCAGCGATAATCATTTTTAGGCCGTACAAATACTCTTTCCGTGTGAGATTCGAACTCGCGTTCTTTAGCGCCGCAAGTCAAAGCTAGGTCATCACGCTACGGAGTCGGCAATTATTATATTGTTGCGCACCACAGTTGATGGCACGAGCGCCATCTGGTATCAAGTATCAGAAACAGGAGTGTCAAGATCTTTCTGATGTATACAAAACTTTTTGTAACATGGAAAATATGTTACAAAAAGTTTGGTAACATGGAAAATATCATAAAAAGTTTGGTAAACGTGAAAAATATTTAATGTTAATGGAAAGAAGATTCAAACGATCGCAGTAATAAATTTCATTAAATAACCGAAAAGGGTTTTAGGACCAGAATATCGGACATAAATTACAAACTCAGAAAATATAAATCCAAGAACGAAAGTAATTTTATGCTTTAGATATTATAGCTAGATTTAGATTTGAGTTATTATTAGAAAATATTATTTTTCTAGTAATTTGCTATTGCATTTTCCTCCATAAAATTTCTAGATTAAAGTTAGTGCAATTAAAATCTACTAATTAAGTGTACGAATTGGCCATGTTAAGGTGGCCTTTGAAAACCCACTGCCCCGTCTCAACCCGTGGGAGTCGCCTGAGGCGACAAAATCAAATAAAACAGGACATGGGCATTAGCAACTTCCTGGTATCAATAACTATAATAAGTTGCGGTTGCCCATCCACGTGCGGCTGGGAGGCACCTATGGCAAATATCCCCCCCCCCCCCTAGGAAACAATCCTTGAGGGTTGCCTATGTTCAGCAGCGGAATTTTAATGGGCTGTAATTGTGATGATGATATCATAAGGTTGGTTAGAGACCGCATTTGTATTTTCATTCTTAATCGAAGTCGGATTTTTTTTATAGAAAAGGGTGCAAACGACCATTTGTCTCACCTGATAGTAAGTGTTGATTGCCGCCCGTTAACAACTGCGAAACCAGGGGTATTGCAGATGCTTTTCCACTCACAGGTCTCTACTTACCATTTCTGTGCTCATTTGTAATTTTTATTTTAAATATGAATTGCTACAACAAAGATGCTGGTACCCTGGACCCTTGTTTATTGTCCTCTGTCGCCTGTTAACGCTGCAAATAGACAGCGACACCATTTATACAAATAACTTGTAATGACGACCGAGATGTATAATACAAGTATAATACACAACGGAGAATGTCAATTTGATTTTGTTGCTTTGATCAAATAAGCCTTTGTTGGGACCAACTTTAATTTATATTTAGAGGAAATTCTGTACAGTTAATTCCTAAAATCGATCACACAATTTCAGTGTAAATGAACGCCAAACCTCCGGTAAATATTAATATTGTGTCTCATTCAGTATAATTGGTTTCAAGCCGAGTATGGAACATGATCAACATTTAACAATTTCATTAGTAACGGACAAATAAAATATATAATTGAAATTTTAAGTGCGTAATAAATAAGTTTCCAGCATGTATGAGACATATCGAGGATAAGGGGTAGGCAAGGCGAGCACTTGCGGTACTGCTTATTCAATGTTTAAATTTCTTTCAGCATGTTGAAATAAGGTTAAAAGAAATAAAGGTAGAGTTATTGTGCACTTATAATATTTAATAAAATACAAGCTTTCTTTTAAACAAAAGTTTTTATCTTTACATAATAAGGAAAACAGATGATCACATAATCCACCTGATGGTAAATTAATTAAGAATCAAAATGCAGATGCGTTGTTACCCTTGAGGACTAAGAGTAAACGCCTCGTTTTCTAAATATAGAGTCTTCGGTTCTATAAGCTCACCTTATGAAACACAGCAGCATTAAGCCGCTATTTTATGCTTTTATTCTGTGAGAGCGTGGTTCTTACTCAGTCAAACAAATCCATTCGTGCGACATTCATAATATAGTTGCTGCGTGGCTCTATAAAAAAGCTTTTTTATCTTTAATCTGGAATTTAAGTGCAAATGCGTGGTCTTTCTTGAAGACTAAGCTGAAACGCCTCGTTAATCTCGTACGGAATACAGTAGCATTATGCTATTTAACGCTAGTATACTGTAAGTCTTGTCAGTTTCAGCCAATGGTATAAGTTATTGACTGTACTATTGTGAAATTCAGGTTTACACCAAAAGTATTTAGGTGAAATTTTTTCTTTTAATGTCGGATAATTATAGATCAGAGAGCACGCTAACTGCTTTTTAAATTACTTGACCCTGGTATAACTTTTCCTATTAGGCACTCGAATGATTTTTATTCAGTAATTATAACCGACATCGACGTTATAGGCCTATTTATTACTACTAATTATACAATAGTTGACGCACGACGTTCACTCTTTTGTTATATTATGCATTGCTATATTGAATAGAATGAAATAAATAAATAGATAGATATGTGATTTTTTCACAGAGAAGCAGTATAAAATACACATGATACGAAAAGATGTGCTAAGGTTGTATTGTATTTATAGGTTTTTTTAATAGGAAAAGGGAAACCAGCGAGCACACAGTCCACCTGGTGGTAAGTGGTTGCTGTGGCCCATAGACTTCAACATCTGTCCTCGTTTGCGAATCAAAATGCAGATGCGATGTTAGCCTTGAGGACTAAGATGGAATACTTCTTTTCTTGTAAAAAGGGTCTCCGGCTCTCTACACTCACCATACGAAACACAGCAGCATTAAGCTGCTATTTGACGCGGGTATTCTGTGAGAGCGTGGTCCTTCCCCAGGCAATCCGACCCATTCGTGCTACAACTTTACTACTAATATAACTGCGACATGGCTCCACCACGTACAAAAGGAAAGTAAACTAATTAATGAGAAGAATATTGACTATGAAATTTAATGGATATAGGAGCTCAGGGAGGCCTAAGAAAAAATGTATGGATTGTATTAGAGTTAATATGCATCGGAAAGGAGTAAGTGAGATGTTGCACAAGTTTCTTGTCAACTACGTTGTAAATATTGAGTGTCGCGTACCTTATACTCAGAATCACCAAAAGGCATTTTCTGAAGGTCGTACAGTTTTACGCACAAACCTCGGCACATCCCAATGAGAAGGTGGAGGAAATGTATGAGCATATGTCTAGAGCCATGCATTCCTCCAAAACCCACTATACGGTGTTAATGAAAGACTTCAACGCAAATCTAGGCACAAGAGAAAGCGGTAAACTGAAGATAGGGAAATTTGAAATAGGGTAACGGAACACCAGGGGCCAGCAGCTGGCCGACTTCATTCAGAAAGAGGGACTTTTTATGATGAACTCTTTCTTCCAGAAGCGGCCCCACCAGGAACCCACCCAGGAAGTAGACCTGGTCGAGCCCCGATGGTTCGACAAAAATGAGATTGACTTCATTATGACGACCAGACGACAACTGTTCAGTGATGTTTCAGTGATCGTGAAGGTGAAAACTGGCAGCGATCAACGAATGGTTCGAGGTATACTGAACCTAAACCTAAGTTGGAGAGGTCTCGTCTAATGAAGTCAACGCTCCGTCCCCCTCGTGCTCTAATACAAGGTCCCGAAACCTTTCAGCTCGAGTAACAAAACCGTTTTCAGTGTCTAGAAGATTGCAATGTATTAGACGATATGAATGACAAGCTCGTAGAAACTAACCATGCGGTCGGAGATAAGTTCTGCAAGACCCGCTGCAGAAGAACACAAAAACTCTCCTATCACACTCTTAATCTCATGGCTGTTAGATGGAAAATCAAGCTGCAGTCTTCAGCAGATTTGGCAGCATACAGGCAACTGAACAGACAAATCTCCAAATACATGCGGCGAGACTTACGTAACTTTATTACAGCTCATATTGAAGAAGCAATCGAGTGGAACCAAGGCTCCAAAGTTTTTGTCAGGGATCTATCTGCCAGAAAGAGCCAACTGTCGAAGCTAAACCCCGAGTGTGGCAGCATCGTTTCCGGGACACCTGAGATTTTGAGTGAGATTGAGAAATTCTACGGGTAGCTGTATACGTCATCGTCGGGAGTAGCAATCCAAAACCAAGTCTTATCTGACACTATTCTAATGATAGCCCGGACGTCAGTCTGAGCGAGATTAGAATGGCTCTCCAGCACCTCAAAAACGGCGAGTCCATGCGTGAGGATGGAACTACAGCGGAGCTACTGAAAGCGGGTGGAAAACTGGTGCTTGAAGTCCTTCAGAAGCTCTTTAATTCCGTCCTACATGGTGGCACTACTCCCGAGGCGCTGAGCAAATGGGCGGTGGTTTTGTTCTTCAAGAAAGGTGACAACACTCTTTTTAAGAACTACGGACCGTTATCCCTTCTGAGCCGCGTCTACGTGCTGTTCTCGAGAGTCATTACGAATCGTCTCGCATGCAGACTTGACGACTTCCAGCCTCCCGAACAAGCCGGTTTTCGAAAAGGCTTTAGCACTGTGTAGACTACACACATACCCTTCAGAAAATTGTACAGAAGTCCGAAGAGTACAATCTGCCACTTTGCCTGGCGTATGTAGAAAGCCTTTGATTCCGTCGAATTTTGGGCGGTGCTACAGTCCATTCAGCGATGCCAAGTGGACTGTCGGTATATCGAAGTGCTTAAGTGTTTGTGCAGTAGGGCTGCGATGGCTATCTGAGTACAGAACCAGAGTACGAAACCTATCCAACTGCAGAGAGGTTTAAGACAGGGTGACGTTATATTCCCGAAATTCTTCACCACTACATTGAAAGACGTTTTCAAGCTACTTGACGGGAAAGGATACATTATTAACATCAATGGCGAGTACATCGCTCACCTTCGATTTGCCGACGATATAGTCCTTATAGCAGAATCGCTGGATGACCAAGGCATTACTCATATGCTCAATGACCTCAATAGTGTCTCCCAACGGATAGGTCTTAAGATGAATATGGACGAAACAAAGATCACGTTTAATGTCCATATCACACCTATGCTGGTAGTTGTTGGGAGCACTATGCTCAAAGTTGTTGACGAGTACGTTTACCTGGGACAAATTAATACGTTTATATGCGACTAGGAAAGTCAAACTTTGACCGAGAGGTCAGTCGACGGATTCAAATCGGTTGGGCAGCGTTCGGGAAATTACGATACATCTTCTCGTCAGGTATACCTCAAAACCTGAAACGAGACAATAAAACCAGTACGTATTGCCAGTGATGACCTATGGAATTGAGACGTGGTCCTTCACTGCTAGCCATATGAGGATGCTCAAAATCGCTCAAAGAGCTATGGAGAGCGCTATGCTCGGGGTTTCTCTGCGTGATAAACTTGGAAATGAGGATATCCGCAGTAGAAGCAGAGTAATCGACATATCCCTACGAATTAGTAAGCTGAAATGGCAATGGGCCAGCCGTATAGCTCGAAGAACCAACAACCGTTGGGGAAAAAAACTTTTCGAGTGGCAGCCTAGTACTGGTAGTCGAAGTTTAGGGCGGCAACACACATGAGGGAGTAATGACTTGGTATGACATGCAGGAAGTCGATTGATGCAAGTGGCTCAGGACCGTGCTTTGTGGCATACCTTGGGGAAGGCTTATGTTCATCAGTGGACTTGTAAAAAGCTGTAATGATGATGATGATGATGATGGTAAAAACTGACCAATCTTCTTTGGCGGCTTAAAGTATGTGTGGCGGCGCTGTCATCGCGCTGCAAGCGAAACACACCGAAGCCTAAATCACGCTATCAAAATTCAGAACAGATAGCTCAGAATATAGAAACTCTCCGAACTATCATATGGAGTGTTGGCCATGTGGCCGTGGAAGGAAAAGGGGAGATATCCCGCCGGGCTGAGTGTTCTGCCCGGGGAGCGGCCGACACTCTATGTGATAGTTCGGAGATGTTTTATATATACTGTTTATGATTCGGAATTTTGATAGCGTTATTTTGGCTTCGGTGTGTTTTGCTTGCGGCGCGACGACGGCGCCGCAACATCACCCCCCTGCTCAGACCGGAGGTCGATAGTGCAGCCTCGTTGCCGACGAATGTGCAAGTGCAAGGAGATTGCCTTGTTGCGTCTGTGGTGAGTTGAGAAGAAGGCAAGTAATCTGCGAGAGTGCCGAGAAGCAGAGGCGAGCAGTAAGGCTCAGAGCCGTGCCGAACACTGTATTGCGCAGAGTGTAGCTTGAAAGAACAGGAAGCATTATTATTCCAGTGCTGCGATGAACCTGGTGAAGCTAAATGGCTTGCAGGATATGAAGACTTGCAAGATAATTTGCGCGGTGTTATTGCGAAGTTTAGGCCGTTAATCATTGCTGAACCATTTTTTTAATAGAAGAGGGGGCAAACGAGCATGCGACTCACCTGATGTTAAGTGACTATCGGTCCGGAAAAATAGCCGGTGGTAAACTATTCCACCGAGAGGTCGTACTGGGAAGGATACTCCCTGTGAAACGTACAGTAGTGGACCGCCAAGCATCCAGATGGTGTGGATGGTATCGGGACGTTTTCTGGTTGAGGCAACAAGGGAAGTGCCTTGAAACTGAGGAGATACGACAAAGGGGTTCTTTTTAGCGGTTAACGCGCAAACTTGTGTCTTCTGGGGGTTACACTGGACTAGATTTAGTCGCCCCCAATCCGAGACTCTGTTCAGCAAAGACTCGACTTCAGACACAAGTTTGTCCCGGCACTCGGAGACGTTTTCCCGAGAAATATTGGCACGGCCGGTATAAAGAGCATCACCAGTGCTGTCATCTGCATAGCAATGAATGGTTGTGGTTGTGGTACGTGTGGGTAAACCCTAATACAGTAGTTCTCGTCCAGTAGTATACATAGAAGTCTTCGGTTATTAAAAGTAAAGTTGTTTTTTAGAAGATTATCTTATGCCTATACAAAATATTCGAAATGTTATTTTTATATAAATATAAGTAAGTAAGTAAATATAATGAATGAACGAATGGCTTATGTTGTGTCTTCTAAATATTTCACAAGATCTCTTTAAGATATTTTCCTTCCGCGCTAAGCACATAGAAAACAAATGAAAACAAACCGATAATTACTCAATTACCGAAGGAATTCTACTCTGTAAACTCCTTCCCCATTGTCTCACTGTTCAACCCTTCACTACCGAGACAGGTGCGCGCCGCAACAATTTACAGCTCGTTTGAATCAGACCGAGGTAGCATAGAATGACATCGTTAAGCCTCTGCAATTACTTTATATTCGAGTGTGTTTAAAAGGCCAATTGCAATGTGATAAATATGATTGCAAGTTTATTTTTTCTTAATAAGGAATTATTGGATAAATAAAAAGTGTAATTTTTTTAATTGAAGTCTCATGCTTGTTGTCTTTGCATCCCCACAACGCTCGCTTAGAATACCGATATGAAATAGCGACATAATATTGCCAAATTTGTATGTACCTTTTATTGGTCCTTCAGCGATTTTGCTATAGCGATTATATCGTCGACAAATCGAAAGTGAGTGATAGTACATCACTTACCTTCACATGCAGCAAGTGAGTTTGAAGCTAGTACCGTATCCTTTCCAGCCCATTAGTAGCTAAAAAACGTCTTCCAATGCAGCGGTAAAGAATTTCAGGAATATTACGGCACACTGTATTGTAACGTACGGTTTCTGTATTCAGTTCAGGATATCACCCGCTCGTAAGCAGGCTAGGATTAAAGAAATGTTTCCTTTATCTACATTTCATTTTATAACCTTTCATACAATTTACTGCCTTTATTTCGTTAATGTTTATTTACTTCATTAATATTTCTAAGGATAACAGTGATTTAATATGCTTACACAACGGCAAAGCTTGTCGGAGGTGCTATAAAATACTAATAACAATAATAATAACACAATGTGTATTTATCATTTTCTTTTATAACAGATCTTTACCTCTGAAATTATCGTTCTGGGGTACTGGCCATTTCAAATCAAAATAATTTTTGTTTGACTAAGAATTCTA
This sequence comes from Parnassius smintheus behrii, assembly GCA_036936625.1. Lineage (NCBI taxonomy): Eukaryota > Metazoa > Arthropoda > Insecta > Lepidoptera > Papilionidae > Parnassius > Parnassius smintheus. The sequence continues at coordinate 58,783,652 of JAUPFT010000004.1, read as the reverse complement.
ATTTAAAATTAATTTTCCTAAAAGAATTGAATTTTTTTTTAAATTCTGTCCTTTTTTATTGATAAGATTAGGTTTTCATCGCATTTGAACCTTTAATCAACAAACATATATGAAAAATCGGAATAACTGTGGAGTACGAGTACCGTCGTGGCAGCTACGAGTCACCAGCGGCACCTAACATCAACAACATTTACGGAGCGAATACTACAAATGAACGCACCACATATTATTGGTTTGCCCGCTTCTGTTCCGGAAATTTCGACCTTAAAAATGAACCCCGTGGTTGTCGGAAAACTTTGGTTGACAATGACGAATTAAAGGAGATTGTGGAAGCTGATGATGCTCAATCTACGGCTGAATTAGTAGCAGCTTTAGACGTTAGCATCAAAACAATATTAATCCATTTGCGTCAAATTTGCTAAGTAAAAAAGCTAGACAAATGGGTGTCCCATGAACTCAATGATCGTCAGCACAAAGGATGACTCGAGACGTGCCTTGTTCTCTACAGACGCACAAATGAAAGAATTTTAAACAGCATTTTTATATGCGACAAAAATGTAATCTGTTTGACAATTGTAAGCACTCAGCAAGTTGTTTGGATCGTGGTTCAGTACTTAAACAGTGCCCTAAACTAAAAATTACCCCTAGAAAAGTGATATATTGGCGGTCTAGCACGGGTGTGATTTATTACTGCTTGTTACCAAACCGGATGGACATTACTGCAGATATGTACTGTGAAGAACTGAAAACAATGATGGAGAAGTTCGTACGTTTCCAACCAGCTTTGGTTAATCACAACACAACAAACGGTCTCTGCTTTCTGAGTGTGTGGCGGCGCTGTCATCGCGCCGCAAGCGAAACGCGCCGAAGCCTAAATCACGCTATCAAAAATTCCGAATCATAAAACAGTATATATAGAACATCTCCGAACTATCACAAGGAGTGTTGGCCGCTCCCCGAGCAGAACATCTTGCCCGGCGGGAGATCTCCTCTTTTCCTCCCACCGCCACAGTGGAGATTTAAGCGTTTAAACTGAACCACTTCAAAGTGCGTGTAAACAGGTTTCTCTTGGATAAACTCGCTCGGAACTGATGGAAGCCAACAGTGAGCCTATTTATAATTAAAAAAAAAACTAATAGAATCAGGCGTTACTTTGCGTAAATCCATTACATTAAAGTTGTTAAGAATTAATTCGCACACATCCGCTCATTAAAATAAAATGATATCTTACCTAGTTTGAAGAGCACCTCCCGCCCTCCCTCAATTGCGTGAATTGCAGGTGCTTCCTTAGGTGATGTAGACTTTGCGGTGACTGACCACTAAGTGAGCAGCGAGCCAAAACAGCTGCTATTTATATAACTCGCTGACGCAACCGCTCTCCGCTAAAGTAGCGAGCGACCACGTTATGCTATAAAACATGCGACCAACCTGACTGAAGTACGCAGCCGTTTGTTGTAAAAATAATTATAAACAACAAACCGCCGCGATACGTCGTGTCAAAGAATTTTTTTCATTGAAAAAAGATTTTCGACGTTATTTTAATGATCTGAGCACTGACATTCATTTTTATACACGGTAGAGCCATGCTGCAGTTATATTAGTAGTATAGTTGTAGCACGAATGGGTCGCCTCGACCAAGGAGAGACCACGCTCTCACAGAATACCAGCGTAAAGTAGTGGCTTAACGCCGCTGTGTTTCGTATGGTGAGTGTAGAGAACCAAATCCCTTTTTACTGGAAATGAAGCATTCCATCTTAGTTCTCCTAAGTGACAATGCACCTGAATTTTGATTTGAAATCGAGAATGTCTATGGGCCTCAGCAACCACTTACCATCAGGTGGACTGTGTGCTCGTTTGTCACCCTATCGTATAAAAAAAACATTCCTTTATTTATACACGCATGGACCGAAATGTCTCGCGTGACACCGCGATGCTACTGCACGTGACGGTATTCCAAGGGATGCTACGGCACGTCACGGCAATTCCATGGGATGCTGTGGCACGCCGCCACATCACGTGAAATGCATAGGCTACTTTATGTTATTAAAGGAATGTGAGTGCTAAGTAATTGAAACAAGGTTGTATCTCGATCGTTGCGGCGGCCATCTCGGCGACTTGTGCGAGAACCCAATACACGATCGCGACTTTACTTGTTTGGTGTGCCCCGGGATGCAACAGGATCCTTCGGCATGCCGTAGTGTGCCTTGCGTCGCCGTGCCATGCTGTGACGTCTGTGAGCGCAGGACATAATTAATAATTAAAAAAATTTAAAAAAAAAACAGAGTAACAATGTCAATTTATATACAATAAGTTATATTATAATAATTATAATTATAATCCAATTGCATTAAATAAAATCAAATGCAAAAAATAATTGTGAAAATTTACAGTAAGTCAATTAAAATAAATTTAATTAAATTGTACAAAATCTAATTACCTAAATCAAACTGAATCAACTTATCAGCTTAATCAAACAAAGGCAGATTATTTAAATTATAATTAGTTTCAGATTCGGCAAGCATTTAGAGCAGATAAGTACGTATCAAGTGAACCAGCAAAGGGAAGTTCCAGCAGTTGCTTAATAGAAGATGAGTGATAAACGAGCACAAAATCCACCTGAAGGTAAGTGGATGCTGTGGACCATAAATATCTACATTTCATCCTCGGTTAAGAATCAAAATACGGATGAGTTGCCACTCCGGAGGATTAAGATGAAATGCCTCTAAAATTTCAAATCAAATTCCAGCAAAAAGTTTCTCCGATTCTCTACACTCACCATACGAAACACAGCATTTAACTGCTATTTTACGCTGGTATTGTTGGCCAGGACTGCCCGGGCACCTGATGGTAAGTGGGTGCTGTAGTCCATAGATGTTCGCGTTTATCCTCAATTAAGAATCAAAATGCTAATGCGTTTTCACTCCTGAGGAATAAGATGGAATGCCTCGATTCCAGTAAAAAGGGTCTCCGGTTCTCTACACTCACCATACGAAACACAGCAGAATTATGCTGCCATTTTGCGCTGGTACTCCGTGAGAGCGTGGTTCTGCCCCGATCGAGCCGACCCATTCGTACTACATTTATAATATAGCAGCAGAGTGGTTCCACCACGTAAAACAATATTGAAAACAACATTGTTAGTAACAATATTGACTATAGTCTACTACTACTGACTATTAGTATTGTAAGCAGTTATATATTATAATCCATACTGATTTAAATATTAAAAAAAACGAATCGTTAAAAACTAGATAGTTTTTATCGATTTTTTGTGTATTTTATTAAACTAACTTTCTTTAAATATATTACTGTCACCCGTATTATCAAACCACAAAGTCCACCGGTAAATTTTATTTTATAACGGGGATCTTAAACAAAATATTTTTAACATTTGTAATATAATGGATTTTCGCAAGGTAACATCTAATTCTATTTATTATCCTATAATTGATAAAATTAAATCCCAACCCAAGCATACACCGCAAGATTTCAAAATAATATTAAGCTCATTTTGCGTAGATCGGAACAAAAATTAATATATAAAGATAAAATCCGTACAATCTAGTTTCGTTTAAACGTGTAATGATCGCGTATAGTATAAGAAGTCATTGTGAAAACCAAACGCTAAATGTCAAAACCACCAGAGTTACACAATCGTGTTGCAGTTTGTTGGAATCCGATGACCAGCCGTAGACTGCGTATAAACCGATGATTTATTTATTAAATGTACCTGATATATCGCGTCTTGCGTCACCCATGGAACCAAACGGGATGATGTATTCTCTCTCACTGCCACCACACGTCTATATTACAGTTTTAGCACGAATGGGTCAGTTCGACCGGGGAACGACTACGCTCTCTCGGAATACCAGCGTAAAATAACAGCTTAATGCTGCTGTGTTTCGTATGGTGGGTGTAGAAAACCGAAAACCTTTTTTATTGGATACGAGGCATTCCATCTTAGTCCTCAAGGGTGACAACGAATCTGCATATTGGTTCTTAAACGGGGATAAATGTAGATGTCTATGGGCCACAGTATTCACTTTCCATCAGGTGGACTGTTTGCTTGTTTGTCACCCTTATTACATAAAAAATGCGGTCATTTACATACTCTATCATTGTGAGTTTATTTACATAGGTAAAAAGGCAGCCGCATTCACCAAAATTAGTGATTAGGTCCAAACAACAAGGCAAGTATTACATCTACTCACGCAATCTCTCCACACTGCGGTAGGAACTTAGCCGTAGCTGGATTATTTTAAACGTGACATCGTAGCCTACATGACCGTGCCTGCACGGGCAATATCGGCCAGACGATCGCGCTTTTGCTAATAGTCTTTAATATGATAAGTGTTGTGTGGACTTCTGACGATTATTATTGCCCATGATGCATAATGTTTTTTTGTGAAGTTAAATGTAGTAAAGCTACAGAATATATTCGTATCTCAGCTGGGCACAGGCCACCTTTAATTTCTTAGAAAGTTATAAAGCAATCCAGTGTGTGCTCGCGGACTATAATATCTTTGAAATATTAGGTCTTGACCTATAGAATTGCCGTTTGTATAGTATATTTGTTTTCACGAAAACTCCATACCGTAGAGTCGTTTATTTTTTATATTATGCAATTAGCGTCACTGACAACTATCCTAATGTTTATAGACTTTTAACAAAATCATTTAGCATTACTCTCGACACAAATAAAATAAAATACGTGTGCAGTTCACACGCGGTAGATGTGAAACCTTCAAATGCGAATCAGCGAATACCGTTTAGTGATTTTGACACACTCCTAATATTTACAACGATGTTGACGAGAGACTTGTGGATGATAATTCCGACACCTCCGTGGGACGGATGGTCGCCCTTCCGGTGGTAAAACAAGTTGCCAAATTCGAGGATTACCGTGTCCTCCTCCTCTCTTCGGGCCCCGTATAATTTTATAACATGCCAGCGCAATTTGTCTACCGTTTATTCCAGCTCCAGGATCTTTTAGTGATTCTTCACGTTGCCTGAGTTATATGTTGCCAGGTCGAGTCATCTCAGGTGGCAACCGAATCACCACCAAAGATGCTTAAATATAAATAAATTTGTAACGAAAACTGTATAGTATATTCTATCTCATGATCTCGTAATCTAACTTCTATAGATGTTGATGCTAACCTTATTTTGGTGTCGCTTTTTCGTTTATTCGAGTTTTAAATCACTACCATTCTAAAGAAGTTTTCACCAAAAACAGAATTTGAAAACCAACAACTGATTTTAATAATAAATTATAGTGTTCGAGTAGGCAGTCATTACATATGCATGTAATGACTGCCTACTCGAATATTATGCGGCAGCGCTAGTCGTCTCCTCACTGACACTCAGTTTAGGTGTCGTCTGCTATACTCGTAATCAATTCTATCTAGATAATTACACCACTCTTCTATTTGATGTTATATGTTTATTCAATTGTTTTAACCATGCGGAAACAATATGATCAGGGTCATTGCGATCCACTGTTTGTATTATGGTCCCACTACCTTAAAATGGAGAAGTCATTCAAGCATATAGTAAAATACGTGATAGCTAATGTAAGCGTAAATAAATAAATAAAATCAGCCTGCTTATCTTTGGCTTTAGTTGCTTAGTTTTGAGAATAGGCTACAAAAAGTTTTTCTTTAACGTATAACATATACGTAGTGTAGTCACAAATAGGTCGACTCGACTAGAGAAGGAGCACGTTCTTACAGAATACCAGCGTCACATAGCAGCTCAATACTGTTGTGTTTTGTATAGTGAGTGTAGAGAACCGGAGACCCCTTTTAATGGAAATATGAATAGAAATATTTACAAGAAAAGAAACTTTTGAACTTATTACAAAATAATTTATAATTGCGATTGTTGTGACGCGGTGACACTTTTGTTACTTAATTACTTAAATTATTAATTTATTTACTGTAACAACCGACGGGTTTCGCCTCATGGTATTATCAGAGTATACCCCGATGTTATGATGAGATTATAGATATTGTGAAACATGTACAAGTGTGTATCCAAATCACTAAAATTGTACAAAATAGTTAAATTATATAGTTACTAACCTTATTTTAACGTAAACAAAACTCGCTACCGACAGAATTTAATTAAAGTTAAAAACCCCATAAAGTAGTTGAGGATAGTGGATCAAAGAAGCTGCGTAGAGAGACCGCACATAACACATTAACCCGGACCCCGGGCCACCCGGATATCCGACTAATGAATATGTTACCAACACTTATTAAATTTTGCGGACTTTACTAAACTTATGTTTAGCGAGCGTACGTCACGATATAACTACATATGTATTTATTGCGTAAATCAGTGTGACTCAAGCACACAGTCTACCTATAACATCAGTTAAGAATTAAAATGCAGATGCGTTCTCACGCCTGAGGAGTAAGATGGAGTACCTCGTTACCAGTATATAGTATCTCCAGTTTTCCACACTAGCCATACGAAACACATCAGTTGCTACTTTACGCTGGTATTCTATAAGAGCAAGGCCCTTCCTCTCATTGTAATTGATACTGAAAATAGTTAATGCGGTAGAGATGAGTGCAAAATTGTTTAAAATGTCATATCACGCTTTCAAAGTGCAATAATGGCTGATGGCAGGCAGATCATTACATAATACATAACATACATAAACACCCACGCTTGTCACCCAGAGGGGTAGGCAGAGACTACAGACTTCCATTTGGCACGATCCTGACACACCTCTCTCGCCTCCTCCACATCCATACACCTCCGCATACATGCTCGTCGGTTAAAGGTCTTCGCACATTATAACAACTCCACGCCAACGCGGCAGCAACTCTACTCACACTCTCGATGAGTAGTCAACTAGTTGATCCACCCAATGGTCACTAGTGGACAACGCGGTGTCAAGGAGTGGCCAACGCGGTGCCAACGAGTGGGTTATTCAACAGACAACTCGTCTAACCTCAGTTTTCGGTTAAATTTTGTCCAAAGAAGTCGTGTTGCTTATGAAATGTCGAACTTTACATTCAGTGAACTGGCGATTATAGCTATTATATTTGATAATGAATTCTTATGTACGTCACTATATTTCGGATCACGAAGGTCGTATAGTAGCGGATATTTTCGCACTTCTTCTATCAACTTTTCTTTCAGCATGATTTTCGAAAAATTATCACCGTGTACCGCCAACGTGCACTCCGTCCTTCGATTCTATAGTGAATGATGGCGGGTTGGCGGGCGGGGGGAAGGCACGGGGCGGACGGGTGGGCTGGCAAATGGTTGCCCGTCACGCGTCAGTCGCAAACGCATAGTCGTTACGTGGACAACGTTTGGTCGTTGCGTGGACGACGTATGGTCATTGCGTGACAAACGTGTCGGGGTTGACCTCTAGTGTACGATGCGTAGGCCACTCGTTGTACACTACTTTATAATCATTTTTTGAAATTGAACCTTGAACATATGATACAGGGCTTAAATTTCAATGTCTAGCATAGAGTCGAGTCGCCGGTGAGTTGTTATAATGTGCGAAAACCTTAAGGGTACTCCTAGTTTGGCCCGTTTTCAATAAATCGCCAATTTGGTCGATAAATTTTCACCTAGGACGTCCCTTTCCGACTCTGCCATTCCTTCTGCAACATAAATTTTCTTTGTCACTCTTTCCTCATTCATTCTTTCCACATGACCAAACCACCGAAGCATTATTTTCTTAATCCTGGTCACAACATCATCTTGCAAACCACACTCTTCTCTTATTACACAATTTCTTACCCTGTCATTAATATTCAGCCCTAACATACTCCTTAACGACCGCATTTCTACTGCGTTCATTCTACTCTCGTGCTTCTTCTGCCACACCCAACTTTCACTACCATACGTTAAAGTAGGGACCAACACAGCATTGTGAATTGCCATACGTGCCTTTTTCGACACATTTTGACTCTTCACAATAGAGTGCAGGGCCCCATTTACTGTATTTCCCGCATTCACTCGTCGTTCTATATCCTTATCATATCTGCCATCCCTGCTAAATACGCAGCCCAAATATACAAACTCATCTACTTGCTCGATCAACTCCCCTTCTACTCTTATTTCACAAATCGTTTTACTTTCTTCTCTTTCAAAAACCATAACCTTCGTCTTACTTGCGTTCACTTTCATACCCATTTCTTTTAATGATCTGTTCATTAATGTAACCATCATTTGCAACCCGGCCGCCAACGACGCCAAGATAACTTGATCATCGGCGTACAAAAGGCATTTGAAAGTTAACTCACCCATTCTTAATCCGCATTCTTCAACTTTCAAATTTTGCAAACAACTGTCCATAAATAGGTTGAACAGCCACGGGGAAGCCACACAGCCCTGTCTGACACTACAGTCCAGTCTGACTAGTCCGAGTAGAACCCGTTGATCCTAACACAAGCACTAGAGTCCCTGTAAAGGGACTCCAATGCCCGTATCAAGCCAGCGCTCAACCCAAATGAGTTCAGTGTTTGCCATAGCACATCCCTATTCACTCTGTCATAGGCCTTTTCCAAGTCCATGAATCTTTTGGATTTTGGCCAAAAACTTCTCCGCGATCATGCGCATGGAAAAGATCTGTACATCCCATTCCCTTTCTAAATCCCGCTTCCACATCCCAAATTTTTCCATCAGTTTCTTTCATGACCCTTTCAATCAGTACCTTAGCATACAGTTTTCCCACAATGCTAAGAAGGCTGATGCCACGGTAGTTTTTACAGTCCTGCTGCGACCCTTTTCCTTTATATACTAGGACTATCACGGCTTTGCACCAGTCTACCAGGCAGATCAATGGGCTAATAATGTCGCTGAGCTGACACTGGCTGTTCTGCTCCGTACTTACAATTTCATCTTTGAAATTTAGGACTAGCGTTTTTGATCAGAATTTCCGTCATTATTCGGTCATAGTGTAAATAAGCGTGAAATGGTGGGATTTTTTACTTGTTAACCTGTCACCGATATATTATTCGCTCACTCGCTATAAAATTACAAGTAGCTCAGATTCGATTCTCACTCAAATCATAGAAATTGTTACTTACAATTTCAAGAGCTTAGACTTAGACTTAATTATTAATTAGACTTTAAAACTTACATTTTTTGTAATGAACTTTTAATTAATTTGTGACTATCTAAAAAGTCTCAATATGAAGCTACTACATAGTGCTTTTCATGTCTTTAAAATCGCATTTTTATAGATTTATTACTATTTAAACTTATGTTCCATATTTCCCTCATATGTTACTACTTTGTATGTTACCAAAATTTTCCATTAAAAAGCATAGCAAAACAATTTGATAGTGTTTTGTAATTGTATAGGCAACACCAAGTATTTAGACGTCACAATAAAAAAAGAAAATATGCCATCTTCTCGTATCTGGAGTGTGTCAAAGGTGCACGCGTGTTTTTAGTCAGTGAATTTTTATTGGAATTTCGACGATTTTAAACGTAAATATCAGTTTTTATTGTACACTTCTTGTATAGTATGATGCCCGAATAACTAATACGTGCATAGTAGTGTATCTATGTTTAAAATTCACCTCGATGTCGAGTTATTGCTATTTATAATCTTGAAAAATCAAGCTTTAACGTTATTTCTATGTAACTTTGATGTTACTTGATAGCAAGTTTCGTAACGTTTTACTGTTGTTAAGGTTTGTGCATGTTGTAACTTATTATATATACTTTTTCGTTGGCATAGCAATCTTATAAAACCTTTTTCTTAAAGTTTTGCTCGTGTAGAGTAAAGAAAAACCCGCTTAGTATGTTTTTATTTGATGTGCAGGGGGTTACTTATACAGAATGGGTCCCACATATTATGTGGGACCCATTCTGTATATTTTTTATTATTATATGCAATAAATGAAACCACAAGTAATACTAGTCCGTAGAAGTGTAGAAAAATTAAATATTAAATTAAAACCCGTAAAATAAAAAAGTGAAATTTTCAAACAAAATAAATATTAAAATAAATTCAGTAAAAGTGAACACTCTGTTTAGACAACGTACCTTGACCTCTTGGAAGAGTGACAACGTTGCACGCGGGTGGCACGCCGACAAAAGACACCGCTGTCGATATGTCGCAATACCAATAGTTTGCACTGCGTGGCAACGTCGCTTTTTAATGTTCAAGGATCCATTCAAGTTCATTGAATCATTGACTTAGTGACCCAATTCTATAGAGTGTTCAAATTTGCTTAAAATTAAAACTCTACTTTTTGACCTAATTACTGGACCGATTACGTTAATTTTTTGTATATCGTCAGCAAAGGCGATAACAAGTATATGGTTTCATTTATTGCATATATGTGGGACCCATTCTGTATGTTACCGTAACACATAAGTGTCTATGTAACTGTATGTTACTAAGTGGCAAAATCTACGGCTTTACCCAGCCCTGTTTGCTCCTATTGGTTGTGTGTGTATGTTGAAACTTACATTTATGTAAATTGCTCGTTTGTTTTGGCTCTAGAGAACCAGCTATAGGTATACCGACAGAACAATTGAGAAATTTGGAAAACAAAATTATATGAACTTTGATAACTTAAGTTATAAGCTTTGACTTTCACGGAACCGAAATTCTTTTATAAAAGAAGAGTAGCTGAAATTACTTCTTATAAAATCAGCAGTGGAAGTCCCGTCAAAATCGGTCCAGCTGTTTCGGAGATTAGTCGTAACAAACGGACAGACAGACAGACAAATTTTTGTTATGGGTACCGTCTAAACCCGTAACACCAGAGTTACGCAGTATAAGGGTTCTCGATTTAGCTTCAGGTGGTTGTACTTTGTATGATAAGTAATCAAGTCGTGATATGAAAATGTATTAGCAGAACATTAACCACGTTTAACAACTTGATCAATGGAAGAAACAAAAATATGATCCAGAAAAGATGAGGAATAATTTGGAGTAAAGTGAGTAGCAAAAAGAGGAAGAATATGTATGTTAGCTGCTTGAACTATAGATTTCAATCGAAAGGAGCGCGAGTCACTCTTTGGAAGGCACGCGTAAAAATCACCCATGATAATAAAATGCTGATTTTGTGGAATATGTTTGTCTAAGAGGCTTTCAAACGTAAAAAAATTGTCAATTGTAAGGTAGATTGTAAAACACACCAAGTAAGAAAGTGCCCTGATCAGTTGACATACTATATTTGTAAATGGTAAATGTGTGTGAACGTAGATGGCAAAACCTCCACCATGCCAAATATTACGATCATTTGTCATTAGTTGAAAGCATGGAAGAGCATACTCGTATGTTGCAGGAATACTTACTACATTCAACATTATCCATATTAATTATGGACAATCAGTTCATCTGAAAAGTGCTAATCTAATGTATCAAACATTAGATTAGCACTTCTAATTCTTCTAATCTCACTAAAAGAACGGAGACTGTAAAAACTATTAATACTATTCAATGTAAAATGTAACTTAAAAAAATTTATCAAAAATACGAGAAACTATAGAAAAAAGTAGAAATTGAAACACTGTAATTAAAAAAATAAAGTTATTCTATAATAAAGTCCGTAATTTCCTAGTTTTGTTCGAATTATTATTATTATTATATAGACACCCAATTTAAAAATTTAAATTTGCATATATTATAATTTAAAAAATTTAAATTTGCATATATTATTTGCAAATGGAATTCCCTAGTGTCCGGTGTTTGATGATAAGCTTCTTACTCCATAACAACATTTACAAATCTCAAACAGAGCTAAACAAGGCAAGGCGCTTGTCTAGAATTAGTTAAGGAAATCTCACTCGCTTTGGTTTATAAAGGGGGATGCCCATATTAGGCCATGGAACGCCCAACAATGTGCATTTGTTAAAAAAATATATCTTTATTTATGGTTATTAATCGCGGTATTCATTTATCCTAAAACAATGGGAATATTTTTGCACAAATTAAAAGTACCGAAAAGATAAAAATAAAATTAGGTAAATACGTAATTCATTAGTCTGTGAATAAAATAAAAAATGTTGCCAATCACAAAAATCACTAAAAAATCAATTCCCCTTTTCGATCGATTACTTATGGTGTCATTATTACAATGCTTATATGATTTTTCGATAATTATTACGATGTTATGATATAGGTTTAAAATAACCGTTGACAATGGATATTTATCCAAAGCAGTCGATACGCAACCGTTATTAACCAAATGTTTACCGACTACAGACGAAAAAGGATGATTATGTTTTTACAGTGTGTGCGGATTAGGCTATGTTGAATCGTTTTTTGCTATGGTGCTTAAAACGTAGGATGCATTTTATTATTGAGGGAGCTACTATCAAAGAATATTTTATTCGCTAAACTCGTAAAGTACTTGACCAACTTTAAGAATTCTTTCACCACTAGATTGTTATGTATAATTTTAGATATCTAATATAGGGTTAATTTTATTATAGAGGGCGCTACTTTCAATGAATACGTTTTTTGGCTAATCTCAAAAATTACTAGACCGATTTTGAAAATTCTTTCACCATTACATTGCTAATGAGGGCGTTAGCTGTGTGATAAATTATATTATTACAATAAATAATTGTGAGATTAATATTTTCTAAATAAATAAAACTAAATACCTACCTAAGATGTTCAAATCCAATTATTATTTTTACAATTTAAGAATCGTATTTACACACTTTACTTACTCAGATTGATTATTATAGATAAAGAGGTAATAAATCTAAAGTAAAAGAGCTCCGCTTAAACGAAAAAACTATTTATTAGAATAAAACTAAATGTTGAAAAAAAGTGGTTCATACACAACAAGCATATATTTTAAATCGAGTCAAAATACCACTATCATTATCGCCAGCAACAAATTATTTTGTTTTTCATAGTGTTTGTATAAATAACAAAGTTGTTTTTGCGGTTCCTTAAAATGTGCTACTTGTATCAAAAAAAAGGACTATTTTACATTATAGGGGTTTCTGTGGTTTATTCATTACCAAAGAGAAAAAACTTATTGCGCAAAATAGGTTTTTATTAATTTCAAGTCATCAAAAGCGGCAGTCAACCGTTAAAAACTAAAACAACCGTTGTTATAGGCTCGGTTGAATTCATTGACAACCTTCACATTTATAGTTATGATAATTAAACAAGCGAATTACTAGCTGATTTACCAAGAATTCTTTAGAGTATAACAAAACGCTACTGCACAAGTTAACTGTTATTCTTATCTGTTTTTAACATAACATTTAAAATGGAATCATATTATGATAATTCAAGAAGTTAATTTCCAGCTGATTTACCACGAATTCTCTAAAGCATAACAAAACAATACAGCACAAGCTAACTGTTCTTAAAAATAAATTTGAAATAGAGTTTCAATAAATAAAGGAAATTATATTTTAAAAAGCGTGCAGAACTTAAAACGCGTCAAAGATTATTCTTTTTATGATATTATTAATCGAATAAAAATCGATATCATTCCATAGATTTTATGACAGTTAAGTGGCAACATCGTATCCGACAGGTAGGCCGCTGTCACTGTTATGTCACAAGAATTACGTGTTATCGTGTTATTTTGTTGTTGTAAAATGCAAATGTTGATCTCTCAACAATTGGTTCGAACACAGCAGGTAAATAGTTGGTACATATAACGATGTGGCATGTCTTCCTCTAAGAAATGCTTTATAACTGAGTTTACTTGAATAATATCAATATAATAATTGTAGCTTCTTTATTAGGTACAAGTTTCGAGTACAGTGAACGTGTAGTGTGGTACTCGCAAAATGCACCAATAGTTCGTCTTGAACATCTATACATCAGCTGTGGCACTGACACTTATGAGAATAAGATCACACACATGGGTTCGATTTTCCACGTGAGGAACTATTTGCGCTACGTGAGGTGAGTGTAACATTTTTCAATTTATTAAATGTGATCCATATATCTGATAATTATACATGTTTTTACACTGATTGTATATCAACTCAAGAACTTGTTTTATTTTTTCACATCTGCCCTAGCTATATCTGACAAACATACTAGCTTATTTATGAGATTGACCAGTTTTATCAACTACCAAGAAAGGAGACAGTTGATTTTTCATTGTTTTTGGACTGCTGGTAGTCTGTCAGGCCTTAATTATTAAATAATATAGGGCATTAAATCTGTCCTTGTGCAGTAACTTTTAACTTGATAAATATTTTATTTATATTTGAGTTTGAAATAAATCTATTTTATTTTTATTTTTTCACTTTGACTTCATTTTTTGTATTTTACATTATTTCAGTTGTCATGCCGTGTATATCATAATTGCTGGCAATGAACTGATAGAACAGCATCATGTTCAACTGCAGAACGGGAACCATCTGAATCATCTAGTCCGTCCTCGTTGCAATCTGAAGTGAGTAATGTATTGCACCCAGAACAACAAAGCTTAGATCATGCATCACACAGTGTACTGCTAACTAATTATATAAAAGCACAATGTTTTTTACCAGGTTGTAACAGTTCCATCAGCATTGCAAGTATGTCTCTTTTGTGATTAACTACATTTTGCGATAACAAACATACATAGTGACAAGTACTATGTATGTGTGTTATACTTGGTAGAGCCATGCTGCAGTTATATTAGAAGTATAGTTGTAACATGAATGGGTCGGCTCGACCGGGGAAGGACCACCCTCTCACAGAATACCAGCGTGAAATAGTAGCTTAATGCTGCTGTGTTTTGTATGGTGAGTGTAGAGAACCGGAGACCCTTTTTACTGGAAACGAGAAAATGATCTTAGTCCTCACGGGTGACAACGCATCTGCATTTTGATTTGTAATCGAGGATAGATGTGGATGTCTAAGGGTCGCAGAAATGTCTCCAGCAGATGGTGAATCTCAGTTAATGACAAGATATGCTAATAAATCCAGAGCCGTGACTATGTGTCGATATGGGTAATAGAGGTGGTGAATAGCATTTTTAAAACTGAATTTAAAATATTTCATCAAAATTACTTTAACAGGGCTTCTACACATTTGATGATAGACTGCTGTGGCTTCTGCTATAGTTAATAAATTCCACACAAAAATAAGGGACAGGGATGATGCGGCTCAAATACTTGAAATAGTTCATCAAAATATGGAGACAAATAATGATTTTTCTGAGTATGCTAGGGAAAACAATCTAAATAGAGCTAGGGCAGGCAGACTTTAGAAATATAAATGTAGACTTTAAAATGTTAGGGAATTTCCTGTTTTAACTTACAGCGACTTAATATTAATTGCTTGTGTCACATACCAATTAAAGCAAGCTCGCTACTATTATGGTGAGCATATAAGATTTAATGGTTGCTACCGGATAGAACTCTGTAATAACCAGAGGAGCAGCATTATGGAAGGAATAAAGTTAAGCCCTAGCTGATCTTTACTTAGGGCTAGAATTGCAAGTCATCACTATTAGTCGTAAAGTGTATTTTATTATATAAATTCTATATAATATCTAATATATAAATTCTTTTTTCAATAGAGAAGGAGGCTTGGTACTACCACCTGCTTAGGACCCTGTAATTAATGAAATTAAAAACCCAAGCATACCACTGCAAGACTTCTAGACACAGTAAGTTCATTCTGTAGATCGGACCATAAATAAAAATTAAAAATCTGAAGGTACTCCGGGTTAACACTGACATTGGGACGTCGGTCACCTCAGTCTGCCGTAACCATGGGTGCTGGAAAGCACCCGAAATGTCTGGAATTAAAAATCAAAGAAACAAAACGCGATAAAATCGATAAAAATAGTTGTTAAAAAAACTGCATTTGTGAAAATAAAAACTTCAAATATTTTTAAAACCCCGACTTTTTTTAAAGCAATTCCTTTACCATTTCATTGTTTTAATTGCATATTATCATATCTATATGCTTTTATATGTGGGCACTCATGGCCGAAGTGTCTATGAAGAGTGGGCATTCCCCTTTACTCGTAGTTGCACCGACTGCTCTTTCATTAAATCGAATCGTTTATTTTACTGTTTTAACATTTAAGTTAAAAAATTCGACTAACAAGTTTAAAGAATAGAGAATTTTTTTATACTCTGTGACACTTCCACATCGAAAACAATTTTAATGAAATCTCATATGTAAAAATCCATCAAGCCCTTTCGGCTATAGAGTGTGCTAAACAAATAAATACATACATACTCACGAAAAACATTACCCTTCTTCAGGGGCGGTCGGGTGAAGATATTAAAACATAAAATAATACTAGTTTTTACAGATTTTATCCCGTAAATTAACTTTTTTATAAACTCGACGTTTCGAGCACCTTGCAGTACCCATGGTCACGGGGGGGGGGGGGAACTGAGATGTTGAACGTCCAGATGTCATAGTTAACCGCGGTTATCACATATTAAATTTTTAATTTTTGTTCCGATCTACACAGTATGAGATTATAGTGGCATGGGTTGGGATTCAATTTTATTAATTATAGGATCCCGAGCTGATGGTAGCGCTTACCTTACGCTTACTTACCGTCAGTTGGGACAGTAGTGAAGCGCTGGCTTAGAATTGAAATGAAAACGGTCGCCCCTCGTTGATTTACCGCTTGCCCCGCGGTGTCAGAAAATATTGTAACACTTTTACTGTTACAAAGTCCTCACAGAAATGAAAAAGGCATATGCACAGCACTGTGCCGACGTTTATTGGTTTATTTTTTCTATTTATCTATAAAAATATAAGAGTCAAGTTCTATATCTTTTTTTTATTCTTTTAAAAAAAGAATATTAACAATGCTATAAACATAACTAATATTCCCCTTTACCACTCGTGGTAAGCTTAAATTGCTTGTGTTACGAGTGGTTCACGCCAGTAGTCGAATGGCGGATTCGAACCCAAGACCTTTTTGAGTTCGCGGTCCGCGCTCTGCCATTAGGCTACTGTCGCTTAAATTTAATTTGAAATATTAAATATCTGTATTTAATATTTCAAATTAAATGCAAATCAGGCATTAAGCGCGTCACATAAGGTATATATAGAATATATCAATAAAATTGAATAATTACAGAAAACTACAGCAGGAAATGAAACTGCATTTCCGCAGTTAAGCAATTATTACGTTTGCCGGGCTGTCCGCTCGGAAACAATTTCAACTAGATGAGGAGCTCTTTATAGCCCTTTGTACAATTGTAACTGTAGGCGGGTCCAAGGAGTTCCTAACTTATTCGCAACGTATTTTAACACGAAATGTGTTATTAAAGAATTTCCGGGCTTCATAATTCATACTCTTTGAAATATTAATGTTAAAAAACTCATCTGCATTTTGATTTTATCTAATATACATGTCTAAAGGCCACAGCAGCAACTTACCAACAAGTGGACTGTGTGCTCGTCTGTCAACCTTATTACATTTTTTTTTACAAAAACCACGCGGTTCCCGTTAAGTGCGTTATCAGCATTCAAATGTATAAAAATAACTTTACTTCAGAAAACTCGACCATAAAAAGAGTTTATTATACCACATGGTTTTTGTTTAATGTTATATATTGTTTGCACATCACAAATTTTTAAAACATTTTGAATTAACGTGTACACGTTACTTGTTCTCATTTTGGATGGCAAAACTTTTTTGGTCAGGTCATAAATTAATTACATATTAAAAATGTGTGTACAAGTACGAACTTTTTATTTCACTTCTGAATATAAAATATACAATGAAAAACATGAACAATGTTTAATATCAAAGTCTCTTGAGTGCGTTTTTAACTATATAAAAGATTTTTGTTTTATATATATATATATATATATATTCAAATTCAAATTCTTTTATTGCATAATTTAATCTATTACATAGCTTATTGTGGTTGGAGCTTCCTTTTAAGCAAATGATTTGCTTGTACTAGGAAATATATATATATATATATATATATATATATATATATATATATATATATATATATATATATATATATCATTACAGCCCTTCACAAGTCCACTGCTGAACATAGGCCTCCCCCAAGTAATGCCACAAAGCACGGTCCTGAGCCACCTGCATCCATCGACTTAGCCCTCTCCATAGCTCGCTGAGCGACCTTGAGCGTCCTCATACGGCCAGCAGGGAAGGACCACGTCTCTGATCCGTAAGTCATCACTAGCAACACGCACTGGTTGTACACTTTAGTTTTCAGAGATTGAGGTATACCTGACGAGAAGATGTGTCGTAATTTCCCAAACGCTGCCCAGCCGAGTTGAATCCGTCGATTGACCTCTCGGTCGAAGTTGGACTTACCTAGTCGGACTATTTGTCCCAGGTAAACGTACTCGTCCACAACTTCGAGCATAGTGCTCCCAACAACTACCAGCACAGGTGATACATGAACATTAAACATGATCTTTGTTTTGTCCATGTTCATCTTAAGACCTATCCGTTGGGAGACACCATTGAGGTCATTGAGCATAGTGCTAAGGTCCTCCAGCGATTTTGCCATAAGGACTATATCGTCGGCAAATCGAAGGTGAGTGATGTACTCGCCAATGATGTTAATACCGTATCCTTTCCAGTCCAGTAGCTTGGAAACGTCTTCCAAAGCAGCGGTGAAGATTTTCGGGGATATAACGTCACCCTGTCTTACACCTCTCTGCAGTTGGATAGGTTTCGAGCTCTGATTCTGTACTCGGATAGCCATCGTAGCCCTACTGTACAAACACTTCAGCACTTCGATATACCGACAGTCAACTTGGCACCGCTGAAAGAACTGTAGCGTTGCCAAATTTCGATGGAATTATAGGCTTTCCCATAGTCCACATACACCAGGAAAAGTGGCAGAGTGTACTCTTCGGTCTTCTGTACAATCTGCCGCAGGGTATGTATGTGGACTATGGTACTGAAGCCTTTTCGGAAACCGGCTTGTGCGAGAGGCTGGAAGTCGTCGAGTCTGCGTGCGAGACGATTCGTTATGACTCTCGAAAACAGCACGTAGACGCGGCTCAGAAGGGAAATCGGTCTGTAGTTCTTCAAGAGAGCATTGTCGCCTTTCTTAAAGAACAAGACCACCGCACTTCTGCTCCACGCCTTCGCAGTAGTGCCACCATTGAGGACGGAATTGAAGAGCTTCTGAAGAACTTCAAGTACCGGTGTTCCACCCGCTTTCAGAAGTATGTATATATATAAGTTAATCCTCAAAAACTATTATTTTAGCATTTTCTTGAATTAACAGTTTTTGGATAAAATATAGGATGTACTTATTCGTCAATTGCCATCATAATTTATAGTCGGTTCAGCCTTTCCAAAAATTAGCCCGGACAGACAATAATTTTAAAAATTGTTATTCATTCCTAATCCAGCATTTTTAGACCATCTTAACTCTATAAATTCTAAAATTCAGTTCACAATGAAGTTAGAGGCAAACAATTCTTTAGCTTTTCTAGATGTGTTAGTAATTCGGAATCCTGATAACACCTTGAGCCATACTGTGTATAGAAAAAAGACCCATACAGATAGATATTTAAACGGTGATTCTCACCACCATCCTTCACAGTTAGCTACCGTGGGTAAATATTTGTTACAGAGAGCACGAGGGATCTGTGACAGTAAGCACCTGGCTGCAGAGCTCCACCATGTCAAGCAAGTTTTGCATGACAACAGGCTTCTGGTCCCGCTTCTACGTCACAGTGAACGAGTGAAGCTGGCTACAGTCGGGCGTGTACCTTCTGTACTGCCATATGTTAGAGGAGTCACTGATAAGATTAGCTACATCTTGAAGCGGCTTCCGTCAAAACATACTTCATGCCGCCGAAAAAGATTGGTCAGTTTTTACCATCAGTCAAGTGTACCGTCCCTCTGCAGGATGCAGGAGTGTACAAGCTTGATTGTGAATGTGGTCTCTCCTACATAGGACAAACTAAAAGATCAATTAAAACCCGCGTTAAAGAACATATAGCTGATGTAAAGAATCGACGCTCCGGGAGGTCTGCAGTCCGTGAACACGTACAGGATCGCCACCGTCACTACATCAGATTCGATAGACCACAAATCACACAATCACACAGGATGATTCGCGAGGCTATTGAAATCAAAAAACATCCTAATTTCAATAGAGAAGGTGGCTGGAAAAAAAAAAAAAAAAAAAAAAAAAAAAAAAAAAAAAAAAGTGTAGGGTAGCTGTCGTGTAAGCATTGTGCTCCCGTAATTTGATCGCTTAAAAATAGTATATTGGACTGTATCATATTAGATTTATCAAAAAAAGTGGATAAAACTCTTCAATACGTGTGTGAGAGTGATATCAAGACATATAATACGCGGATTGGACTATATTATTATTAATCTTACAGTGAACTATCAATAACAATAAATCTGTTTAAATGTGCTATTTGTGTCGCAAAATAATAGTAAATAGATCTAATATACATTGTTAAACAGTGAGACAAATTAAAATAGAAATATAAAACAATAAATACTATAGAAACTTAAAAAAAAAAAAAAAAAAAAAAACTAAATTCGCATTTAAAGTGACGGTTGAAGAAAAATTTTCAAACAAATACAAAATACTCATAACAAATCTGTCATTTATATCTGTTCGTAATAGAAGCACTATTTTGAGCGACCTAGTAACACGTCACGGTGGCGTATTGGCTACGCGTTCAAGTTGGGCCACTGAGACCAGGTTCAAATCTAACCTGTACATTTGACTTTTTGTGAATGTTTTAAGTTTCAATTTAAATTCTAAATACTAAAACAAAACAAACACATAATAAAACTATAAATTATAAACTCGACAAAATGGATTTTCTGCAAAATATTACTTTCCGCCGTGCACGGACTCTGTCGGATTCAAATACAAAATATGATAACAGTTATGAACTAAACGAAACACTGGATGACAGCACAAGTAGTTCACCGAATAAAAACGTATTGATCGAAAATAGCGATGAATTGGTGTCTAACTTGAAGGGACGAATTAAAGAACTTTTGTCCGAATTAAATAATGCTCGTCAGGAGATTGAGTGCCTTTCCACAGAAAACAGTAATCTTAAACATATCAATGAAGAGTTAATGAAAAAAAATTATTCCTTAACAAATAACACCTGCAACCAATCACTTAATAAACAAATACAAAATACTACACCTAGTAAAAGAAAACAAAAACAAGGTACACATTCACAGTCAAGTGAGAAGTCAACTAAGAATTCTACTATTCAAAGTGAAATAACCATAACAAAATATCCCGTTAAGAAACAAGAAAGCAAATTAGAGAAGGAAAAGGATAGTATAAAGAAGAGAAAATTATGTATTCTAAATGGCTGCAACTACAACGGCACACTAAGTATTATAGAGCGCACATTTGAAGAAAAATTTAACTACTGTCAATTTATGAAACGTAACAGCAGTTTGAAAGAACTCATGTCAGACATCAAGAACAAGATCTATAATTTTGATGAAGAAGATTATTGTATAATTATGATTGGTGAGAGTGACTTTAAAAAGAATGAGGATTCAATTGAATTAGTCAGATTAATTAGAGAAACGCTAATAGAAATAGGTAACACAAATATAATTATATGTACCCCCACATATGTACTAGGAGCCCCTATATATAATTACCGAGTAGAAATATTTAATAATTTACTTTATATGGACATTGAAAATTATAAATATGCATATTTCTTTGATACTAACTACGACTTAACTTATGAAATGTTGTCGAATAAAACAGGTAAAATTAACAGATTAGGTATAAAATGTATATTTGTAAGTATCTTTAAGCGTATTCTTGTTGACTTAGAAACTGAATTCAATTCGCCAACATTAATAACCACTGACAGTGTCAAACAAAACAGTTTTTTTCGGTCCATCTAGTAAGACATCTCTTGATAACACACAACAATTTATATTATTTCACCAGAATATAGCAGGCATATTAAACAAAATAGAGCATTTTGAAATAGTAATGACCGATTTGAGGAAGCATATTGGAGATACAGACTTTATTTGCTTTAGCGAAACCTTTTTAAAATCTGGTCATGAAGGCAACCTACATTTAGAAAATTACAGTTTAGCTGCTAATTTCTCAAGACAGGATAAAAAACGGGGTGGGACATGTATACTAGTAAAAAAAGGTATATATTTTACTCCGTTGTCGGTAATTAATGATTTTGCGACAACATATTGTTTTGAATGTTGCGGTATAGAAGTGCCGAGTTATAATCTTTGTGTAATTTGTATTTATAGAACACCAGATTCCGACACATCTATTTTTTTTAAAAATCTAGAATTTGTATTATTCAAATTAACTCTTAATAGTAAAAAACATATCGTTATATGTGGAGATTGGAACATAGACGTTCTCAAAGAGAATACGCAGAAAAAGGAATTAATATCAGTCCTCAAGAACTTTAATTTGCTAACTCACATAAACTTACCTACTAGAAGAAAATCTAGTATTGACCAAATAGCCAGTAATATTTCAACCAATAATGTGAATACTAATATACATAACTTAGCTCTCTCGGACCATGATACAGGTCAATCATTAATTTTCTATCTTCCAAAAAATAATAATAATGTTAAATCAATAAAATTTTGGTATGAGACTGTGAGAGATTTCAATGAAAATAACATTAATAAATTTCTAGAATGCATAACAGCTTTAAGTTTTGATGAAGTATACAGAGAAACATGCTGCAACAAGTCGTTTAACGTTTTTCATGACCTTTATACTCTTTTTTTCAAATTGTGTTTTCCCGTAATACGCTTTAAGAAAGGCAATAAACCTGTAAAAAATAAATGGATAAGTAAGGGATTAAAATTATCGTGCATTAAAAAAAGAACATTATATTATAAATATATACATGATGCTATAAGCAAAAACTTTCACAAGAAAAATTATCTTATATATTCTAAAATATTAAAGAAATGTATATCAAAATCTCAACGAATAAATAATGATAAATATATTTTTAACTCTAAAAATAAATGTAAAGCGACATGGTCTATTATAAAACATAATTTTGATAGTTCTGTTGATAAAAGTAATATTGAAAACTTAGTTTACCAAGATAAAACTATTAATAACCCTAATGATATATGTAACCTTATTAACAACTATTTTATTGAACTTACTCATAAAGATAATTTTGATGAATTGAATAATGACTTGAATAACATTAATATTCCCGCTCAAAGAGATAGCTTGTTTTTAACCCCAGTAACCGACACTGACGTTATGAAAATTATTAACACTTTGAATGATACACACGCTACCGGTTATGATGAACTCACAACAAGAATAATTAAATTAAGTGCTAAACATATAGCAATTCCTCTGAGTTACATAATTAATTTGTCGTTAGAACAAGGAATATTTCCTACAAGACTAAAAATATCCGTAATAAGACCTCTATTTAAAAAAGGTGATCGTACAAACATTGATAATTATAGGCCTATCACATTAATACCAATAATGGCAAAAATTTTTGAAAAAGTAATGCATGATAAAATTAGTAATTATATTAATAAGAATAAAATTCTTGTTGACAATCAATTTGGATTTAGAAAAAGTAGTTCCACTACACTAGCTTGCTTTAATTTAGTTAAGCTGGTCACAGAAGCACTTAATAACAAAATGTCGACAATATCAATATTTCTAGATATGAGCAAAGCATTTGACTTTGTCTCGCATAAACGATTACTTTTCAAACTTGAGAGGTATGGAATTAGAGGAAAGTCACATGATTGGTTTAAAAGCTATCTGTCGAATCGCCAGCAAAGAACGTTACTCTCAAAAATAGAAAATAATTCGAAAGTTACATATGAATCTGAACTTAAACCTAATAGTAGTGGTGTGCCGCAGGGCAGCATTCTAGGGCCATTTTTATTCATTATTTATATTAATGATCTCTGTAGTAACCTAAAACATAAATGCACATTGTTTGCTGACGACACTACACTAACCATAAGCTGTTTAAACAAAAATAATCTCGAATTTGAAACTAATAATGAGTTACAAAATGCAGTGCAATGGCTACAAGAGAATAATCTACATGTCAATTTAAATAAAACTAAATTAATACAGTACCAAACTCTAAATTCAAAGTGCCACCCTGTTAAAATACAATATAATAATACTGTTTTGCAACCAGTACAATCTACATTATTTTTAGGTATAATTATTGATGGTAAATTGAACTGGAAAGAACATGTAGATAAAGTGTGTAGTAAACTCGATAAATTTGTATTTGCTCTTCGCAAACTAAGACTCACAGCCAGTAAAGAAACAGTCCTCAGTGCATATCATGGGTACGTCTCTTCAGTACTTCGCTATGGATTAGTTATATGGGGTAATTCAGTGAATATAGGCAGGGCGTTTAAAGCACAAAAAAAAATGTATTAGATCCATGTGTGGCGCTAATTATTTAGATCATTGTAAGCCATTATTTCAAAAATTAAAGATACTTCCACTGCCCTGTCTCTATATTTTTGAAATATGTTTGTTCGTTAAGAGATATTCCTATCTATTTCCAATAAATGAACGTATTTCCAAGAGGATCCAAGACAGAAACCCAAACCAATTGGTGGCACCATCCCAAAGACTTTATTTGTATAGTCGTAATGCCCACTGCATGGCAATAACAATCTTTAATAAGCTGCCACCACAGATTAGACAGTTGCCTATAAATAAATTTAAACGTGCAATATTTTCTTGGCTTTTGGATATGTGTTTTTATTCTGTTAACGATTTCATAGATTATAAATTTATAAATTATACATAAATGAATGCTCCCAATATTGTATTAATAATAATAATAATATATATCTACAATTGATAATTCCTATATAATGTTATAAATGTATAAATTTGTCTAAATAAGTACTATAAAGTGTTAAATATTATTTTAATTGTAATATTTCTACACCGAATACGGTAGTATATGTGAATCATTCTATAATTTCAACATCTGTAATTACCATATACTAAGAAATAAACGATATTCTATTCTATTCTATTCTATTCTGGGTGCTACCATCTGCTTGGAATCCTTTAATAAATAAAATTAAATCCCAACCCAAGCATACAACTGCAAGACTTCAAGATACCATAAGTTTATACTGTGTAGATCAGAACAAAAGTTAAATTTTAATCTATGGTAACTGCGGTTAACTATGACATCTGGACGTTGAACATCTCAGTCCCCCCGTGATCATGGGTGCTGTAAAGCTCTCGAAACGTCGGGTATTTAAAAAGTTAAATATACGCGATAAATTCCGTAAAATCTAGTATTATTCAAGAAGTCATTATGTAAACTAGTACGGACTGGAAATAGCAAATAAAATACGCTGATTAGAAGATCTAAAGACCAAGCGCGCAAGATACATTACAGCTTTAAATTTCTTTAAGAGATGCAGAGATCATAATCTCTTTTTTTTCTCTTCTGCTAAGCACTTTTTTAGCGCTTTTGAGAACCATATTGGGTGAGTGGAGGCTTCTTTTTTTAAAAAGAACGTGTTTAACAATGATTACGTTAATTATTGAATAAAAGGAATCCACCGCCAACCCATCAACACCCTTGATTTCTCTACGTATAGCATCATAGTTACCTTTGTAAAAATTAAAACGTTTATTATACTTAGGTTTGATATACTTTGGCTTAGACAGTGTGTTAACCGATATTTAAGTGGAGGGTGATATTTATCGATACGGGATAATGGACTAGTTTCAGAAATTAAAGTACTAGTAGAGGAGGACAAAACAAGGTCTAAAATGCGATCTAATTCATTCCGAACATAATTCGTATGATATGAATTACATTGAGAGATGTAATCACATAATAATATAGCCTTAGAATCTGTGGGACAGCTTGGAGCAAGGCAAGGACTGTTACCATTTAGATTAACAGACCATGATAAACTTGGCACATTAAAATCTCCCAGTACTATATTAGTGTCATTTGAGGATATTGAACTTAAATTTTTATGTAAGTTCTCGTAAAAGTACCTAAGTTTATTAGAGGGTAAATCAGGAGGAAGGTAACAGAGACATAGGTTAATGACAGACTTCATTGGACTATCGAGCAAAACATGTATCCACAATTCTTCAATGTCACTCTCCCATACTTTATGGCGAATTACCTTAAACTCCTTTTTAATAGCTATCAGTACACCCGTACACCGCCACCTTCAGATTTGTTAATACAAGTAGACTCTCGGTCTCTTCGGTATACAATGTAACGACAATCGAACAGCTTATTATCAAATACAGTATGATTAACCCTATATTTGATGCACTTTTTTTTTTTTTATAGAAGAGGAGGCAAACGAGCATGCGGCTCACCTGATGTTAAGTGACTACCGCCGCCCATGATCAACCGCAACACCAGGAGAATTGCGGGTGCGTTGCCGGCCCTTTAGAAAGGAGTAAGCTCTTTTCTTGAAGGTCCCCAGGTCGTATCGGTCCGGAAAAATCGCCGGTGGTAAACTATTCCACAGAGAGGTTGTACGTGGAAGAAAACTCCTTGTGAAACGTACAGTGGTGGACCGCCAAGCATCCAGATGGTGTGGATGGTATCGGGACGTTTGCCGTGTAGTGCGTTCACGAAGTTTGGCGGCTGGGATTAATCCGAACAATTCATCAGAGCACTCCCCGTGATAGATGCGAAAAAATACGCAAAGAGATGCAACATCTCTTCGCATCGCCAGTGAATCGAGCCGATCGGAAAGCACTCGTTCGTCGACGATTCGAGCCGCTCTGCGCTGGATGCGGTCAAGTGGAAGGAGCTGGTACTGGGGAGCCCCAGCCCAGAGATGGGAACAGTATTCAATGTGCGGCCGAACCTGCGCCTTGTAAAGTTGCAGGCGGTGTGCCGGCATGAAATACTGTCCCGCTCTGCTGAGCACGCCAAGCTTTTTAGAGGCCAATTTGGCCTTCCCTTCCAAGTGACCACGAAACTGCACGTCACTCGATATGTCGACGCCTAGGATTCCGATACTGGCTGAGGCAACAAGGGGAGTGCCATGAAACTGAGGGGATACGACAAAGGGGTTCTTTTTAGCGGTTAACGCGCAAACTTGTGTCTTCTGGGGGTTAAACTGGACTAGATTTAGTCGTCCCCAATCCGAGACTCTGTTCAGCAAAGACTCGACTTCAGACACAAGTTTGTCCCGGCACTCGGAGACGTTTTCCCGAGAAATATTGGCTCGGCCGGTGTAAAGAGCATCACCAGTGCTGTCATCTGCATAGCAATGAATGTTACGGGTATGCAACATATCATTGATATGCAGAAGAAACAGCGTTGGCGATAGCACGCAGCCCTGTGGAACACCAGCATTAATAGGCTTGCAATCGGAGCTTGCACCGTCTACAACGACCTTGATGCTCCGATTTGCAAGAAGGCTGGTGATCCAATCGCACAATTTCTCGGGAAGCCCATAGGAAGGGAGCTTCGAAAGAAGCGCTTTGTGCCAAACCCGATCGAAGGCCTTCGCAATGTCCAAACTAACGGCCAATGCCTCCCCCTTGAACTCTACTGCCTCCGCCCATCTGTGAGTGAGGTAGACCAGAAGATCACCAGCTGACCGACCACGGCGAAAACCGTATTGGCGGTCACTAATCAGCTGGTGATGCTCAAGGTACCTCATGAGCTGGCAGTTTACAATGGACTCCATTGTTTTGGAGAACAAGGAGGTGATGGCGATTGGCCGGTAGTTGGAACGGTCTGAGCGGTCACCTTTTTTAGGGATCGGGTGGACGAAAGCCGTCTTCCATGATTTTGGGACTACGCCTAGGGAGTAGGAGTACCGGAAAAGACGCGTTAAAACCGGTGCCAACTCTGGAGCACACGTCCTCAGCACAATTGGGGGGATTCCGTCAGGCCCACTCGACTTGTGGATGTCCAGGGAGAGGAGTGCTTTGCGAACCGAGCGCTGTGTGAACTGCACTTCCGGCATGGAGCACTCACACCGCGGGATGGTCGGCGGCGTACTCCCCCCGTCATCGAGAGTCGAGTTAGACGCAAAGAAAGAGCCTAGAAGATCGGCTTTCTCCTTTGCAGTATGGGCCAGTGAGTCGTCCTCCCTGTGCAGAGATGGAAGAGATGGCTGACAGAAATTCCCCTGGACAGCCTTGGCGAGAGACCAGAATGCACGGGTTCTAGAAGGAAGGCGAACTAGTTTCTCGCCAATACTGCCTATGTGCTCTGACCTTGCAATGACTCTTTTGAAGGACCTAGAGGTGGAATTATACTTCTTTTTTAGAGCGCTGGTGTTACATCCCGGGACGCTGATGCATCAACCCAGGCTTGGTAGCACTCCTGCTTATAGCATGATGCTATTTTACAGGAGCGACCAAACCATGGCTGAGATTTGCCTCCAATGGGCACCACAGAGGAAGGAATAAAAAGTTCCATACCCTGAAGTACCACATCAGTAACAGAATCCGCAACAACGTTGGGATCATCCGGCGAGAAGCAAACCCGCCCCCAAGGGTAGGATGCAAAGAAAGACCGCATCCCATCCCAATCGGCTGACCTATAGTGCCAAACACGGCGGCAGCCTGCACAATGCAACCGCGATTTCAGCGTGAGTGGCACAACACTCCGGATCAGACAATGGTCCGAGGAGCCTAAAGGGGCGTCGACGGAAATCTGATATCCGTCCGGGTGAGAGGTCAGCAGAAGGTCCAACAGGGAAGGTGCATGATCCTCCACATCTGGAATCCGCGTAGGCGAAGTAACCAGTTGTGTCAGACCATATGCCAAGGCAAAATCATGAAGAGATCTCCCCGCATGATCGGTTAAACGTGAACCAAGCCATTCGGCGTGATGGGCGTTAAAGTCGCCGAGGATCACGATCTCTGCGGAGGGGATCTGCTGTAGCAACGAATCTGCAGCCATTTGGACGTGGTCGAAGAGTCGGTCTGTTTCGGCATTACCGCTATGGGACCTATAGAGGGACCCGTAGACGCGCGGATGATCATCGCTGTCTACGCGTCCGAACCTTCAAGTCTGCCGAGGCGTCGAGAACAGATGTCCTCTCTGACGTAAACGCAAACTCCAGCCCGAGGCACAAAGGAGTGTTCCAGTTTGTACCTCGGGCAGGAGAGATACGAGACATCAGCCGGAGAGGACACCTGCGTCTCGGTCAGAAAGAGCAGAGCCAGCCTCGCCGTCTCGAAATGGTAGTGGACGGCGTTTAGGTTAGAGTGAAGTCCCCTGATATTGCAGAAATTCACGGACAGCGTGGCAGGGGTCGCCTTGGTCTTGTTGCTCCGTTTGCCCCGAGCAGTTGTAGTCTTGAGCGGAATTTTGCCCCCCCCCCCCAGAATACGCGGGGCAGCCTGAGCACCCACGCTCAGAAGTGGAGAAACATGGTCGTGGATGCTCAGCGAGGGATTCTCAAGGGGTGCTGGTACCCTCCTGGGGTAGTCTTTCATTATTTAATTCCGCTACCATGTTGATGGGGGGGGGGGGGGGGGATTTGGGCCTCCGGCCACCTGCACTCACCAGACGAAACGCGGAAGCAGAGCTTCCACTTCACGCCGGTATTCTGTGAGGTCGTGGTACCGACCCGGTTTGAGCCGGCCCATACGTGCTACAGCAAAGCTGCCGCGTGTCTCTACCACTGTTACTTTAAAAGCACTTTAAAATGATATGAGTTTCGTTAGTATCTATTACCTTTTAACACTATTTATGATTATTTAATCACGAACGAAGCATAAACGAAGTTTACGGTACCGTAAACCACGCACGACATTCTTCATTATAATTAATAAAATTAAAACAAAACCCAAGCATATCACTGCAAGACTTCAAAATACAGTTAGTTCATTCTGCGTAGATCGGACCAAAGACAATAATTAAAAAGCTGAAGGTATTTCGGGTTAACTATGACATTGGGACGTCAGTCACCTCAGTCCCCCGTAACTATGGGTGCTGGAAAGCACCCGAAACATCGGGTATTAAAAATAAAACAAATAAAACGCGATAAAATCCGTAAAAGTAGTTTTAATCAATGTATAGTGTTCGCGTAAATATAAGTAATCACTTTTTTAAATTTACCATTGCACTGGTTCGGAAAATACCTCTGTCCTGGGAATAACAAGCAAGATACCCAGCCGAACTATTTTTTTCGTAAACAGTCGGCGGCGCGAACGCAGAGAGTTCAAGAGGCACTCGGTTTTCTCCATCTCACCATTCGGTTTAGCTCTAACTACGCGACGCCGAGAGGCTGCCCGTCATGCGCCCCATTCACGCCTATGCGATAAGATTATTGTTCACCCTTAATTGTTTTATGTGTCTTTCAATATCTTACTGTTCTATAATTTTCATAGTTTCGTACTTCTGTATGATGTGTCTCGACCATTTGACTATTACTTCGTGTTCCTTCTACTCTTGTGTATATACTGTAATAAACTATTAATTGTATATGTTTGGTTTAATTCACCATCTACCACATATATTTGGTGACCACGCACGCGCGAGTGTAAGGACAGTATTAAGACTTTAATTTCGCTATTCGTTATTTTCGAAATGAACAATAGCATATTTGACGCATCGGCACAAACATTCCAACGTTTTATGGATGCAATTCTAAGGGGTTGTGATTTTGCATTTCCTTACCTTGATGACATTTTAGTAGCATCTAAAAACATAGAAGATCACGAGCGACACTTACGATCTGTCTTCGAGCGCGTCAAAGAATATGGTGTGCTAATCAACAGCTCAAAATCCATCTTTCGAGTACCTGAAGTGGAGTTCTTGGGCTTTATTGTAACCGCTGAAGGAACGAAGCCGACACCAGATAAGGTCAGTGCCATTTTGAATCATCCACTTCCGAAGAACATTTCCGAGTTCTTTTAGAACTCCGCAGATATCTTGGCATGTTGAACTTCTACCGCCGCTTTGTACCTAATGCAGCTAGAGTACAGGCACCTTTAAATTTACTCCTCTCAGGGACGTCTCTGAAGGCCACTACACCAATCAACTGGACAACCGAACTTGAAAAATTATTTGAGGAAAGTAAGGAAAGTATAGTTAAAGCGACTCTGTTAGCACACCCTGACCCACGAGCACGCTTAGCCATCGTCACTGACGCCTCCGATAGTGCTATAGGCGCAGTGCTGCATCAGAAATCTGGTACAGAATGGATTCCTCTAAGATTTTTCTTAAAGAAACTGAACAATGCTCAACGTAAATACAGCCCCTACAATAGAGAATTGCTAGCGATATACGAGAGCATAAAATATTTTAGGTATAATATGGTCGAACCTAAGCCATTCACTGTGATCATAAACCCATCATCTCCGCCTTTAAGAAAAATTCGGACAGCTGCTCACCTAGGCAATTTCGATACCTGGATTATATCGCTCAATTTACAACCGACATTCGCTACATTTCAGGAGAGAACAACATCGTTGCAGATGCCTTAGCTCGAGTAGATATCATAAGCAGTGCAGTCAACTTAGAGGATGTATGTGTAGCACAGGAGACAGACGACGAACTTCCACATCTTCGCCATCATACATCTTTGAAACTTAAGCAGTTAGACCTATCTGGCACCGGAATGAAACTCTACTATGATGTATCAGGTATGCCCCCACGGTTATACTTACCTAAAACGTTATGACGCCAAGCCTTCGATACGATTCATGGCCTGAGTCACCCAAGTGCGAGAGTCATGATTAAGCTGATGACAGCAAGATACGTATTTTTTATTTTATAGGATAGGGTGACAAACGAGCACACAGTCCACCTGATGGTAAGTGGTTGCTGTGGCCCATAGACATCCACATCTATTCTCGATTACGAATCAAAATGCAGATGCGTTGTCACCCGTGAGGACTAAGATGGAATGCCTCGTTTCCAGTAAAAGGGTCTCCGGTTCTCTACACTCACCATACGAAATACAGCAGCATTAAGCTACTATTTCACGCTGGTATTCTGTGAGAGCGTGGTCCCTCCCCGGTCGAGCCGACCCATTCGTGCTACAACTATACTTCTAATATAACTGCAGCATGGCTCTACCACGTATGGCCTAATATTCATAACGACATTCGACAATGGGCACGTATCTGTCTTGATTGCCAACTCTCAAAGGTAGCACGGCATACACAATCTCCAGTACAAGCTTTTGCTTCACTAACTAGCAGATTCGCTCACGTGCATGTGGATCTTATTGGACCTCTGTATACCTGCAAAGGATATCGGTATTGCTTAACCGTTGTTGACCGGCTTACACAATGGCCTGAAGTGATGCCACTCGAAGACATAAAAGCTGAAACCGTAGCCAATGCATTCGTCAGAGGTTTGATATCACGATTTGGTTGCCCGCTAAAAATAACTACAGATATAGGCAGGCAATTTGAGTGTTACCTTTTTAAAGAGCTATCCAAATTAACAGACGCACATCCCATCACCACCACTGCTTATCACCCGGCAGCAAACGGACTTGTAGAGCGGTTCCACCGGCAGCTGAAAGCAGCCATCATGTGTCATGCCGAGCAAAGTTGGTATGTAATCCTTCCATTAATTCTTCTCGGAATACGGAGTTCATGGAAAGAAGATATCGCATCCTCGTCGCCAGAGCTTGTATATGTCGACGCTACCAGGCGATTTTTTCGACTCTACTTCCACAGCAGTCGTAGACTATGATGACTTCCTATCACGATCACGACACTATATACAAAACTTAAAGCCGAAAACGGTAACACGACATGTTTCAACAAAAGTTTTCGTACACAAAGACCTACGTAAATCATCACACGTATTTCTAAGATACGACACCATAAAAAAGCTTTACAGCCACCTTACGCTGGACCTTTTAGAGTGTTAGAACCTAGTGATAAAACATTTAAAATTGATCTTAATGGTAAAATCACAACTGTGTCCATTGCTATCAATGGAAACAGTTGTGATTTTACCATATATGATGACATGACAGACTTAGCCTGCTTACCTGCCTACCGAGATACCAGAGAGCTCGCAGATGAGTAAATTGAGTCCATCAGAAGAACCTTCCCCCTACACCACCAGATCCGGCAGAAGAGTGAGGTTCGCTAATTCCTATCGACCGTAAAGGTCTCCGGGGGGGGGGGGGGGGGGGCTAATAAAACCGATAAATATGGGGAATTCATAATGACACATAGTAGCGACATTCGATTATTGTATAGGTATTTATTAAAAATGTTATGTACGGTGTGGTAATGTATTGAATTTTTTTTATATTATTTTAAAATTGCTTACGATTATTACAGGAATTTCTTAGGTTATTTTGAGGTCTTAGTAAATTTCTATAAATAAATAATACTCATATCAAAATAAAAAAAATCTGAACATTTTGAACAAAATAAATAAATAAAATAATAAAAAAGTAAAATAAATTAACCAATAGATATCATTACTTTTTTATCTATAGAATTATTCTGCCTACTTAAAATTAGTTACTCATCACAAATGTTCAAAAATATAAATAACATATACAACAATAATATTGAATATAGTGTAGTGCATTACCTAGAAGTTTTATATTTCATGCGCGAGTCCCGTGTGACTGCTGCGCAAGCGCGTTTAGCATAAGTTAGCTTTTATAAGAAATGATTGTATTTGGGACTCAATAAACGACCGACACACGGTGAAGACGTATCTTTTCTTTTCCCCACATGTACCATGCCTCATGGCGACCCTGCCAGGATCATCAGAAGATGCCAGGATCCTAACAAAGAAATTACCCACTAAGTGAAAAACCAGTGCAAAAAAAAAGCCAAATTCGGAAGAAAGAAGAAAACCTTATAGAAGAAAGAAGAAAACCTTACAGAAGAATGAAGAAAACCATATAGAAGAAAGAAGCACAAATTCTGAAGAAAAAAAAAGAAGCGCCCTATTTTGAAGAAAACAAAAAAAACCAAGAAGAAACGCCAGAAATCCAAAGAGAAATAAAGGTACGAAATGGGAAAATCGCAGTCGAAAGAAGTAGTCATAGCACAAAACGCAAATGGTGCAGCATCCGCAAATACAAGCCTAGAAGACGCACACACAAACCACATCATACAAACCCCCATGATTGTATCCGTGGTTATACTGGCTGCAGCAGTTATCTATTACCTGATGAAAAAATGCAGGAAGAGTGCCGTGAAAACTCTGAGGCGAGAACTCAACGCAATCTCGCTTGAAAACATCGCCCGCCCTACAACTAACTAGAAGATCTCAAGAGTGCAGTCCAGGGTAATACCCAGCCCAACATCAAGAGGTGTCCAGGGTAATACCCGGCCCGCTTCAAGAAGATGACCCCATGCAGCCACACATCCTGTTTGCAGTACTGTTCCCGCTTGCTCAATAGATTATAAATAATACTTATTGAAAGTCACTTTTCTGAATTTACCACAGCACTGGTTCGGAAAAAAAACCTCTGTCCTGGGAGGAACCAGCAAGAAACCCAGTGAAACTATTTTTTAAATAACAGCTTATAATCATGTATGCTACAAATAACAACGCAACAAATTAGAAATAGCTTGGTTAGAGTAGGTAAGGACAATTTTGGTAATTCACTGGGCAGTTTTTACTGTCTCGATCCCATGCTCGTCACAATTGGTGTTAGAAGGGGGATAAAATCCTGCTGATTTTACGGAAGGGTGAAACGGACGGTATTTGTGCTCGAATTTTCGTCAACGTCAGCAGGAAACCGACCAGAGACAATTTGGTGGAGAAACGCCGCAGACGTCGGAGAATTATATATATTTTTATTATGTAACAAGAATAAATAATTAACAGTGGCAAGTGTGGATAAGCCGACAGTGCGTTTATCAAATCAAAGACTTAACAAACACAATATTTCGATACCGTTTCAGTCATGACTGTTGTGAAAACTGCATAACTCTTAAATTAAGATACTAAAGGTCGAGTTTTCGATCGCAGACTGAGGTAGCGTGTGTAGATACGATTTAAATGTCGCTGAGGTTTTCTGAACTAATAACTCATTCGTTAGGTATCATCGATTCAATTTTTTCTTTCTATTACTATCTGGCCAGACAGTTGTTTTGCTCTTTCCGACGACTCTTTGGTGCTTTAAAAGTTCTCAAATTTGCAATGGAAATGTTGAAGATCACGTATCGTGATAAAAAATATCCTATCTTTTAAGGTAGAGCAAGCAATCCACATTTACAAAATTTGATTAATATTGGTTAAACTGTTTCGGAGGTGAGCGTGGACGAACGCCGTGAGACGGTTTTTTTTAAATAGTTTAGTTTAGTAATTAGGGTTTCATCACCATTTTTTTAAATAGCTGGTATTATAGTCAAGAACTGTATTATAATAACCAAAAAAATGAAGACAATTGTCGAAACTTTGCTAAGACTGTGTAAAGGGGGTAAGGTACGTTTAAAAAGGTCTGCTCTACATTTTCTACGTCAAAGCAGTGTCTTGGACAAGGCAGCTATCTAGATATACATAGCTCCAGCACAAATGCCGACCCGACTGGAGCGTGGTATGTATAAAAGACCGCCGAAAGTAGAGACCATAAAGCAAGTAGGACCCTAATATACACCAGCACCATGAGAGGGATCAACGCCCAGCAGTGTAATGGACTCAGTAAGAAGTAGGAAGAAGAAAATAAACAAAAATGTGGCACATATACATAAGGATTTTCTCCTGTATTGTTGGGGCAGTTTACATACATAAATTTGACAAGGGCAAACATCCGGACCCACTACAATCATTTTTAGGCCATACAAGTAGTCACTACGTGCGGGATTCGCACCCGCGGTCCTTAGTGCCGCAAGTAAAAGCTCATCACGCCACCGAGCCGGCAATTAGTATGATATGGAAAATATCACAAAAAATTTGGTAAATGTGAAAAATATTTAATGTTGATGGAGAGAAATTTCAAACGATCGCAGTAATAAACTTCATTCAATATCAGAAAAAGGACCAGAATATCGGACATAAATTATGGACTCAGTAAATTAAATATTAATTCAATATGGAAAGGAATTTTATGCTTTAGATATTATGTAAGCTTTGAGTAAGTAATGGAAAATTTTATTTTTCTAGCAAATTACTATTGCATGTTCCCCAAAAAATTTCTAGATTAGTGTTAGTGCAATTAAAATATACTAATAAAGTGCACGAATAGGCCATGTGAAGGTAGCCTTAGAATGCTCATGGCCCCATGTAATCCTGTGGGAGTCGCACAAGGCGTCAAAATCAAATAAAACAGGACATGGGCAGCAGCAACTTCCTGGTTTCAATAATTAAAACAAGTTGCAGTTGCCCATCTACGCGTGGCTGCGAGGCAACTATGGCAAATATCCCCCCCCTCCCCCTACGAAACAATCCTTGAGGTAGGCCTATGTTCAGCGGTGGGCTTTTAATGGACTGTAATGATGATGATGCTTACACTAATGTTAGGTGGGTTGGCAATTGCAATTTGATTCTTAATCGGGGACGGATGCTTTGATTTTTTTTTTATAATAGAGGGGGCAACTGAACTCACCTGATAGTAATTTACGATCGCCGCCCCTTAACAACTGCAACACCAGGGGAATTGCTAATGCGTTGCCACTCACAGGTCTTTACTTATCCTTTATGTGATCATTTGTCGTTCTTAATCTAAATTTGAGTTTTTACCACGAATGTGCTCGTCACTCGTTTTATTGTCGTCCGTCGCCTCTTAACGCCGCCACTTGACAGCGACATCTTTTACACAAACAACTTGTAATAACAACCGAAATGTACATTATATTATAAAACGGAGAATGTCAATTTGATTTTGTTACTTTGATCTTATAAACCTTTGTTGGGGCAAACTTTAATTTATATTTAGAGGAAATTCTGTACAGTTAATTCCTAGAATGGATCGCACAATTTCAATATCATTCATTGTAATTGGTTTTTAGCTAAGTATGGAACGTTTTAAAATTTCAATTAACGATTTCATTTGCACAAGACAAACGAAATATTTAATGGAAATTTTAAGTGTGTAGTAAACAGGTTTCCTGCATGTATGAAACAAATCGGTAAAAAGGGGTAGGCGTGGCGATCACTTCCTTTAGATACTGCTTATTCCGTGTTTAAATATCTTTCAGCATATTGAGGTTGAGGTTGAAAAAAAAAAGACTTATTGTGCACTTATATTATAAAGCAGTTTCATAAATAAATCTGAGTTGTCTAAGGTAAGTTTTATTTTAAATTAAAGTTTGTTTCTTTATATAATAAGGAAGATGACGATCACGTAATCTGCCTGATGGTAAATTAATTAAAAATCAAAATCCAGATGAGTTGTTACTCTTGAAGGCTAAGATAGAATGCCTCGTTTCCAGTATAAAAGTCTTCAGTTCCATAAACTCACCATATGAAACACAGCAGCAATAAGCCGCCCTTTTATGCTTTTATTCTGTGAGAATGTGGTTCCCACCCGGTCGAACAAACCCATTCGCGCTACATTAATAATATAGTTGCTGCGTGACTCCACCACCTATAAAAAGCCTTTATTAAGTAGTTATATTCATTAAGTGCAAACGCATGGTCTTCCTTGAGGACTAAGCAAAAAAGCTTCGTTTCCTCTCATACCGAATACAGCAGTATTATGTTATTTGACGCTGGTATGCGTCAGTAATTCTTGTCAGTTTTAGCCAACGTTATAAGTTACTGACCGTATTATGTAAAACTCAGGTATACACTAAAATTATTTAGGTGAATTTTTTACTTTTAATGTCGGATAATAACAGATCAAAGAGCACGGTAACTGCTTTTTAAGTTATTTGACCCCGGTATAACTTTTCCTATTAGGCGCTCGAATGATTTTTATTCAGTAATTATTACCAAAATCGACGTTATAGGCGTATTTATTACTACTAATTATAGTTGTCGCATGGCGTTCACTGTTTTGATATATTATACGTTGTTATATTGTATAGAATAAAATAAATAGATAGATATATTAATTTTTCATAAAGAGACAGTAACCGTACACATATATAAAATACACTGGCCCATACTGCAAAGGAGAAAGCCGATCTTCTAGGCTCTTTCTTTGCGTCTAACTCGACCCTCGATGACGGGGGGAGTACGCCGCCGACCATCCCGCGGTGTGAGTGCTCCATGACGGAAGTGCAGTTCACACAGCGCTCGGTTCGCAAAGCACTCCTCTCCCTGGACATCCACAAGTCGAGTGGGCCTGACGGAATCCCCCCAATTGTGCTGAGTACGTGTGCTCCAGAGTTGGCACCGGTTTTAACGCGTCTTTTCCGGTACTCCTACTCCCTAGGCGTAGTCCCAAAATCATGGAAGACGGCTTACGTCCACCCTATCCCTAAAAAAGGCGACCGCTCTGACCCGTCCAACTACCGGCCAATCGCCATCACCTCCTTGTTCTCCAAAACAATGGAGTCCATTGTAAACTGCCAGCTCATGAGGTACCTTGAGGATCACCAGCTGATTAGTGACCGCCAATACGGTTTTCGCCGTGGTCGGTCAGCTGGTGATCTTCTGGTCTACCTCACTCACAGATGGGCGGAGGCAGTAGAGTTCAAGGGGGAGACATTGGCCGTTAGTTTGGACATTGCGAAGG
The DNA here is from genome assembly GCA_036936625.1 of Parnassius smintheus behrii. NCBI lineage: Eukaryota > Metazoa > Arthropoda > Insecta > Lepidoptera > Papilionidae > Parnassius > Parnassius smintheus. The sequence continues at coordinate 58,745,145 of JAUPFT010000004.1, read as the reverse complement.
CCTTCGATCGGGTTTGGCACAAAGCGCTTCTTTCGAAGCTCCCATCCTATGGGCTTCCCGAGAAATTGTGCGATTGGATCACCAGCTTTCTTGCAGATCGGAGCATCAAGGTCGTTGTAGACGGTGCAAGCTCCGATTGCAAGCCTATTGTACGAGCAAGTACATGATATTTCAACAGTTTAGAAAATAATGCTGATATCGCGCCTGCGCGCGCGACACGTTCACTATAATTACATTTTTTTATTCATAAGTATTTTCAGTACAATAAACGCTCTCTACGGAAACGGACACAGTTTTAATTACCACATCCCGTAACGTAGAAGATACTACCTACATTAATATACTACATATCAATTATATGTAGAGGGTCACAATTCACAAAATACCCCCTACATTTTGGTCCTTCGAGCTTTCGACGTGAACTAAGACTTACATATTACGTCTACAATAGTTCAACAGTAAAGTGTATTTGAAAAAAAAAAAAAAAAAAAAAAGAGTAATTCGTGATTCTATCTGTAGTGTCACTTTGGTTGCTGGCCTCCCACAAGCGGGTCTCACCAGCTTGATTGAGGTGCATACTACGGTAAGAGTCGCAGTCACACGTATCTGAAACCAACTATTTACAACATCGTTCTTAAACCATGGAGAACCTACTTCAACAACAGAGAACAATCATTGAATCTATCCTTAAAATTGAGGCTAACTTCAAAAAGGATTCTGATTCACGTAAGTCAGGAACAGCAACAAACACTGAGTGTACAATCACTCACACATGACACACACAACTATGTGTTGTACACCGTAGTCGGATTTATTATTGTAGCCTTCATTGCATGGGGGACATTCCGGCTGAAAAGAAGACGTCAAGGCTGCAGCGTGAATCTTCGCGACAAGCCAGACCCCAACAATGTCGAGCAGCCAACCCAAGGACATTCATCGGAGCATGGGGTCTCGGACATCGATAGTGTGGATGCGGTGATCGCTACGGCTGCCCGTAAACTCAATAGGGGTTCATCGCCTTAAACTTTCTTCTTGTTTATAAAATTGGCAAGATGTACGAGCAAGTACATGATATTTCAACAGTTTAGAAAATAATGCTGATATCGCGCCTGCGCGCGCGACACGTTCACTATAATTACATTTTTTTATTCATAAGTATTTTCAGTACAATAAACGCTCTCTACGGAAACGGACACAGTTTTAATTACCACATCCCGTAACGTAGAAGATACTACCTACATTAATATACTACATATCAATTATATGTAGAGGGTCACAATTCACAAAATACCCCCTACACCTATTAATGCTGGTGTTCCACAGAGCTGCGTGCTATCGCCAACGCTGTTTCTTCTACATATCAATGATATGTTGCATACCCGTAACATTCATTGCTATGCAGATGACAGCACTGGTGATGCTCTTTACACCGGCCGAGCCAATATTTCTCGGGAAAACGTCTCCGAGTGCCGAGACAAACTTGTGTCTGAAGTCGAGTCTTTGCTGAACAGAGTCTCGGATTGGGGACGACTAAATCTAGTCCAGTTTAACTCCCAGAAGACACAAGTTTGCGCGTTAACCGCTAAAAAGAACCCCTTTGTCACATCCCCTCAGTTTCAAGGCACTCCCATCTTTTTGTTTTTTGAGTTTCCATCTCTGGGCTGGGGCTCCCCAGTACCAGCTCCTTCCACTTGACCGCATCCAGCGCAGAGCGGCTCGAATCGTCGACGACCGAGTGCTTTCCGATCGGCTCGATTCACTGGCGCTGCGAAGAGATGTTGCATCTCTTTGCATATTTTATCGCATCTATCACGGGGAATGCTCTGAGGAATTGTTCGGATTAATCCCAGCCGCCAAATTTCGTGAACGCACTACACGGCAAACGTCCCGATACCATCCACACCATCTGGATGCTTGGCGGTCCACCACTGTACGTTTCACAAGGAGTTTTCTTCCACATACACCCTCTCTGTGGAATAGTTTACCACCGGCGATTTTTCCGGACCGATACGACCTGGGGACCTTCAAGAAAAGAGCTTACTCCTTTCTAAAGGGCCGGCAACGCACCCGCAATTCTCCTGGTGTTGCGGTTGATCATGGGCGGCGGTAGTCACTTAACATCAGGTGAGCCGCATGCTAGTTTGCCCCCTCTTCCATAAAAAAAAATAAAGTACGATATAAAGTGACAAGGTTGTATTGTATATAAAGTATGTATATAGTAATAATACACCTCTGTATTATCAATATGAAGTGATCCTAGTCACGGAAAAGTTGAAAAGTGGTAGACTAGCGTAGTATGGGCATATTATTCGAAGGAAATCAAACTATGTAACAAGAAGAATGTTGACTATGGAAGTTAATGGATATAATATAGGGAGGCCAAGAAAAGATGGATGAACTGTATTAGAGTTAATATGCGTACCTAGATAGATCAAATGGTATATAAAAATTATTTTGTGGATATAGGTTAATATTCGGACCTATTTATGTACACAATATAACTTAAATTAAAAATTAAAAAAGACCCCCAAACAACAGAGAGTTGACGACCTTCAAATAACTGAACAGATGTTCTTGAAACATATCTAAGAACACTCTCAAGACAACTTTAAAAAAAAACTTAAAATCTATTCATCCTTTTAGGAGCTATGATGCCACAGACAGACTCACATATACACAAATACACCGATACACAGGTCAAACAGATAACGCCCTCTTTTTCGTCGGAGTTTAAAAAGATAAGGCAGAGTTTGTATTGGGAGTAGTGGTATCGAAAATAGTGCACGCAATTGACGGAAGGCGGGAGTTGCTCTTCAAACAAGGTAAGACACATCATTTTATTTTATTACGCTGATCTTAGCTAAGTAGTTTTTAACATCTTTAGTCGGTATTGTATCATTCAAGCTGCCGTATGTGCAAGCACAGATGAATTCTCTATTCTCTCACTCCTATAAATAGGTGGGATGGCACATATAGGGATATTTTACTGATCTAGTCGGTCATAAACCAATTTATAAGAAGTTGTCGCAGGTAAAAATAACTGATTCCTATAGTTATCGAATGACTAGAGAGCCATTGACAACCCGTCTCGGTCTTTTATCGGATGCACCTGCGCGCTTGTTTTGTCGGATGTTAATCATCGCTTCAACTGCACGTAGGTATCTAATGCGTTTCCTAAGTGTGATAGTATCTGACAAAATGTTAAATATTTTCGTGACTACTGACTTATTTTAAAATATTGTTATGGATATGGATCAAGGAGGTAAGAACGCATATTGTTAAAATATTATGCTGTATTTTTTGATAGGATATTATTATTTGACGTTTGAAAATATAGTTTTAAATTATTAAAATTTCCAACCCAATTTTAAGTTTGAAAAGGTTTTTGTTGTATTTCCGGTTTCTTCCCGGTTTACATAAAAATATTATGACCTAATTAGCTGTCTTTACTTGCTTCCTTTTTTACCAGAGGTGACAGACCAAGACAGTGAAAAAAAATATAAAAAATTTATTTGGAATTTACACTACGTTATGTTACCTTGGTAATTATTTAGTTTCAGGGTCACCGGTTCACTTACGTGTTAGTCACTTACGTGATAAAATAAAAGAGCAAAATTTGCCTAATTTTTAAGAAAAATTAAATTACTTGGAAAATTGGATTTTGTCCGGCGAAAACTATTCTGAAGATGAATTAAAGGCGTTGAAGCACAAGTTTTCGCATATTTAGTCCGGTTTTAAACAAAGGTGAATAAAATGAAACGAAAAAAAACTGATAAAACGGATGCTAGATTTCTTCATCATAATGACGAATGGTTAAAAAATACATTCGAAATACCGAGGGCGCAGACTAAAAGTTCGGTTCAACCATCAAAACCATTTAATGAGCTAAGTAAAAGAAGTAAAAGAAGAAAAACAGAAACCTTTCGTATCAGAGCGGATAATGATATGTTGATACATGCTGCAAAAAACAGATTTATAAAAATTTTTTTATTTATTTATTTTATCTTCAAGGGGACATACATCATTTTAGTCTAATACATAACAAATATTAATCTTACATTTAACAATAAGTCTCCACAGTTAAGTAACTCATCGACAACAAGCGAACATCATGACTTACTTAGTTGTGTAAAAACTAAAGTTAATGTGTGTAAAAATGTAACACTAAAATCTGAAAAAATGATACTTCAAGTATACTTAAGCAGATTATGAATTCTCCAACGAGAGCTACAAAGTCGAAAAAAGCATACAGAGATGACAAAGAAAAACAGCTAACTCCTTTATCGGCACTTTCTGTATTCGTGGAAGCTGACGTGAAGTGCCAGTATAAAGTTGTTTCCTAGTTACAGCATCCTAAAAAAACAAAAAGTGACTGCTATCCACCCAAAGAGCCATACGAAGTGACTGAAACATGTACAAAAGTAAGTCTTCAAGATGTATTAAATCATACTACAACAAGATTACAGACGTATTTGAAGGATGTTCTACGTGATCTAACACCAGCTGAATCTAACTTATTAGTACTGTTGTGCAAGTGGGGCTTTGATGGACCACAGCAGGCATAATTAAAACAAAAGATGGAAAATGACGCTACTGATAGTATTAGTATAGCGTTATTCAAAGTAGCTTTGTACCACTTCGCTTGGTATGTGGTACCAAAACAGTATTGCAATATCAAACCCCATCCTCATCGCGATATTGTCGTCCTATTAGAATCGGATTCGTTAAAGAGACTGTGGATATAACACAAAAAGAAATTGATTATGTGGAAAATGCCATCAATGTCCTGAAATAATAACATTTTTAGAGGAAGTCATATTCTGTAAGACATACTATGATGAATACAACGGTAGACGCAAAAGTATGTACTCGTAAGTATGTATATTTAGAAGGAAAACGTTAATTCTATTTTGTACTTACCTTCATTAGACTAATGATATCCACTATTTATGTGAATTAAAATTTAAAAACATATTTTTTGACGTGACAACGTCTTATAAATTGGTTTGCCGGGTGACACTTCAAGAAACTGCGTTACGCTCCGCTCACGTTATGCGCTCACAATGAGAGCGAGTGAGAGGCACGCGTCCCTTCCACTCGGGCATGGTTAGCCCGCCTAAGAGCGAGAGAGACAGACATAAAAAGTGTTATTTCATCCTTCTTCCTACTATACGAATGAATATTCACATTAAAATTATTTTACCACTTAAAGTCGTTGTCACTTAAAACTTTCGCCCGTATACCGACTTTACAGGCAACCAATTTTTTTTTTATATATTCCGCGTCGCATGTAGCATGTGCATTGAGGCAGCCGTCCGAGTTAGCCGGGCCGGACTGAAAACCAGTGTCGGGATCAGAGCAATTCGTGTTTCTGTATCTCGATTTTTACTGAGTCCTGTCCATTTCACGGTCTTATGCTGCTACACAGACTCATTTCATATTATTTTTACATTTTTTGTTAATTTAGGGAAATATTGTTTTATTTTCTGTTTAATTCCAATTTCTTGCTTTGTTTTGTATCTATTGTGATTAGACCGTGAATAAATGTTTTTTCTTTCCTTCTTTCTTTCTTTCTTAATGCTGCCACACAGACCACGTCAACAATGAGGTGCTACATTTGTGGAGCACCATCTTTGCCAATTCGGTTGCACTTGGAAGAAGCCGCTCTGGCATAAAATAAACATTTCCGGCTATACAGGCAGAATTTAGTGAGAAAATTTTCGAGGTTCAAGTGGAACATTGATATTATAAATAGATTATTACTCAGTTCTGACCTACTGATTACTGGAATGAGACCAACCCCGAAAAAAGAACGCACCTGACTTTGAAAGAGACTCAGATTCTGATTCGGCGGAGGTTTCTGGAGGCAATGAAAGAGATGAGGATGATGAAGAACCATGGGGCTCATCATCATTATAGTGACATAAATTTTATAACATTTTGTTTAAGAAATTAATAAATATTGAAGTTATACACCACTAAAATATATTTTATTATATTTTTCCCAATATTTTAAGTCATTATTCATTTAAAAGAAAAATATAGCTTATAGTAAACCAGGGCAAGTCAGTGGAGTAAAAAAACTAGATAAATAATTTTGACCGGCTAGATCAGCAAAATACTTCTATGTGCGGCAATCCAATACCACTGTAGAGAGATCAGGTAATCCTCGCGAAAGAACTACCAAGGATGATGTATATTTCTGACTTCAATTAAATTAAAAAAAAATCGAGGATGTTCCACAACGTCCTTTGATGAGAAGTCAACGTTCCGACAAGTCTGCAGTTAGTGATCATATCATAGACGGCCCCCGTCATTACACAAGATTTGAGATACCACAAATCCTCGAGGAAGAGCATCGATATCTACCAAGGATGAAACGTGAGGCTATTGAAAAATAAAAAAAATCTTATTTCAATAGAGAAGGAGGCTGGGTACTACCATCTGCTTGAGATCCTGTAATTAATAAATTTAAAACTAAACCCAAGCATACCACTTTAAGACACATTAAGTTGATTCTACGTAGATCGGAACATAAGTTATAATTAAAAACCTGAAGGTACTCCAGGTTAACACTGACATCAATATTCCTAGACCTCAGTCACCTCAGTCCCTCGTGACCATAGGTGCTGGAAAACACCTAAACATCGAGAATAAAAAATTAAGTAAATTGAACGTTATAAAATCCGTACAATTAGTTTTAATCAATAGATTAAATTTCTCACTACGGCTCTACCGAATTATACCAATTATGTACTTAAAATGCAAAGGGAACATTTACTTACAACACTTTTAATCATAAAAAATAAAAATCCCCTTAAGGAATTGTACGGAGTGTTTTGTAATGATACGTACATTTTATGCTTTTGTTTGAATGCTTTAAGCATTGCTTAACCCCGAGACAAACCTTTGTACCACGAGTTTGCTAGATTCTTTTTTAATCTTGGTCACTTGTGGCGAATGTCAAGAGATGCTCGACACATTGTCGTCTGTAGCGTGCAACATAGAGGTACAAAGAGGGAAATTATATGTTAATCATACTTTACTCTACATTTGCATACTCTTGAGAATGCGTCCATACAGACAAACGTATGTATGTAACATTATAACTTACGGCACGGGTAGTTTTATTTATGGCATAAGGATGACAAACGATAATAAGTGGTTGCTGTGGCCCACAGACATCTACATCTATCCTGGTTTACGAATCAAAATGCAGATGTGTTGTTACCCGTGAAGACTAGGATAGAAGCCTCGTTTCCAGTAAAAAGAGTCACCGATTCTCTGCACTCACCATACGAAACACAGCAGCATGAAGGTGCTATTTTACGCTGGTATTGTGTGAGAGCGGGATTTTCCCCCGATCGACCTTTTTCATTCGTGCTACAACTATACTATTGATATAGTAGCATCTTTACTCTACCCCGGAAAAAACTTTTATACAGTTTTTCACCTGCGTGTTTCATGAAACTCACCTCGGGAGTTGTAAAATGAGATACGCAGATATAACTTAAAAAAACCTGCTTTTGAGCTTATCAACCCTTCTACTAATATTTGCAGTATTAGTTACTGCAGACACTATCTATCTTTTCCCTCTCTAAAAATCAGATAATAGATTCTTAGGCTTCTGTTTCTTATTCAATCTTAATAGAGGAGGAATTAATTAATAAACCGGTTAATTCTTTATTGATTGTATTTATATCTGCCTATCCAATGTCTCCTCCTGAACACAAACTGCGGGTAGGGTTTACAATTAAGTCGCCTGAATTAGGGGGTAGGGGGTGGCGGGGGAGGGGTAGTTGTAGAGTCGCTCCCTACTTCTCTCCCTGCCGGACATGCTTAGTTTTTTTTTATAAATTTTTAAAAATCTTATTTTGAGGATATGTTTTGTAATTTTTTTGACAATTTTAACCTGATTTATGGGGAGAGAGAGTTGGGGGACAGAAACCCCACGCCACTCAACGTGGTGCAGTTGAGTTGCGCGCTTTGCGGGGCTCATACTTCTGAGTGGTTTATAAAAAAATAACGTGGATGGTGGGGTCCTTGCGATATTTAGCAGTATTCCACCGCCACAAATATTCCACTATGGCATCACTAAAATTCTGAAACTTGGAAGAAAATTGCAATAAAGAGCAATAAGTCAAAGGCACCCACTGCCACGCTACCCATAAATTTCCGCAACATCAGGAGACTTCATTCAAACCTTAACGCCGTCCACTACCATATGGAAATGGCGAAGCTGGCCTTGCTCTTTCTAACCGAGACATAGGTGTCCTCTCCGGCTAATAATTCATATTTCTACTACCCAGGGTACAAATAAGAACACTCCTTTGCGCCCAGAGCTGGTGTTTGCGTGTACGTCAGAGAGAACATAGGTTTTTGACGCCTCGGCAACCTTGAAGGTACGGATCTGTCCATCTTATGGCTGCGCGTAGACAGCGACGACCATTTCCGCATCTATAGGTGCCTCTATAGATCCTATAGCGGAAATGTCGACACAGACCGTATGATTGACCACGTCCAGAAATTGTGATAATTGGTGATTTCAACGCACACCATGCAGAATGACTTGGTTCTCGTATAAGCGATCGTGTGGGTAGATCTGTATATGACTTTGTTTAGCATATGGTCTGACACAACTGGTTACCTCGCGTACGCAGACCCCAGATGTGAAAGGTCATATACCTTCCCTGTTGGACCTTCTGCTGGTCCCTCATCCGGTAGGATATCAAGTCTCCGTTGATGCCCCTCTTGGTTTCTCGGACCATTGTCTGATCCGGAGTACGGTGCCACTCACGCTCCCATTGCGGTTGCGTACTGCAGGTTTCCGCCATGTTTGGCATTATAGGTCAGCTGAATGAGACGGGAAATGATCTTTTTTTTATCATTAACGCTGGCGTTTCACAAGACGACAGCACTAGTGATGCTTTATACACCGGCCGTGCCAATATTTCACGGGAAAACGTCGCCAAGTACCGAGAAAAACTTGTGTCTGAAGTCGAGACTTTGTTGAACAAAATCTCGGACTGGTGGTGACTAAATCTAGTCCAGTTTAATCCCCAAAAGACACAAGTTTGCATTTACCGCTAGAAAGAACCCCTTCATCGTATCTTCTCAATTTCAAGGCACTCGTATCGGAATCCACGGTGTTGACATATCGAGTGACGTGCAGTTTCGTGGTCACTTGGAAGAAAAGACTTTACAAAGGAGACAATCATTATTTTTCTATGGAGAATGGGCCCACTACAAATTTTAAAGATTATCAATGAAATGCATGTCGATTTATTACTTATAATCCATAGATTACAATAAAATTATTAGTTTTACTGCATCTAAACGGAGTCCTGCGAAATTAACAAATAAAATATGAATCTAACAATAACCTAAAAACAAACTGAAAGCGATTTTCTAGTAGTATTCATCGGTATTATAAGTTAAAATAGTGCACACTTGAAAAATAGTGCATATAAAACTAAGCTGTAGGTATATTCAGCATTTATAAATATTTTAAAATCGATGTAAAACTTTTCACTAGTTCGGGCAAAACATAGTACCTGTCTATGCACAAATGTCGTATGGATTCTAACTTTGACATGTATTGATTGGTTGTGAGTGTAATTCTAAATACCAAGATGGCTAAGGGATAATGTCTATTTATATTTATGATATTACCAACACACAGTAAGATACGTTTTAAACTGATTGTATTACAAAAAACAAAATATAATGTAGGTAATTCTATTTATTATTTTAAATTATAATTTATTTAAGTATTCTATTAACAGTAGTAGGTGCAGAAACAGAAACCTTTTATTCAATTTAGATTATAAATAATACTTATTGAAAGTCACTTCTTAATTTACCACTGGTTCGGAAAAAAACCTCTGACTTGAAGAGAACCAGCAAAATACCCAGTGGGTCTTTTAAAAAAAGCCAGCTTACAATCATGTATGTCATAATTAACAACACAGAACAAATTAGAAATAGCTTGGTAGCGATCACCTTACCCACGGGTTATTGTCAGCCATAAATTCCTTTATACTATAATAACCCCTTTTATACAAACTTAATTTAATACATTTTTTGAACTTTGATGATTGACTGACATATATAGACAGGAGCGGGGTCAAGACATTATTTTAAAATGTTTTGGTTGATTAGTAAGTAGTATACATCATAATAAAATGACTAGGAATTAACATGCCTTATCTATGTTATTACACAATGATAAATAGTGAGGAAGTAAGATATTTTAAACTGTTTGTGTAAGGATTACAAAAACACAGGCTTAATTTAAATGTATTTATTACTAGCGATGCGCCTCAGCTGTGCACTGGTGATTTATAGATCTCGACAACAGTGCCATCTACCAAGTCCAAATGTAAATATAAACCATCTAGGGAACCATCCAAACACACACAAACATTTTCATTTAAATTGGTTGGAAGGTTTCTTATGTTTTGTCTATAACGGACATAGGTAGAAACATTTTAGTGTTAGATATATTTCTGAAGGTTTTTTGAAAATAACTTGATGGTAACATGTACATTTATGATATTGTAAGCAATCAGAAGGAATTTTCAATTATAAGATATATGATATAAGACTGTTGTCTTCAATAACCATACACTTTTTATCTCTGCAAGCTTTCAGCCTGCACGGCATACAGATTTGTTCTAAGCGATCCACCTGAAAAGAAGTTAATGACAATTGTAAAGGTGTCTTAACTAAATAATAATTCTTATCAATATATTATTTTTTTCTATATTATATAGGAATTAAAAGGACATTTTTAATAATAAGAGTTATGAGATAAGACTATGCCTTCAATGTCAATAAACTGTATTTACATATTTCTGTGAGCATTTTCTTATATCTGCCTTTTCATATGTTAAATAATAAAGAAATTATTATAAATTATACAGCATTAATCAGCTCCAGCTGATCAAATACAGAAGCAGTAATTATTGATTAACATCAATGATATTCAACCATGTTTACATGTTGTTGTCTCACATTTTATTTTTACCACTTTGTTTATTTCATGTACTTACATAGTAGACAAAGATATTATTGTTATATTAAGTATATCTGATTCTAGATGACAAAACAACATTCCTTTCTGCACAGTGAACAACACAGCTGTCTACGCATAATAGAAACAACCATTACACTTTTTTTTATGCAAACTATTATTATTAAACTTTATATTTGCTTCTAGTACAAATAATTACTACATTTTTTACACATAAATATATGTAACATTTATATTGCCTATCTACTATGGCTGGTATAAATCCAGGATCTGTGTCTGGCTTAACAAAAAAGCCATTTACTAATAAGCAACTTGCTGAATAAATAAGGTACCTATTTGTACACAAATGCAGTTATATGAATTGCTTTTCAAAACCCTCTTTTAAGTCCCTCGACCCAAAGATTCTAATTTGCTTTTAACATTATAATAACTTCTTTTGTGCATTTATTCTATTTGTTATTTAATTTAGATTTTACTAATAAAATAAACTTAATACTTTGTCACTTTTAACAAACTAATAAGGTTCTAAGACCTGTTTATTATTTGTATTTGTTTGAGGTAAAATATACAAACTTAATAATAGATTTTCACAACCTAGAATAGGTGTAAATTAATAAACTCTTATATTCTATTTGCGAATTTTACCACAAAAACTAAAAAGAGAAAAACATACGTACTTGTGTCAATTAATATTTGGCTAACCTTTCTGATAATTGATAATATCCATATTTTCTTAAACATTAGTTTAATAATGCTTGTAAATAAAAAACTCCATTTTGTTCTTACCATAATGATGCGACTCCAACTATGTTTTATTTCACTCGAGTGAATCGAGTGAATTTGTCCAACTCGATAATCGATAGAAAACAAATTTTGTCGAGTTACCGACTTAACTCGGCGCATCGTATAGATTCAGAGGGTGCTATATAGATATTAATTTACTTGTATATATAATAAGTCGCTGCGGGTGACATCACAAGTTGCATCCAAATTCAAACTTGCATCTGGCATGTTGTAAACAAACCTGAACTTAGTTTTATTTATGATATTGATTTATAGTTTTAATTTCATGTTGCCACATATTACTTATTTATAAAGGTACATATTTAAAAATGGTTTAACTAAAGTAATCGCTGACCTCAACTCTAGTGATAAACTTTTCTGTAAATAGTTGATTTACTCAAAAACTAGTGTATAACAAGAATGACATAAATACATACTCGTAAGTTAACCCGAGTGGCTCGAGACACAAAACTCTACTCGAATCGCATCTTTATCTTACGGCAAATGCAGTGTTTGTCTACAATTTAGTGATGAAATCGACATACTAATTCGAGCAATTTATTGATATATTATGTAATAAATAAATTGATATTAGGTAATATGTATATAATGTTGTATCAATTTATGTTATATATGATATAAATTGATTATATATACTTTGGATAGTCAAATTATTAATAACATTAAGACTTACGTCATAACGGTAGAGTGATATTATTTTATGAAGATGTCGATACGCATACCAAAAATAATATATAACTACCTATTAAGTGTAGTAATAATAATTGTGTTGTATGGAAGAACAATTATAAAAATAATTTGTGAAATATTAACACAGCTTCGTTCATCTAATTTGAATTGTTTAACTCGAGCTCAAAATCGAGTTACCTGAATTTCAACTCGAGTCGATTTTTTCCGAGTTATCACGGCACATCTCTAAGACAATAATTTTTTAAATGTTACATTACCTTAGCCAATGATCAGAACACGAATGTCAAAACAACTAATTTTTTTTTCAGATTTCTTGTTTCCGTTTACATTTTCGAAAAATCTATAGACCATTTACTATTATAGTTTGGTGTCTTTTTTTGGTGTAAATACCATTAAATGACGTTAATATTTCTAGTGGGCCCAAAAATGATTGTCTCCTTTGCCTCTAAAAAACTTGGCGCGCTCAGCAGAGCGGGACAGTATTTCATGCAGGCTCACCGCCTGCAACTTTACTTTCCGCCGCAAATGGAATACTGTTAGCATCTCTGGGACGGCGCTTCCCAGTACCAGTGCCTGCGTTTGATCGCAACCAACGCAGAACAGTTCGAATCTTTGGCGACCGAGCTCTTTCCGATCGACTTGACTCACTGGCACTGCGAAGAGATGTTGCAACTCCTTGCGTATTTTATCGCATCTATCACAGGGAGTGCTCTGAGGAATTCGGCTTAATAATAGTTTTAGGCCCCATACAAATTAGAGTTCTAATTCAACGTAAAACGCATTTTGACATTCTTCGTTTCTTTATTTGAGTTATTATTTGGACATACTACAGGAAGCATGACAAAAGAAGTAAAATATGCTATACTCATTTGTTTCTTCATCATTATCATTATTACAGCTCTTCAGGTCCACTGCAGAACATAGGCCTCCTCCAAGTAATGCCACAAAGCACGGTCCTGAGCTAGCTGTATCCATCGACTTCCCACATGTCTTACCAGGTCGTCACTCCATCTAGTGGGGGGTCGCCCTACACTACGCCTACCGGTACGAGGCTGCCACTCGAGAACCTTTCTTTCCCATCGATTATCAATTATTCGAGCTATATGGCTGGCCCATTTCCACTTCAGCTTACTAATCCATTGGGTTAGGTCGGTCACTCTGGTTTTGCAGTGGATATCCTCATTTCTGAGTCTATCGCACAGAGAAACTCCGAGCATAGCCCTCTCCATAACTCGCTGAGTGACATTAAGCGTTCTCATACGGCCAGCAGTGAAAGACCACGTCTCAGATCCGTAAGTCATCACTGGCAACACGCACTGGTTGTACACTTTAGTTTTCAGAGATTGAGGTATACCTGACGAGAAGATGTGTCGTAATTTCCCGAACGCTGCCCAGCCGAGTTGAATCCGTCGATTGACCTCTCGGTTGAAGTTGGACTTACCTAGTCTGACTATTTTGTCGATAAACGCTAAAATAGTGGGTGAATGTAATATGGTTCAGGCAATAAACAATATCTGTAGGTGCGATTTCTTTAAGAAAATTAAAAACCATATGTTTTTTGAATTAAATATTTACAAATAAAAACTACTAATTAATTAGTGGTCCCGGTGTAAATGTAGATTTTTAGAAAAAAAAACGCAAAATGTCAAAATTACTGTTACCAAAAACAAAATACACAATACCACCTATATACAAAGAATATATGCATTAATAAAAATTATAATAATATATTTAAGTTTGCTTTTTTATTATAATACACCACACATGTACATTATATTATATAAATTTATTAGAATGAAACAAAAAGAGTAAAAAGTAAATGACTAAAAAATTATGACACTGGACTGACACATTACTACTCCGTGCCATTTCAGACCAACGGTTTCCTATTACGAACGCTTTAAGCTCATAAGTCAAAGAAAATATGGTCACTGTAACATGAGCCGCCGACTCTCTCTTCACTGACAGCAAAGCTCGTATAGGGCTGCTATAAATGTAGAAATTATACCAAAGATCACTAAAAACACAGCTACAATATTTTAATTAATCAATTTCTTTATTCATTAACAGATAATTTTGTACGAATAATAAAGCAATTTCTTTATTATGTTGTTAAGTTTTAGTAAACTAATTTTAAATAATTAATCATATGAAAATCAAAAAGATTTAAAAACGTTGAACAAAATAAACGAATTAAATAATCAAACAAAAAGTTAAATAAATTAACCAATAAATGTCATGGTATCTTTTATATCTATAGAATTATCCTACCTACTTGACAATTAATTATTCATCACAAATATTCAAAAATAAAAATAACATTAAATAATAAACAAAATCCAATGAAAAAAAAACTAGTAAAGTGGTTTAATGGACCTTGTTCTATAAATTAACTACTCTTAAAATTTCCGATTAATTAAAAAAAATTCAAAATAGAAATTTATATCAATAAACTAGTAAAATTAAGGAATTCAGAATTCAGGAATTAATGGCTATTTTAAATTTCATAGAGCCGTGTCGTAAGCCTGACAGTACGCAAGTAACTCAAGTTCGATACCCGCATACTTAATAGAGTAGAAATTTCATTAGAAATAATTTTCTGCAATTTTAAGAACCAATTTACTACATCTCCGGCATTAAAGGAAACATCGTGAGTAAATCTCCATGTCTGAGGAATGAAATTATTTCAAGGACCTGTGTATTGCACCAACATGTACTGGAGCAGAGCGCTGGGCTAATTACACTATGACCGTCTCACAAACGAGAGAAGACTTGTAACAAGCTGTGGGACGTTTATATGCAGTTACTTTACCTTTATTATATATGTTTTAATAGAGTCTTAAAACAATCTACTTCTAGGGCTGTACTGGAGAGTTAAGTAATTGACACATCGTGTGATGGTTGTGTAAGAATCTGCACTGCGCCACGTCGTCCCGTGCGTGCGATGAGGCGACAAAGGGGAACAAACCAGTCGATGGGCAGAAGCGTCTTTCTAATCACAACCAGAAAATAAAAACTGCGGCTGCCAACCCAACCATGGCAACTCTGACAAATATGGTGGAAGGTGGTGGTTGACCTAGTCGCCGTGGTTGTCATATATCCACAATAACTATTAGGCGTATATGGGGAGGCCTTTGTTCAGTGGTGAAATGTAAAATAGTCCAATTTGTTTCATAGTTTAAAATGTCTTATCTTATATAATGTTTAGAATTCTACCACCGTATATAATTATTTTCATTAGGACTTTGAATGTGCTTCTGACCGGGACATGAGGCTATAATGTTTAAAATCGGAACGTATCGTGAAGTGCCGGGATTTAGGCGTGGCAACCCTAATAACAGTAGCCACGTAGCTGGCCATAGTATGTGACTTTACGACTGTCCAGACAATTCGATACTTGTTAGTTATGAACTTATCGTACCGTGTACGTAGAAGTTAAATAGAATACAAAGGCGTCTAAATTTAAGTATAATATTATGTTATTTTAATGGATAAGGGGTTTATTGTTAGCAAAATATTAGTAAATTTAATTTAATATTTATCTGTTAGAGTTAGTAGTAGTTTATATAATTTTTTTTCGTGATTTTTTTTAACGGGCAGTTTACAAACATAAATTGCACAAGGACAAACATCCAGACCCGGAACAATTATTTGTAGGCTATACAAATACTTGTTCCGTGCGGGATTCGAACACGCAACTCCCAGCGCAACCACTCATTGCTAAGCCCCTACGCCACGGATTCGTCGAATAATATTATTATAATGTATATATCATCATCATCTCGATGGCTGGTGGTCTACTTCCGTGCAATTTACGCGGAATTTTCTGCCTCAGACGATGATTCGGTGGAATTGGCTGTCAAAAGCGATATTTTCGGACCGGTACGACTTAGGAACATTCAAAAAAGAGCCTACTCCTTTCTAAAAGGCCACCAATGCAACTACAATTCCTCTTGTGTTGCAGCCGCTCATGGGCGACTGTGATCACTTACCATCAGGTGAGCCGTATGCTCATTTGCCTACTCTATCATAAAAATGTTATCGTACTATGCCTGATGACTACTCGTAGGCTTGTCATCAGCACCGATAGAATAACGGTACCAAAGCGTTACTGCAGTACGATGGATTCGTCGTTAATGCAAATCCAATAAATTATTACATTAATTTCTAGTATATTTTGTGTGTGTGTGTGTGTGTGTGTGTGTGTGTGTGTGTGTGTGTGTGTGTGTGTGTGTGTGTGTGTGTGTGTGTGTGTGTGTGTGTGTGTGTATTGTTTTGTAGCGATGAATTAAGCATAGTTATAGTTGTTCATTTGTATATTCTTGTATAGTTGAGTTTTATTTTGCTTTAATTTAGCCCGACTGCCCCAGATATACACGCATATGTACATTTCTTTGGCACTATTTGTAGCTTGCGTGTCGGTATATCCTTTATAAACGTGAAAGTCATATAGTGTTTTATTTTCTCCTTTTCAGTTATTTTTACGCAGCTGGGTTTTCTTAATTAATGTTTGAATGTTCCACCTGATGATAAGTGACAATATAGCTGAAGATTAACGAATGCTTATTCTTTCTTGCCTTAAAGACACATAGATTGTGATCTAACGGAAGGACCGATGTCGGATAATTATTCCAATCCGTGGTTGAATGCATTATAAATAAATAAGAAGTAAACCTCTTCTGTTGACGAACGATCCGGACAGCTACGGTGTTCAGGTTACCTCACTTCTGACTACTGTCTGGTGAAATCTGTGTTGGTATATTGTAAGTGCCTTGGAAATCGTAGTTAGGTGGAGTAAAATGTAAAAAGTTGTTATTTACTGCTGCTACCAGAGTATTTACTTCCTCGTACAGTGTTACTTTACAATGTAAATTGTATTTACTAAACCTATTATGACAATGAAGATTTAAAGTTATAAGATAATAGTATTTGGTTTAATGATCGTAGTATTGTCAAATGACAGTTTGATTAATAAATAAATACAGCTTTTTATACTTTTGGTACAGATATTTTTAGCCGAATTCTTAAAATAAAATAAAATTGAATTAAACTAAACATCTGATTTCATATACGCGTGTGTTAGGTGAACAACACTTTATCAAATTCATACTTTTTTTGGTAATGAAATATTTACTATAGTAGTTAAATTTTGAGACGTTTTATTTGATTTAATACCGTAGTGAGAAGTGCTTAAAGGACCTTCAGGTAAATTATTCCGAGCCTGTTTGTCCATTAGTATTTATAAGTCTGAAAAATTCCACAACACAGGACAAATTTCTGTAAGGGAGGTTATGCTTTAGAAAAATCGATACACAAAATCACGTTAGCAATTTATACACGTGACCACAAAAGTTATTAACAGCCCACATGCATTGCGTGTTTGTGGACTTCACATGTGCTTCAAAAATTTTATGCCTTGAACACGATTCCTTGCGACGTTTTTCTGTTATAGACTATGGGTGACAAACGAGCACACAGTTCACTTGATGGTAAATGGATGCTGTGGCCCATAAACATCAACATCTACGTTTAATTTAAAATCAAAATGCACATGTATAGTCACGTTTAGTTGCTCGCGTACTGTGAAATTTTACCGCTTAGCCTTTGGTCTACCACGGCTCATCGAATTACAAAATAGACAAGAACCATTTTTCTTGATAATAATGATTAAGTCCTACTTACCAAATTTCAATCAAGGCGGTTATTGTCAATATAGACTAGCGATCCGCTTTTTTCGAAATTCGGTCATGGCCTCCAGTCTCACCGGACCCTATCCGTCTACGCATCAGGACATCATTATAGTGCACCAGTGTGTGCGCAAGTATAAGTGCAGTATCTATTCCTTCACTATCATAGTTCATTGGAAAGATAACCCAACACAACTGTAGAGATCAGGGCTGGACCTGCGGTATTACGTGGTCTCCGAGTCTCGGAGTAAAACACCGGGGAGTTCGTAAACCCGGGCTCCCTTGAGAATTTCTTGTCAAATACCCTCCATATGAGGTTGTATGATGATGTTTAGTAAGTATGCAATATGTACTTTTGCAACTATCATGACATATAAAAGTGCACTTCAGAACAGTATTTGCCGCAGGAGGGTTGGCAAAGCGCAGCTTTTTATTTACTTGTTGTTGTTTGAAGACGATGCTGCGCATCTCCTGGTTATTTTTATTCAATCGCCTCTGTCTCCGTTGTCTCAGTAGAGACTTTATATAGTGCACACGAATGTGTGCGCAAATGTGAATACAGGTGCACTCGCTGGTCCCTCACTGTCTTGGTCCGATGGGATAGAATCTGACACGTCAGGAGCTCTCTCTATTCGATCATGCACCTGACAGAGATCAGGCGCATGACCAATGGCTACATGCATTACGAGCCATGGGGATGAATCACCTCCAATTTCCTTAGTTCAAGATGTTACCGGGACTGCATGATCAGCAGTCGCACTTAAAAAACAACAACCGACTCCAAGAAGTAACAATTAGAATGATGTCTAAATCTGCTTCTTGTTTCTACGTTTATTACAGAGACTATAATATTATCAACATATCGTTTTTTGAACTCTGTTAAAAAGAGATAATCTGTTATTTAACAGAGTTCAAAAAGCCGTTCCCAACACTCCATTTTCATATAATGACAGCATTTAAACAAAGCTCAGGCATTACGCGATACCTATCAGTTTAAAATCAAAAGTATGTTTCTAATTTGAGTTAAACGATTTGTCGATTTAATGGTTTCACTTGTTGATTGTTCGGAGGGAAGTTATTGGTTACTTTGTGACTATCATAGTTATACAGGGTGTCCAGTGGCAGATTTCAAAGTATGAAAAATTATAAAAAAAGAACGACACGTTTTATGCAAAGTATTTTTATTAAAATATAAAGAACATAAAGGCGGATTTTATTTTTTGAAAACAACGCTTTCTAAATGGCGGCCATCGACCCTCCTCAAACACACACACTCCTCGAGTCTGGAACGCATGTTTTCGAAAACTCTTTTACAAAGCGACTGGGGAATCTTGCTGATTTCTGCTCGAATGTTTTCTTTCAGCTGTGTAACAGTGGTCGGATTTGTTTTATAAACGATAGGTTTTAAGTATCCCCATAAGAAAAAGTCACACGAACTTAGGTCTGATGACCTGGGAGGCCATGGTATGGTGCCGTTCCGGGATACGATTTTTTCGGGAAACAACTCTCGCACTGCACTCATGGCCACATTAGCAGTGTGAGCTGTGGCCCCATCTTGCTGGAACCACGTATTCCGGTTACAGTATGGACTATTCTGTAATTCTAGTATAAAAAAATCACTGATCATCTCAGCATATCTCTCGGAATTTACTGTTACAGTTTGGCCACGTTCATTTTCGAAGAAATAAGGCCCTATTATGGCAGACGCAGATATTGCACACCATACTGTGACTTTTGGTTTGTGTAAAGGCTCTTCATGCAATTTTCTCGGGTTGGAAATATCCCAATAACGAAAATTTTGTTTATTTACATATCCTCCGATATGGAAATGGGCTTCGTCACTGAAGAATACGTTACCCATCCGAGTAGCAGTTTTAAATCTCAACAACATCGTCTCTGCGTAAGTTTTCCTTAATTCAAAGTCAGATTTGAGTAAATCTTGGACGATTTGGATCTTATAAGAATGGAATTTAAGTTTTTTTCGCATTATTACCTGTAAAGTTGATTTAATAATACCCAAAATCGATGAACGTGCACGAAGTGATAAACGAGGATTTTCAATCACGGAAGCCATAACACGTTCGACATATTCGTCCGTGGCTACCGTTGGTGTTGGTCCTGGTCTGGGTCTATTTATTGTTGATCCCGTTGCTCTAAACCTTGCTACCCAAGACTGAATTAGGTTGATTGATGGTCCATCACGAACTCGACGAATACCGTAGTGATTATTAAATCGACGACGGGCTTCAGACAGCGAAAATCCATTCGAAAAGTACACCTCGACGGCAAAAGCGCGGTGCTCTCCACTCCACGGATCCATGGCTACTAAAAAAGCCGCATCGCTTGCGCGTCGAATAACCCCCTCCGCGCCCTTCTCCTACATTGCGTTCGAAAATTAAGTCTGTTCAAAGTTTGAAATCTGCCACTGGACACCCGTTATTATTGATCCTTACCCATTCCGGCATTTAGTACTTAAAAATGATTATTCCGCTTTTTATGTTTCGTTAACAATTGTGTTTGTATGTGTGAGTAAGTGTGTGTGGGTATGCGTGTGAATGTGCGTGTGCCAGTGTGTGTGCTTATGCGGGTGTGTGCGTCCACGCACTGACGTGTATGTGTGTGTGTGTTGAAGATCTATTTACCACTTTTTTCATAGAGCCGCCAAAACACCTGTAAGTGTTTTGATGATACAAAAGTTCACAGCGGCGATACACGAAATTAGCCTTATGCTAGTTTACCTCATCTTTTATAAAAACATTACGTTATTGCATAATATTATGGCATTAAAACTAAATATATAAAATTCATAACTCTAAATATGAAACATCAAAAACACCAATGTAATTTCAAATGAAGAGGAGCAAAGTTTTATCAATACCACCATTTTTCTAGGAATCACATTACATGCTAAGCTGCAATGGGGCCTCATATATCAAAAGTAGCAAGCAGACTTAGTTCTGCAGCATATTCTGTAAAAAGATTAATAGTATTACCAGCGTTGAAACAGATAGACTAGTTTTGTTTAGTTATTTCCATAGCTTAATGTCGTATGGTATTTTGCTATGGGGACACGCGACTGACAATGAAATTATATTTGTTTAACGGAAGAGGACCATAAGAAAAAATACTAGTTTTTTTACGTAATTTATCGAGTATATTTAACTTTTTAAATACCTGACGTTTCGAATGCTTTACAGCACTCATGGTTACGGGCGGGACTGAGATGTTCAACGTCCAGATGTCATAGTTAACCGCGGTTACCATAGATTAAAATTTAAATTTTGTTCCTATCTACACAGTATGAAATTATGGTATCTTGAAGTCTTGCAGTTGCGTGCTTGGGTTGGGATTTAGTTTTATTTATTATAGAATCCCAATCATATGATAGCACCCAGCCATCTTCTCTATTGAAATTAGGATGTTTTTTGATTTCAATAGCCTCGCGAATCATCCTTGGAAGAAATCGGTGTTCTTTAGCGAGGATTTGTGGTCTATCAAATCTGATGTAGTGACGCGGGTGATCCTGTACATGTTCACAAACTGCAGACTTCCCAGAGCATCGATTCTTAACATCAGCTATATGTTAATCAGTTAATGGGTTTACCTCGTCCTAATATCGCTTCTTTCCGCTTCTCTCCAATAGCGACGAATGAGATCAGGAAGGTTATACTCTCCATTATTGCTAATGCTATTGGTTGTGACAATATCAGTCGCCGTATGATTATTAATATTATAGACCATCTCCTCCCTGCTACTTCCCATATAATTAACTTCTCTCTGGATTATGGAGTTTTTCCGTCGCTGTGGCGTAAAACTTACATTATACCTCTGCCAAAAATTTCTAATCCTTCTTTACCTAATCACTTCCGACCTATATCCATTCTTTCCTTTTTATCAAAGGTGCTAGAGGCTTGTGTACACAAACAGCTATCACATTTTATCTTCTCAAATAACCTGTTAAGCTCATTACAGTCTGGTTTCAGGCCAGGTCATAGCACTGTTTCCGCGCTCCTCAAAGTCACTGGTGACATTAGGGCAGGCATGGAGGAAACTAAAGTCATAGTACTGGTTTTGGTTGACTTCTCTAACGCCTTTAATGCCGTCAGTCACGACATCCTATTATCAAACCTTTCACTTTCTATGATCTCATCTAAGGCAAACTCAAGTGACAAATGTATGTCAGAAAGTGACAGGTATTTTGCGTTCTCTCTACCGCCTGAAGAACTTTCTCCCGTCCAGGACCAAGACGATTATTGTGCAGACCTTAATTTTTCCTATTTTTGACTATGGTGATGTGTGTTATTTTGACCTGAATGCAGAACTCTTGAACAAATATAACCGTCTTCTTAATAACTGCATTCGATTCATTTTTAATCCTCGAAAGTATGTTGAATAAAACTACTATTTACGGATTTTATCGCGTTTAATTACTTTAATTTATTTTTATTATTATCCTAAATACTCCGAAATACTCCGAAAAATTAAATCTCGACGTGAATTCGCTAATACCATCATGTGCCAAACCACCGAGGTTGTATGGGTTACCGAAGATACACAAACCAAACGCTCCACTACGTCCCATAGTGAGCCAGATCGATTCACCAACTTATAAGCTGGCACAATACTTAGCAAAAATACTATCACCACTGAGAGGACATACCAGAGCACACACAAAGGATTCGTACCATTTTGTGAGGTGAGATAAAAGACCTACATCTCGCTAACAATGAAACTATGGTCAGTTTTGATGTTCAGTCACTATTTACTTGCCTACCTATTATTTACTGCATCTCAATTGTAACTAGGAAGCTAGAAGAAAATAACATGCCTCAAGAATACGCAATACTACTTGAACATTGCCTCACATCTGGCTATCTATTGTGGAAGGAGAAGTTCTACAAGCAAGTAGATGGTGTGGCGATGGGCTCACCTGTGTCTCCCATAGTCGCCGACATATTCATGGAGGACTTTGAGGAGAAAGCCCTTCTTACTGCTCCTGTAAATCCAAGATTCTACAAGCGGTACGTAGACCACACTTTCACAATTTTACCATCTGACAAAGTAACTGCATTTTTAGACCACCTTAACTCCATAAACTCTAAAATACAATTCACAATGGAGTTAGAGGCAAATAATTCTTTAGCCTTCCTAGATGTTTTAGTCATCCGAAATCCTGATAACACTATTGGTCACACTGTGTATAGGAAAAAGACCCATACCAACCGATATCTAAATGGTGAATCTCACCATCATCCTTCACAGTTAGCTACCGTGGGTAAATCTTTGTTTCAGAGAGCACGAGGGATCTGTGACAGAAAACATCTGGCCGCGGAGCTTCAGTACGTCAAGCAAGTATTGCAAGACAACAAGCTTCGGGTCCCGCGCCTACGTCACAGTGAACGAGTGAAGCCGGCCACAGTCGAGCGCGCGCCTGCTCTACTACCATATGTCAGAGGAGTCACGGACAAGATTGGCTACATCTTGAAGCGAGCGTCCATTACGACATACTACAAGCCGCTGAAGAAGATTAGTCAATTTTTACCATCCATCAAATGTAATATTCCTCTACAAGATGCAGGTGTGTACAAGCTAGATTGTGAATGTGGTATCTCTTAGATAGGTCAAACAAGGAGATCTATAAAAACCCGCGTGAAGGAACATATAGCTGATGTGAAGCACCGACGCTCCGGGAAGTCTGCAGTCTGCGAACATGTTCAAGATCGTCCCCACCATTACATTAGATTTGATAAACCACAAATTCTCGCAAAAGAACACCGATTCCTATGAAGGATGGTACACGAGGCTATTGAAATTAAAAAAAAAACATCCAAATTTCAATAGAGAAGATGGTTGGGTGCTACCATCTGCTTGGGATCCTATAATTAACAAAATTAACCCAAACCCAAGCATACCACTGCAAGACTTCATGATACTATAAGCTCGTTTTGCGTAAATCGGATCAAAAATTAATATTAAAAAACTGAAGGTAGCCGGACTAACTATGACATTGGGACGTCAAACATCTGAGTCCCCCCCCGTGACCATGGGTACTGTAAAGCACCCGAAACGTCGGGATAATAATAAAAATAAATTAAAGTAAATAAACGCGATGAAATCCGTAAATAGTAGTTTTATTCAATGTGTAGTGTTCGCGTAAATTTAAGAAATCATTATTCGAAGGTATGATCATGTGTCTACTTATCGCTCTTATTCGCCAACACGCATTAGGGCAGCGCGGCGGACACTTCCTTGCCCTAAAACCTTCTCAGAAATGAGGGGAGACCTGTGCCCAGCAGTGGGACGTATATAGGCTGTAACTTTACTTTTTTTACTTTAAATAAATAAATGATGTTCTCATTTAATTTATAATGAAGTCGGTTGTATATTTTTTTTAATTTTACTACTTGTTACTAGTAGCGAGGCAACTAAATTTTGAAAATTAATTGAGGATAGATGTGTCTAAAGGCTGTAGCATTCACTTACCATCTTATTTATATTGAAGTCAGTTGTACAACAATTTTAATTTTACCGCTTGTTTAAAACTACTTTTATTTTTGTGTATGTACGCATTATTTTATACTTTAATTAATGTATTGAAAGGCCAAAGTTAAATTATCAGTTTCCTTAAATTTTTGTCTGAGCAACTCTTTACGTTTTAAATCATGGATTATTCTTATGGCCCTATTCTGTAAAAAAATATAGTTTCAGTGTCAGTTGCATGTCCCTAATAGCAAAATACCATACGACATTATGCTATGGAAAATACTTAAGTAAATTAGTCTAGCTGTCTCAACACCGGTAAGACTACCAGTCTTTTTACAGCATATACTGTAGAACTAAGTATGCTTGCTACTTTTGATATAAGGGGCCTAATTGAAATTGAGCATCTAGTGTAATTTCAAAGAAAAGGGTGGTTTCAACAAGACTCAGCTCCTCCCTATTTAAACGAGCAATTCTTGTGTATATATATATATATATATATATACTAGCAAACCCCGGCGAACTCCGTTTCGCCACCAAATGGCTTCGTTTTATGTAACATTTCGTTTGGTGATTAAAAGAAGAAGAAAATTTTTTTTTGTTTTATATTTGAAAAGGAAAATTTTTATTTCATTTCACAACAGTAATGAATTTTTTCGATTACAAAAATGAAGTGTTATTTAGTTGAACTTCTCTAAGTAAATGAAAGTGAATCCAAAGTAAATACTAAATCGAAGCGTTATACGTGTCCGCAAATTATCCACCAAATGGCTTCGTTTTATGTAACATTTCGTTTGGTGATTAAAAGAAGAAGAAAAATTTTTTTTGTTTTATATTTGAAAAGGAAAATTTTTATTTCATTTCACAACAGTAATGAATTTTTTCGATTACAAAAATGAAGTGTTATTTAGTTGAACTTCTCTAAGTAAATGAAAGTGAATCCAAAGTAAATACTGAATCGAAGCGTTATACGTGTCCGCAAATTATCCGTTTCATTGAAGTGCTCTTTAGTAAACCACATTTTTTGTTTTTTGGTATGACGTTAACACAAACAAAGCGGATGGTTTCCCAACTCGTGAACACGCAACGTATAACTGGCTATGTTAAAAACAATGATTTTCTAAATGTATTCCGCAAACACTAAGCGATTGGCCTTGTGACTTGTTAATTGTCATTGCGAACGCCAGGCGAACTGGAAATTGCAATCGTTTGAAGTCAAACGGAAGATATGCATACTTTCCGTTAATAATGGTTGCCTTAATCAAATTCGGCATAAGTCTTTTTACCGAAAGTCGAGTACCGTTGCAAAGTCGCGGTGGATTCAAATTACGCAATATCATAATAACTATACCAACTTTGAGTTGCAAGTTATGTGGTGGAAATCCTGGTCACTCCAGAGAGTTCAAAAACTCCGTTGGGTAATTTACTACATTATCGGGATTTGTTATGGAATCAACGAATTTGTATGTCACCAAATCGCTAGCAATTTTTGATTGAATGCTGAAATTTCAATTTAATTCTCACTAATGTTTGGAAAAACATTTTCAATAAGAGCTAATTGAGAGTCTACAAATCGGCAAAAGTCGTTGGTAAAAGTAATTAATCCAGATGTCGCATCAACTGGGACTTTTCCATTTCCAACAGCTAACAATTGTTTGGAAAATTGTGCAGCACTTTGATCATTTTGAAGTTGAACTCTCATATTAGTGGTTAGCGATAATGTTTTTACGTTATTCCATAAAGGTGATGCCTTCAGGCAAGCATTCAATTCATCTGCAGGCGTTCCACGGGGAATTACTGGCAACGTCTGTCTGAATCACCTGCATCACCTGCAAACAATATCATCAAGCCGCCAAAGATATTGTTATTTCACCGAAGATCCTTCAGTGTGAAGTTAAGTGCTTCAAGTGATTTCTTATGTGCCATTGTGCACTCATCCCAAACAATTTTCCCATTGCAGTGGATCGGGAAATATTGCATGTTGGAGTATCAATTGTGTTTAAAGTGAGTGGCAACTTAAGCGCAGAATGTGCAGTACGACCGCCATCTAGAAGAGTCGCCGCAATTCCAGATGATGCTAACGCCAAAGCTATGTCACATCTTGATCGAATAGTGGCCAAAATCAAATGACAAATGTTTTCCCTGTTCCTCCAGGTGCGTCCAGGAAGAATAGACCACCAGTATTATTGTCCACCGCTTGCATTAATGTTTCGTATACTTGTTTTTGCTGTTCATTCAGCAACGGCACATTATTTCGAACGAATTCCTGCAATATATCAACATTGTATTGCAGCTATCGATTTAATTCTTGGTTGAATGCATCGTGCATCGATCGATTTGGCGCAATTATTCCCGCTTCAATCAGTAGCTTGTTTGCAATAGTCAATCATTGATCCTCAATCAGAATCAATCCTTAATTGTAGATTTCATCGGTTACGAGTATTTGGATGTCAGGATTATTCGTTTGAATGCGCAAGCGATGCAAGATATCTTCACATATGTCGTCTTTGTATTTGTTCCATAACTGAATTGGTTGTGAAGGAAAACATGTGGTAATGATAATTGCGAACAGCGTTCGTATTTGGTACGCATTTGATAAAACAACTGAATCCGCAAGTGTCAAATCCCAATGAGAATACTCGTAGTTCTCCAGCAAACCCAATAGTTGACATGCTTCTCGATATGTTTGGCATTGGTGGCCATTTACAGTTTTCAAATGCGCAAATGATTTTGGTCCACGTACATTTACCAACAGCAGTCGCAAATAAAAACATTCATCATTTCTAGGATGAACAGTATACATGCGAACTAGTGCATTAGTGGAAAACACCTGTGGCTAATCTGGAACTGGGGTTCCTTGTTTGCGACGTTGGAATTTCTTTGTTGATTGATTCCAAGTGTAATACTTGGGCATTTGAACGTACATCAGCGTCACTGCGAATGGATCTGCTTCACACATTGCAAAGAAGCTAGTAAATGTTGTCGATGGTGGTCTTTCAGCTCGTTGTGCCGCATTAGCCTCAGTGAAGTAAACTTTTTGGCCATTTTCCAAATGCACTGCTAAATGTACAACTGTGGTATATCTTTCATGAATTTGAAATGACAATAATCGCCACAGTGCTTCATTAGTACTGACGTATCTGCCCATTTGGAAGTTGCTGATTTCGTCATTCGCATTTTCCGACGGAATACCAAACACAGCCATGTCGCTGCCTTTTGTGGCGTACTTGCACAAATATTTGATTGATTTGGCCGAATGACAACTCTCAACGTTTGCATGTGTTTCGACAATTCGTGATAGCAGCGGGCAATATGGTACAATGAATTCATTTCCGATCTCAATCTCTTGATTTTGAACTTTAACTTTGATAGTTCGACCATTATCCTCTTTTGAACTGGATATCCATCGTTCCCTGTGACTGTTTCAGCAAGTAACGGTCGCGGATATCGTTTTGTGAACTTTCTATCAGCCATGCAAGGCGATAATGGCTTTAATGCACCGCACGGTCCATGCACCATCAGTGTCGTCACAATGTCGTGTCATGGGGATCAGTGACTGGATCAGGAATTTCAGTTGATATGATGTCATCCACTTCATTTGAATGTAATTTGTTCAGCAACCAAATTAGGATATGAGCATGCGGTAGTCCACGCTTCTGCCATTCCACCGAGTACATATAACAACGTGTGTCACCAAAAACTCGATACTTAGTAAGCACATCCATCATAACCTTGAGTTTTTGCTGAAATACTCTGGCGATTATGTCATGGCGATCTTGTGGTTTTTGGCCCGGTTCCAACTCACGTTCAATTTCCGTCCACTTCGGATTGCATGTGAACGTAATAAATAAATCCGGAGTTCCATAATTTCGCGCGTACGTCATAGCGTCTTGACCGTATTCGTACATGTGGCGTAGGCTTCCGATATGAGATGATGGGAGAATCGTCAGACGTCCAGTATTCTGAACATCACCATCTGAATGAATAGCATCACGCAAGTGTATATAGTCCTCAGATCGTAGCTTTGCCTGATTGAATCGGATGAACGCTAAGCGTTCGGTCTCGACTTTGACATACATGTCGACAGAGAATTGCTGGAATAGCCGACGGCACTTCAGAATGACATTCTCCTCATATGTACGAATCATCATACGATACGCATAGTAATTCATTGCGCTTAGATTTTTATTAGTTGATACGCCTGAAAATGCAAAATTAAATGAATTGTTAATGGAAACCAATAATAGCAATAATTAGTGTGTGAATATTGTACCTGTAATTGGATCGACCATCTTCAACGTGATATTGTATCCGTCTTGCCCTTGCCAATAAATGATTGGATACTGTAACGCATCGTACAAACGATGTGTCTCGTTTACACGATGCATGATATTGCTTCTTCGCTGAACGACAATGTCTCGCGATTTAGTTGGATCGCCAACAATAATTGCAGCAACATCATTAACGATGGGTGCATTGAAAGATTCAACATTCGCACATGTTCACAGTGTCATATTTGTCATAAGAGCGGATTCACATTTGTCATAAGAGCGGATTGTACCCCAACAGTGTAGTTCGCAGTGGGATCATATTGGAATGCCAAGCGATTGTATGATGCCAATGATCTTCGTGTGCTCACGCGTTGTCCCAATCGGGCATTTTCTCTTATTATATTTTGTCTTTCTTTGCTTAAGTTCTGTGAATACACTTGTTTCTGGTTTGCATCTCTTGTGCGGCGGCCGATGTTCGCACGTCGTCCTCTAGGCATTTTGGACTATGGACAGAATGGTGAATTTAACCTCAAATGCATGATCCACATAATTTACACAGTTCAACTTACCACATTAAAGACAAATGCCTGCTGTTGAAATTGATTAAAAATTTGCACAATACACGTGATTGATTTGATGGTTTCCAATTGTAATGTTAGGAAACGAATAACTTATTTTTTTTTTTTTTTTCACAATTTCACAGTGAACACAATACCCGTTTGTCACATGAAATTAACTAAGCAGAGAACAATGAGTAGCTGTCAAACAATGTATCACGCACCGGCGCCATCTGCTTAAAATATTGGTTTGTAGTACATGCTATGTATCAGAGATGGCGCTGTATGTGAAAAAAGATTTTCCCGCTTTTCTGTTGAAATTTTTCCTGAATTTTCTTTGCTATAAACCTCACGGGGCCCGAGACCTTTCCAACGAATGCAAAACCGTGGAAATCGGTTCGTGCGTTCTGGAGTTATAGCGTCAGGAAGGAAAACCCGACTTATTTTTATATAGTAGATATATATATATATATATATATATATATATATATAATCGGAATCTCGGAAACGGCTCCAACGATTTTCATAAAATTTTGTGTGCAGGGAGTTTTGGGGGCAATAAATCGATCTAGCTAGGATTTATTTTTAGAAAATGTCTTTTTGTCTATGTTTTTAGGCAATAAAACACTGCTACAATATCGTTAGAATAAGATGGTAAATTTTGACAGTTTATTGATGATTACAAATAACTCAATTGGTATATTTTCGGTTACTAAATCGTTATACCATGGTTAGAGCCCAGACCGACCGACCGACTTTTTTAATTTTTTTTTCAAGTTCCTTTCTTTTTTGAGAAAATCTATTTTTTCGAGCCCTTTTTTAGTATTTTTTAAACACGAAAATTTAAATTAAACTAATTGCACTCATGATTTTTTATTCAAATAACCAGTTCAGTTTTTTCTATTATGTCGCTAAGATCAAAAATATTATTCGTATTTTATCAGTATGTAATTTGTATCTAAATATAATTTCCAAAACACACGAATTAAAAAAAAACCGAGCGAAAAATACCGAGCAAAGCTCGGTCAACCGGGTACTTTAAAATTAAATTAGTATTTAAATGTTTGACAGTATATAATTAGTATTTAAATGTTTGACAACAGATTTAGTGCATTTTTATTTAGAATTTTTAAAAACAATATATAAAAATTGTCCCGTTTTAAGATAACGATTCCTTGCAATTGAAAAATCACCTAGCTTTTTCTATAATAATTTGTACAACCATACATATTGTCATATTTGCTTTAAAAATCCGCATGGGTTTCTTGATGGTTCTTTTCTGGACAGAGGTTTTTTTTTTTCTGAAACAATGATAAAATAAAAAATGATTTTCAATAAGAATTATACTACTCGACACTATTCTACTCTATTCTACTCTATTCTATTCCATTTTAATCCATTTTAATCCATTCTACTTCATTCTACTCTATCGTACTCTATACTACTCCATTCTACTCTATTCTACACAATTTGCTCTATTCTATTCTATTATGTTCTATTATATTTTATTCATAGTTCAGGTGTAAATGCTGTGACTCAGATCTATATCTATCCTCGATCACGAATTCAAATGCAGTTGCGTTGTCACTTAGATTATGTAAGGACTAAAAATGGAATGCCTCGACACCAATAAAATGAATCTCCGGTTCTCTAAAATTGCCATACAAAACACAACACCGTTCTGCTGTTTTACGCTTGTATTCTGTGAAAGCGTGGTCCTGCTCCGTTTGAGCCATAATATAGCTGCAACGTGGCTTTACCACACCTAAGATTCTAATGAAATAATAACACATAAAAGCTAAACATATAACAAAAATACTTGGTATAATAATATGGTAAGCCACGCTGTCACAGTATCACGTATATTCAAGCACTCTAGTCGTACGAGTACAGTAAAGTGAGCCGAGTGGCAATTACAATTCTAACTAGCTTTGCCGTTTCAACGCGATTGCACTTAATCTCCTTACGTGCTTCATTGCCACGGAGACGTATTAGTTGAACTGCTGTACACAATGTACATTGCTGTGAACAACTTGCGGTGCCCAGTGTAACTTGTGGAAGTGTTACACAGAGTGGACGAAACTATATAAGTACTGCGTGCTAGGTATTACGACAAATAAAGTGATCACATAAGAAGGGTGATACCAATGAAAGAAGGTGAGTATGGAAAGAAAGTTGGTAACATTTTTATACTCGTATAAGTACTGATAACTTTTTAACTTTCAAGATTGTCATCTGTATCGGGAGCTTCCTTCACTTACGACGAGTTATGGGACGAAGTTTTATTTTATAGAATAAGTGTGACAAGCGAGCACACAGTTCACCTGATGGTAAGTGTATACTGTGGTACATAGAAACCTACATTCTCCACAATTAAGAAATAAAATGCAGATGCATTGTCACCCTTGAGAACTAAGATGGATTGCATATTTCCAGAAAAAAGAGTCTCCGTTTCTCTACAATTACCATACGATATACAGCAGCATGAACCTACCATCTTACACTGATATTTTGTTAGAGCGTTTTCCTTCCCCGTTCGAGCCGGCCCATTCATGTTACAACTATACCTAACACAGCTGCAGCATAGCTCTACCACCTGTGTAAGTGTGACTTAATATGATGTTGCTATAAAAAAATATTT
The DNA here is from genome assembly GCA_036936625.1 of Parnassius smintheus behrii. Classification (NCBI taxonomy): domain Eukaryota; kingdom Metazoa; phylum Arthropoda; class Insecta; order Lepidoptera; family Papilionidae; genus Parnassius; species Parnassius smintheus. Next base: position 58,712,980 of record JAUPFT010000004.1, on the reverse strand, counting down.
CCTTTTGCATTCCCTCGGTTACAGTTCGTTTCCAGAGTAACAGGAAATTGGTCGCGTAAGTATATATAACAAGTTGCGGGAAATGGGACGTCGCGTCGCTCTCCCTTGAATATCTTCCGGTTTCTCAGAGTGTGCTATCACGTGCGCTGTATCTGGCACTGAGGTTAATAAAATAAAATTTACAGCATTATGTTTCTTTCGTCTTCACGAGTCTTTTATACAAAATAGATTTGTAAAAATATTCTAGTTAATTTGAGATCTAAGTGTTTTTAGTAACGACTATTAAGTTATCATATCTATTCGTTAACATAGGCGTCCCCCATATGAATTTACTACAGTTGCCACGCTTGGCAGGCTGGGTGCCAACCGTCCTATTTTTAATTTCTAGTTTTTATTAGAAAGACGCCATTGCCCATCTCCTTTTTTGTCCTGTTTCTCTTTGTCGGCTCTTGAGACACCTGCGGGACGATAGGGTGTAGTGGATATTCTTACACCGCCACGCCTTAAATCTAAGTATGTATTAAGTACGGTCAAGTAAGGTATTAAGTTATATTATTTACATATTATTATATTTAAAAATAACGTCTTTTAAACTGTTTAAGAAACGTGTGCGTGTAGTAAACTTATCTTCTAGCATACCTCAAGATTGCAACGCGTCCGAACCAACTAATTTTACTTTTAATTGCAAGTTTAATTTAAAATCAAATACTTTAAACAGAAATATATTGGATGCTTTTGTTTGACATCGTGCAAGAAGAGAAGGGAAAGAGAGGGAGCGACAAAGATAAAAGAGATAAAGATACCACATATTAATATCCGCACTGTTGTCATAAATTATCAGTAAAACAATTACAGTTAACTAGCTTGCAAGGCAGACGTTGTTCTGCCCTTTTTCGACGACCCTTTGTCATGTTCTATTAAAAATCCTTAAATTCGCAAAAAAATTGTGGCCCACACATCGGCATAAAAACTGAAACCTATTTTTTAAGTCGGACCAAACTGCACACGGTGTGCAAATTTGACTAAAATCGGTTAAGTAGTTTAGGAGTCCATCGCGGACAAACAACGTGACACGTAATTTATATATATCAAGATTGCGCGGTGTTAATATTCATTCTGTATTATGATTTCACATAAATCAGTCAAAAACCAGTGCTTAAATATTAAATAAATAAGTTACTTTAAAATATTTCACGAGCGGCGCATTCACTTAAAAGCATTTTCGCATAAAATTGCTCCCAAACTGAATCACATGAAAATCTATAACGATATTCAGTTAATGGACAACCATCAAGAGCGGTAATGGCCATTCTATCACGTGCAATGATTTCATTTATGCTGTTTATATAATAGAATAACTACTACCTTATAAATTATGAAACAAAGTTACGTTTTACAAGAAAAAAACTCTCAACAGCGCCCAAAAGTCCAGTCCTGGGCATGGACTTCTCCCTTGAAGGAGGTTTGTTTGCCTCTCTGTTGTTCGCCTGATGGATGGATCAGCGATTGCAGGACGAGATGTCTCACTAATTTGACGGTGCTCTCCTTGCCGATCTGTGTTTTTTTATGTCTGGTGTACACTAGGTGGTCTTACCGCTATCCACTAGAAGCTGTGCGAAAAAATCTATCTAATTAATTGCCACTTTCGTTTCATCTCTGGGAACAAGCACCGGTGACTTAGAATCGACGAAATCTATTTATATAGAATTAACTATACTTGAGATAAGATACTCCACGATTTAAATCTCTAGTATTCTTTTATAAAGCTGAAGTTACAAACGCACTTATTTACATATTGGTTCACTTGATGGTAAGTGGCTGCAGCACGCACCTACAGCTAACTATGAAAATAGAAGGCTACAGATGCACTGTCTCTCCTGAGGACTAACATGGAAAGCCTCACAGCCTGTAACTGTACTGGCTCTGAATGCCTTAACGTCGGAACACAGAAGTGCAAGAAGACACTGATTTTTGGCGGCAGAGATTAATTGTAGTGTAGGTACTATGACGAAACAATTTAACTAAGAAAATATAAGATATCCTCCGGATATACGGAGTACACGTGTCTTTATGAAATGTAGAAGTAATATCTAATTAGTTCAGTGATATCATATAATATTTATAGACGAAGATACCATTCAAATGTCTACATGGAACCACTTAACACGAACCCAACTTCCTACCAATGTCGCTGCATCATAATTACTGTATATAAGTCTCCTTTAATTCAATAAAGAAGAAGTTGTTAAGCTATATCAGTTAGTAAAACTTCTTGCTTTGCGCCCCACATCACAAGGTAAGTGTGGTGCCAACCAAGATAAACTCCTAGCTGGTAGAACTCCTGCATACTCCTAGCTGGTATGCATAGTCGTGTGTCATTTCTCCGTGCAATATCAAGTATTGCTACGCTTGAAATAATGTGAGTACCCGATTGAATTATGAATACATGAGAATAAAAGAGAAGAAAGAGAGAGAACCCGGCAAATAAATATTATTTTATCATGGGATGATGTAAACATTTACTATATCGATTCGTTTTTCTTGTATTATAATTATATATATAATATAATCAAAATAGCTGTCAAATGTTTTACAAGGTTTGAAGTTTTATTATTGGTGTTTATTTTTTGTGCGTACTACTTTTGATAAAAAATACACTGTAATATATAATAATATTATAAAAGTGTATCTAAAAAAAATTAGCTTGAAATTGGCATTGACAGTAATATCAGCGGTGAACCATGGGGAGAACATTAAAATATTCTTCGAATAACTTTGTTATTCCATGCAAAATATGTACAAATAATAAGACTTAAAATTGATTTATTCTATAGTAAAAGTGCGATTTATTCTCAGAATAAAATTTTGCCTCGTATGGTAGAATCCACCCTTATTCATTTCACTTTGATTTTTATGATAAAGCATTTAATTACACATACGTAGTAAAAACGATTCGGACTAAGCAATTTAATTGGATAAGTACTTAAGATTTCGGTTTGGAAGACATACGAGGGTGGATTGAAAAGTACTCGGCCTAACCAAGAAAATAAACACATACTAAATCAATTATATTTTTATTTTTCTACATAATCACCATCAAGTTCAATACACTTTTGCCACCTCCCCATCCAAGCATTTAGACCGTTGAAAAAAAATGATTCTTCCTTAGAGTCAAAATATGCGTCTACAGCTGCTTTGACCTCGTCGTTTGTCGAAAATCTTTGACCTCCCAAGTGCTTTTTTAGGTTAGGGAACAGAAAGAAGTCTGATGGTGCCAGATCAGGTGAATACGGCGGATGCGGTAACAGGTCAAAGCCACAGTAGTGAATTTCAGCCATTGACTGTACTGACGTGTGAACACGGGCGTTATCTTGATGAAACAGGACTTTTCTTCTGAGCATTCCTCGACGTTTTTCTTTTATTTCCTCTCGTAAATGACGTAGTAAGGTGCAGTAGTAATCAGAGTTTATAGTCTGACCCCTTTCAAGATAATCAATCATAATCACACCTTTCGAGTCCCAGAATACTGAAGCCATCACCTTATTTGCCGACAAAATCGACTTAGCCTTTTTAGGGGCTGGTGAACCAGGTCTTCTCCACTGTTTTGATTGTTGTTTTGTTTCCGGTGTACAGTAATGAACCCATGTTTCGTCCATAGTAACAAAACGATTCAAAAAATCATCTGCATCGGCTTCAAATAACTCCAAACAGTCGCGTGAAATAGTCAATCGCGTCCTTTTTTGTTCAACTGAAAGCAGTCGCGGAACCCACCTCGCAGACACCTTGTGGAAACCGAACTCGTTGACAATGATGTTTTGAGTTCGTTCATAAGAGATGCCTATAATCTCGGCTATCTCTCTAATTTTTAGTCTGCGGTCTCCCATTATTAAATCAAGTACTTTTTTAATATTTTCGTCAGTAGTTGACGTCGAAGGCCTTCCAGAGCGGGGTTCATCTTTCACACTCTCTCTACCACGCTTAAATTCTGCTATCCATTTTTTGACGGATGAATATGACAGAGCATAATCGCCTAATGTACTGACCATGTCATCATGGATGGCTTTTAATGATAGCCCCTTCTTATGGAGGTACTTAATGAAGGCACGCTGCTCGATTTGCTCCATTCGCGGAAATTATGTCCGATTACTTTGTTAATAAATTTATAAAATCACAACTAATTATCGCACACGTTTCGAACTTCACGCAATGAACTAGTCTGAACTGAACTAAATAATGTGGGTAGATTTGATTTTTAGAATTGAATGGATCTGTGTTAGGCCGAGTACTTTTCAATCCACCTCGTAATATTTGGGCATCTAAATGGACTACTAACACTTCCACTAGTTCAGTCCTACATAAACAGATGTAATGATACCATTCGTTGGAGAGCATTTGCAAAGTTAGTCTTCCTGTGAATAGATCTGAGGTCGAATTCCAGGACCTTTGACCCCGCTACTCATCGCTAGTCTGAGTGCAATACATCTAACGTATGTAAACGGGACAGTTATACCGTCATTATTTGAAGGCTTAAGATTTAACTGGCACTCCTGTTCGAATTCTATCTCAGGTCTCCTGTATTTTGTTCATATTTAGCTCATTTAGACCCTCGTTACTTCTTCTCGCAATTTGTCTTAAGAAATTTACGCTTCTTTTTAGATAATGCTTGACAGCTTCCACTTTAATATTTTTAACAAGTGGTGTGACTCAATCTGTTCGTATATCGTAACATCCATATTGTGCTATTGACATTTATGAAGAGAGGGAGAGAGTGAACACATAAAACATAAACATAAACACTCACGCCTGTCACCCAGAGGGGTAGGCAGAGACTACAGACTTCCATTTGGCACGATCCTGACACACCTCTCTCGCCTCCTTCACATCCATACACCTACGCATGCATGCTCGTCGGTTAAGGGTACTCCTAATTTGGCCCGTTTTCAATAAATCGCCAATTTGGTCGATAAATTTTCGCCTAGGACGTCCCTTTCCGACTCTGCCATTCACTTCTGCAACATAAATTTTCTTTGTCACTCTTTCCTCATCCATTCTTTCCACATGACCAAACCACCGAAGCATTCCTTTCTTAATCCTAGTCACAACATCATCTTGCAAACCACACTCTTCTCTTATCACACAATTTTTCACCCTGTCATTCAGATTCAGCCCTAACATACTCCTTAACGACCGCATTTCTACTGCATTTATTCTACTCTCGTGCTTCTTCTGCCATACCCAACTTTCACTACCATACGTTAAAGTAGGGACCAACACAGCATTGTGAATTGCCATACGTGCCTTTTTTGACACATTTTGACTCTTCACAATAGAGTGCAGGGCCCCATTTACTCTGTTTCCTGCGTTCACTCGTCGTTCTATATCCTTATCATATCTCCCATCCCTGCTAAATACGCACCCCAAATATACAAACTCATCTACTTGCTCGATCAACTCCCCTTCTATTCTTATTTCACATATCGTTTTACTTTCATCTCTTTCAAAAACCATAATTTTCGTCTTACTTGCGTTCACTTTCATACCCCTTTCTTTTAATGATCTGTTCATTAATGTAACCATCATTTGCAACTCAGCCACCGATGACGCAAGAATAACTTGATCATCGGCGTACAAAAGGCATTTGATGGTTAACTCACCCATTCTTAATCCGCATTCTTCAACTTTCAAATTTTGCAAACAACTGTCCATAAATAGGTTGAACAACCACGGGGAAGCCACACAGCCCTGTCTGACACCTTTATGGATGCCAAACCAGTCCAAGTAGACCCCGTTGATCCTAACACAAGCACTAGAGTCCCTATAAAGAGACTCCAATGCCTGTATCAAGCCAGCGCTCAACCCAAATGAGTTCAGTGTTTGCCATAGCACATTCCTATCCACTCTGTCATAGGCCTTCTCCAAGTCCATGAACGCACAAAAAACCTTTTGGTTTTTGGCCAAAAACTTCTCCGCGATCATGCGCATGGAGAAGACTTGATCTGTACATCCCATTCCCTTTCTAAATCCCGCTTGCACATCCCAAATTTTTCCATCGGATTCTTTCATGACCCTTTCAATTAGTACCTTGGCATACAGTTTTCCCACGATGCTAAGAAGGCTGATACCGCGGTAGTTTTTACAGTCCTGCTGCGACCCTTTTCCCTTATATACTGGGACTATCACGGCTTTGCTACAGTCTCCCGGTACCCGTTTCAGTTCCCAGCATAAATTAAACAAGGTGTGCAGCAGGCCTGCCACCACTTCCTCTCCAGCCCTCAGCATTTCGAGTGAAACTCTATCATATCCGGCAGCCTTACCTGCTTTCATGCTTTTCATTGCTTTCATTATTTCATCTATACTTATCTCGCTACCTCCTTCCTCTTCTTTCGGAGTTCCTATTTCATTCAGTTCATACGTTGTCTTCTCACTCATAAACATGCTTTCAAAATATTCCTTCCATCTCTTTAAACTCAAAACTTCATCATTCAGAATATAGCCATTCTCATCTCTTATAGCATTCATTTTAGGCTGTTTTGAACATCCCCTGGCAGTTCTTACGAGTTTCCAGAACATTTTAATATTTGCCTGGAAGTTATCCGATATTCTTCTATCATTTTTATCCGTTCTTTCTTGCTTTTTCCTTTCAACTACTTCTTTTACTCTTTTATTTAGATGTCTAAAGACTGCCTTTTTTCTTTCAAAATCATCATTCGTACCGCTAGAATTACCAGCCTTAGTTGCTAGTAAATCTAGCCATGCTCTCTTCTTTGCTTCAACTTCCGTACGTATCTCATCATCCCACCATAACGTATTATTTTTCCTTTCATTCTTTCTTTTACTAACACCACATACTTCGGTAGCTGCATCTACTAAACCTTTTTTAACATTTTGCCATACATTCTCCAAGTCTAACTCATTCATACATAATTCATCCAAACCACTTACGTTTTCTTTCAGTCTACATTTAAACTTGTTTTTCTCACCTTCATCTTGTAATCTTTCTGTTCTAATACGCTGTAACGCAGTGGTAGACACAGATGACCGATGGCGCCACCGCCTGAATAGACCATTAATTCGGCATAAAACCAAAAAATGATCCGTTCCTACGTTTGACCCTCGGTAAACCCTTGTATCCACCACTGCGCCCCTCAATCTTTCATCCACAATTATGAAATCTATGATGCTTCTATCATCACCTCTTTCCCAAGTGTACATGTGAATCCTCTTGTGGCGAAAGAAAGTGTTCGTCACAAAAAGATTCTTTTCCATACATACAGTGAGGAGGCTTTCACCATTCTCATTTATACTTTCATCACCAAACGTTCCCAATATCCTTTCATAACCAAGCCTCCTCACCCCAACTCTTCCATTAAAATCTCCTAGCATAACAACATTTTCATTTCCCTTACATTTCATTAATACCATCCTTACCATTTCCCAAAACTGCTCTCGGATATGAGTGGGCTTAGACATGTCTGGGGCGTAGACCCCTAGCACAAACAACTTCTTTAAGCCCACTTTCAATCGTATCCATAGCAGTCTTGGGCTTACACATTCATACTCTTTTTTCACACATTGCGCCATTCTTTCTGATAGGATGATACCTACTCCCTGGCATGCCCGCTCGAGCTCGTCTACACCAGACCAGTATGCGGTATACATGCCATGTGTAGTCACATCCTTCCCCTTCCGTTTCGTCTCATTTACACATAACAAATCTATTCCTCTATCATACATCACCTCGCATACTTCATCCATTTTATCATTCATTGCTCCACATACATTCAACGTAGCCAGACGGGCCTCTGCAATCCACTTTTCGCCCCTCCGGGAGACAGAACGTGACGGGTGGCGAGCCTCGTCGCCGGTTTTCCTCCCGGAGATTCTTCGCACCCCTGCCCCATTAAAGGGGCGCCGGGAACTCGGGGCCATTTCTTTAATTTCATTCCTCATGGTGCGAATAGGGTGGTATATTTAACGCCGCTACCACGGCGAGTCTGTGCTATCGGCTTGTCGCTCATTTAGCACCACCCGGGGGACACGTGTAGGGTGGGCCTAGGATTAGGTGGTCAAAGCCTACGGACGCGAGCGACTTATCCCCCCGCGAGCGACTTATCCCCCTGAGAGAGTGAGACGAGAGAAAGAGGGAGTGAGAGGTGGGAGATGCCATATACACAACCATATTTATCTATTCACCAAGGATAATGCAAGCTAAAATACTACTGGACGATATGAGCACAAGCTGCACTCACCACCCCTAAAACAAAAATAACCAATTGCAGTTACATAAATATCAATTTATAAAATAAAGTACCACCCAGTATGACAGAGTAATTTATTATCTTATATTTAAATTAAAATATCGTGTAAATTTTATTATTATTTTTGTTATTTATTTAATCTACGTCTCCCAATTTTTCTATAAAGCCTGTGAGAGGTTACCATTTGCGATTTGTATAAGGTATAATAACACCGAATTACGCACTTAGTGAGCAAACGAATCCTACAATACTTGAATATCATTGATGCCTTCATTATTGTATTTTATTCAATTCTATATCTCCCATATCTGATTTACTTTTGTCGTGGCTTCCTAATTTTCTTATTTTAACGCTAACAATAAAACTGGAGACTATTTTACGTTTGATTCGACAAATTTCCCGGAACCCTACCATTCTAAATGCTCAAAGCGTTCAAAGTCTTTATTTGTTCAACGACGCATCGTTTGTCCAGCACTTATTCGGAGTGGACTGAAAAAGTTTAGTGCAGTTGGACGTTAATTACAATTCTCTATTTTGCAGAGCTCAATCATCTGTTAGTCAATTGAAAACAACTCAGTGAACTCCTTTAATACTGTTTCTCTCGAAATGCACATTTATTTATATTGGACTGAGTAACAGATGTGATTAATATTATGTATTTCAAATCAACAAAAAGTATATTAATGCTATACTAGAAGAAATTAAGAGAAAGAAACAAACAAAAGAACGATTTTAAATTTTATTTCAGTACAATATAACACTATAGTAAAATACCTGTAAAACCATGGACGTAACATTACATTGTGTTTAGTAAGCATGGTAGAAGTAGTGAGAATTGATATTCTAACCATCCATTAAAACCTATGAAAGTTTACTACTCGTAATAAACGCAGGTCTCCTATCCTAGATTACATCATAGAAGAAATGTAGCCATAGGTTGCCCGCTTGGCAGTTTCTTATTATTTTTGTTGTTATCAGAATGATGCTGCTCCCCACCTCCTGGTTAGGTTTACCTCTGTCGCCAATTACGACTCCCACGTGACGATATATCGCCACTACATGTTTAGGGAATAAAATGTCATTTGATAAACTTAAATTTACGTGCGCTGCATAAATTTATTTAATCATCTTTTCACAAAATAGTACTAACGCAACGCATAAGTTAATGTAGCGCACGTTAGCGTTCTATTTAGTACATTGATGTACATATTTGCGTGCGTGTATGTTCTAGTATCAAGTGTGCTCCGCATATTTTCAATGTAAATTACTGTTATACCTGGCACAGCCATGCTACAGCTATTGTGGTTGTAACAAAAATAGATCCGCTTGAATGGCGCACATAAAGCCACGCCCTCACAGAATGCCAGCGTAAAATAGCATAGTGCTGCTGCGTTTCGTAAGGTGAGTATAGAGAACCGAAGATCCCTTCTTACTGCAAGTTAGGCATTCTATATTTGTTCTCAGGGGTGAACACGGGGTCCTCATTTTGGCTATAAACCGTGGATAGATGTAGATATCTATGGGCCACAGTATCTACTTAGCATCTGGTGAAAAGTGTGTTCGTTTGTCACCTTTATTCTTAAAAAAGAAAAAGACTTTTGTACTGTATACATTACACGCTTTTATTAGCGTCGGGTAGTTCTATGTAACGAAATATTTTAATGTAATTTTCACCAACTTGTAGACGGCCGACTGGCTTAAAAATTTGCACTCGTATTAAGGACCGATGATAAGATAATAATTTAATAATTTTTCCTTGTGTCCTGATCAGGATTACCAGGAAAAAATAAAATAATTATCAGGAGCAACACAGTTCATGATCAAAGCGTATTGTTAAATTTTTTTTAAAGTTTTACTTTATGTTTGTGTTCATAATACAATAAAGCAATCGAGTAAACAAAGTTTCAGAACATTTGTCTGCTTTAACAACGTTCGCAACGTAACAGTCGTCTGACAATTTTCTGCTACGTGCAGTTTGTGTCGTGATGAATCTGATTGTTCGTCGCTTGACCGTTCCGAAATGGTTCCGTAGAAAAATGCTCCATTTGGTAAAGTGCGCATCATTTGTCCATCGGACACTTGAGTTACTTCGACAGAGCTGAGTGCCGTCAGGCGAAATTTATGAATCGTTCCGTTAAGGTTTATTTAGCTTTGTCAGTTTTTTGAAAATATTAATAGTAAAATTGAAAACTAAGTTTAATAAATTTAACTTTCATTATTTTTATGCTACAACAGAGTTCATATAAAATAACATCCGTTCTTAGATATAATCTATATAAAGTGAATTATTAATTCTAAAATCTTAAATTCTTTTGTTTTAACGATCATTTATTTTAAAAACAATACAAAATTTGATAGATAATTAGCTTAGTACTAGAATATGGACAGTAGCGTTTGTCTAATAACAATTAAAAAAAAAATACGTTTGTTAACCTGTACAATGTGCAATATTTAGCAAATGTACAATTTTTTCTTCAGCTGTGGACTTTGGTAGGCTGCAACGGTAACAGGAGCGGTATTTGTATTGGCAGCACGGCATATTACGCAATCTTATTCACGAGCTGTAACAATTGTACGCAATACTAAAGCCTGCTGCAAAATTAATACTCAATATATTAGTTACCTGATCAGCATTTTCGCTGGTTAGACTCAGACACTTACGTTGGGGTGACTGTGTGCTCGTTTGTCACCCTTGTCATATCGGGTCGGTACTGTACATGAGATTTTTGTTGATGGTACCTTCAAACTATGTAAGAGAGGCCAAATTTACAATCAGGCTTTTACACTTCTGCATCTTGTATAGGGATATAACACTCAACGTATAGCTAATTGTCATGGTATAACTTACTGTCACCGATATAGATTTTAGTACTATCATATTTTTGATGAAGTTAATAGAAGTTAAAGTAATTTCAATTATTATTCCGACCAAATATAGGTATTGCTGTACTTCAGATTTAAGTCGTGAAATATACAAAAATAAAAGGCAGTGTAGTGGTTCCGTAAGAGTTCCAAATATAGGTGTCACTAATAACATGGGAGTCCTAAGAAGTTTCCCGTGTTATTAGTAAATCAACAATCAAGCCAGTCAGGATATACTCGTGCGGTTAAAGAATGGGACTGAAAATGGCGTTGCCTCCATTTATTTCTCGCTCGCACACTGTCGCTATCTATCGTATATTTTATCTAGAAGCTATACGTTTGTTTATAATTAATGATATAAACAAAAAATTGTATTCGCTATTCAATATTAATTATTTCTAGCGTTGTCCGTTCTTAGGGTTACCTACCCAAAGTGTGGTCGGTATCGTATAGTTACATCCTATTAAAGTCCACAGCTATATATATATATATATATATATATATATATATATATATATATATATATATATATATATATATATATATATATACTATACTTACTTACCATACTTGGCTCTTATTTTCAACTTTCCGCTAACTAAAGTTAGCTTAGTTAGCGGAAAGTTGCAAAGTAATTAATATTTTTATTATGGTGGGTTCCCGCAAAATAACGCCCGATTCTATCAATTATCATATGGGGGACTTTTCCCATAGTTGCCTTGCGAAGTAAGGAGGTTGGCAACCGCAGTTCTTTTCTTTTTAGTCGTTATTGGGAAGCCGCTGCCCATCTCCCGATTTGTTTTCCTCTGTCGCCTCTTACGGCGCCGACGTGATGATATAGGGCAGTAGATATTTTTTCACCGCCATCACTCGGCGAAGTGCTCAACGAAATCATATTAATAAGTCTATATATCTCTTTGTCGCAGGGTTGTAACATTTTAATTATTAGTAAGTATAATGGTCACTTTAATGGCAAATAATGAAACGAATTTAACGTTAAAGCGTAAGGGAGTTTTTTTATAAGAAATCTCGAAAAAATGGATTTTATTTTCTTTTCTTCCTGTATCTTCAAAATGGTCTTCAAAAAAAAAACATAAGGATCGTCCCCCACCCAAAATAAAGTGGCATTTGTTGCATAAGGAGGAGTATGCAAGTGAATTTAGAGAGCTAGTTGTAAACAAGATGATAGAGATGGGTGATATGGAAGGAATGAGTGTGAATGAGTGCTGGAAGGAAATGGCTGATTGTATCCGAAGTGTGGCAAGGAAGGTGTTAGAAGAAACAAAAGGGAAGCGTATGATAGATAAGGATGGGTGGTGGTGGAGTGAAAGTATTAGAGAAGTTTTGAGAGAAAAGAAAAATGCCTTTAAAGAATGGCAGAGCGTAGAAGACCAGAATGAATCCATAAAAGAAAGTAAGAGAGAGGCGTATAAAGAATGTAAGAAGAGAGCGAAGAAGGAAGTTGCTATTTGTAGGGCAGAGGCGCAAGATAAATTATATCGGTCCCTTGAAAGCCCCGAAGGTCAAAAACGACTTTCTCAAATTGCAAGAGCGAGAGAAAGGAATGGAAGAGATGTTTCACATGTAAAATGTATAAAAGATGATTCTGGAAGGATTTTGACTGACGATGAAAGTATAAAGAAGCGATGGAAGGAGTATTTTGAGAAATTGATGAATGAGGAGAATGAATGGAATGGTATGCTTGAAAACCCACCAGTGAATATGGGCTTAGTGAGAGAAATTAGTGTGGAAGAAGTAAAAATGGCTGTTAGGAATATGAAGAATGGGAAGGCAGTCGGCCCAGATGGAATACCAGTAGAAGTGTGGAAGTTGCTGAGTGCGGATGGATGGAAGTGGTTGAGTTTATTTTTCGGTAAATTGTTGCAGGAAGAACAAATATCTGAGGAATGGTGCAGTAGTATACTGGTCCCCATTTTTAAAAACAAAGGAGACGTTCAAAACTGCAGCAGTTACCGGGGAATAAAACTCATGTCACATACTATGAAAGTCTGGGAAAGAATAATAGAGAGAAGAATGAGAGAAGAGTGTGAGATAACACAAAACCAGTTCGGATTCATGCCCGGTCGAGGTACGACAGATGCCATTTTCGCATTACGCCAATTGTGCGAAAAGTACAAGCGCGTGCATAAAAATCTGCACATGGTTTTTGTCGACCTTGAAAAGGCGTACGATCGGGTTCCCCGTGAGGTTTTGTGGTGGGCGTTAAAGATGAAAGGTATGCCTGGGAAGTATGTGAGGTTAGTCCGTGCTATGTACAGAGCATCCCGTACATGTGTACGATCTGCCGTGGGAACTACGGGCAGTATCGATGTGGCGGTAGGGCTGCACCAAGGGTCGGCATTGAGCCCTTACCTCTTCCTACTGATTATGGACGCTTTGACGTCGGACCTGCAGGATGAGGCACCCTGGTGCATGCTCTTTGCCGATGACATCGTGCTTGTCGGGGAAGAAGGCATCGAGGTACAGAGCAGACTGACGGGGTGGCAACAGAGGCTGGAAAGTGTTGGCTTGAAGATCAGCAGATCCAAAACCGAATATCTGTGCTGTGATTTCGGCGGTCTTTCCAGTCCTGTACCCATGTCGTTGGATGGCGCTATACTGCCTACCTGCTCAGATTTCAAGTACCTCGGTTCCCTCATTCAAGGCGACGGCGGAATAGATAGAGCTGTGCAGCATAGGATTAACGCAGGGTGGATGAAATGGCGACAGGTCACAGCCACAACGTGCGATCCCCGAATGCCAATAAGGCTGAAGGGGAAAATTTACAAATCGATCATCCGACCTGTCGTCATGCATGGAAGTGAATGCTGGGCCGTCAAGAAGAAGGATGAAAATAGACTGCATGCGAATGAAATGAGAATGTTACGATGGATGTGTGGTGTGACAAGGATGGATAAGATAAGGAATGAGTATATAAGAGGAAGACTGAAAGTAGCGCCAGTGGTAGAAAAGGTGAGAGGAAGCAGATTGGCATGGTTTGGGCATGTGATGCGGAGGAATGAAAGTCATGTCACAATACGAGTGTTGAATATGAATGTGGAGGGACACACGGGCAGAGGAAGGCCGAATAAAAGATGGATCGATTGTGTGAAGAGTGATATGAGAATGAAAGGAGTAAGTATGGAAATGACGGCTGATAGAGAGGAATGGAACAAGAAGGTTTACTGCGCCGACCCCAGATAATGGGAAATGGTTTAGAGAATGATGATATCTTCAAAATGGTAGTACCATAATCGAATCCATCTACTTTTTTCTAAATGTTACTAAAATAATACTACATACTACATACTTAAATAACAAAATAATGAAAACAAGATATAAACAGTGATACACTTGGTGGCAAGGAACTAAGGAGATGGATTATTATGCATGAAGGTTCAGAAAATGGATTTTTGAAGGGTGCTGAGTTGATTTTAAGGCCAAAATCAAAAACGGCGATTAACATAATGAAATGAATAAACAAAATTTTACTAACATAATATTGAGGAAAAACGAATCCCAAACATACTTCCAAACAGCATCGTGGCTGAAAGTTGATGGTGAAAGCGATAACTGCTCCGATTTTAACAATGATTACGAAGATAATTATGGGATGTCCGGAATCAAAGTGTTCTCAGACGATTATGGTGAAGGTTCCAGTAGCAGAATTGAGTTTTCAAAGATTACTATACGTAAAAAATAAATTATATTAAATAATTATATATATATATATATATATATATATATATATATATATATATATATATATATATATATATATATATATATATATATATATATGCAATGATTTCAAAAGGATAGGCCCATCTAAATATTTTACTCAAAACTTTTTCATACAATAAAACGTAGTGCATCTGTCATAATAAAAACGTCATATCACAAGACGACGTAACCAGGGTCTGATTTCGTAGTATAATTATTATCCTAATTGTACCATTATTTTATAATTTGTAGTATGTAGTATCGTAATAATACTAAGCGAAAATACCATAATTTTACCTAAAGGTGGACTTGTAATATTATAGGGCCCTTTTACTTTTTAATAATATTATCCCTACCATATCGAGAATTTCTGTATCGTACATGAGTACCGCGTTTTTAATAAAATTAGAATTAGCTTTCTTTCTGGTCAATTGGTGCTAGATAGATGCATTGATGTTGCATTCTTGATATAACTATAATGAGGGGCTACCACGATAAAAAAAATATTTTATGAATCAGATTTTCAGATTCAATTAAGCAGAAATGGTTTCTTTTGTACTCTTTTCATTTAACCCTCATTGAATATAAAATATATTAGGTACCAATATTCAAAATTTTACTTACACACTTACATCTGCATTTTGATTTTTAATTGAAGATAAGTGTGGACGTCTATGGGCCGCAGCATCCACTTAACATTAGACGGACTGTGTGCTCGTTTGTCACCCTTATACTACAAAAAAAGTCTGTAACTACACTGGCTCTCTATACACTTCAGATCAGAATACAGTATTGGCGGCATAAATAGAAGCGACAGTAACCTAATGGTTAAGGGTGCGGAATGTGTACCCGAGAAGTCGTGGCTTCTTTTATATTGAATGAGGATAACAAACGAGTACACAGTCCACCTGATGGTAAAAAGATGTTGTGGCCCATAGACAAGTAGATGACATATGTATTCTATTGAGATGATGACAATATCCAGTGAAAGGGTCTACACTCACCATATAAAATTCAGCAGCATTGAGCTGCTAGTTTATGCTGGTATTCTGAGTCACCCATTCGTGCTACATCTATAATGTAGCAGCAGCATGGCATACAAAAGTCCTACCACCGAGAAAACCATTTACTCGTGTACCATGAGATTTTAACTTTTCTTTAAAGCTACCGTGGATCAAACCTAATTTGAGCAACTAAAAGTGTTAATAATTAAGTAAACATTTATAACAAATGGCTTTACGAAACGAGGGCGCAGAATTTGTCACCGCGCCGGGCTGATTGCACACGCTCGCTTGGAACGCTGCGCGGAATGCTTCAGTGCGATGTTTGAACGTAGTTTAAAACGGAAATGCTATTCGATTTTCAAATATAATCGGATAGTTTTTATAGGTATCTATACCTACAAATAAAATTGAAATGTCTGCCTGTATTATCAAAACAACTGCCTCATATTGAGCTAAAGGAGGAAATTTGCAAGCCATTTAGCTTAAAATTTTTGTATGTCTCTCCGTCTGCTCATCTTCGGATTAGCTGAACCTATTGTAATGAAATAACAAAGAAGGCTACAAATGAAATTTGTTTGAAGTTGACCGCTAGTTTTTTTAGATTGCAATAGCTGAATTTATGAACAAAACAGAGTTTGATCCTCGTCAGCAATAATGAAAATTTTAGTCGTAGTTTTAAGCGCTGATTTACCAAGTGCTTAACGTTGAAATAAGACAAAGCAAATAAGACAAAGTAGCCTTTAATATTTGACTGCATCTGTTTTTCCTTCCGTATACGATCTGGGCGTTAACAAGGCAAGAGTGCATAGGGTTTTCTTACGCTAAGACGGTGCGATTTACCATCTTGAGTTAAATCAACACTTACTACCACCAGTTCACAACCAGTTACTCGACTCTAGAGAATCAGGAAACCATTCATGGGGAAATTTTTAAACGCTCTTACAATAAACTCCCAGAAAATATGCAGATATTATCTATCAAAAATCTTCAGATATTCATTAAGCAAAAATTGTTTAGTAAGGATTATAATACTACTAAAGAGTATATGATTGATTAAACCTTAAAAGTCATCATCATCACTGCAGCCTTTCACAAGTCCACTGCTGAACATAGGCCTCCCCCAAGTAATGCTACAAAGCATGGTCCTGAGCCACCTGCATCCATCGATTTCCTGCATGTCTTACCAGGTAATCACTCAATCTAGTGGGTGGTCGCCCCACACTACGCCTACCGGTACGAGGCTGCCACTCGAGAACCTTTTTTCCCATTGGTTATCGGTTCTTCGAGCTGTATGGCCGGCTCATTGCCACTTCAGCTTACTAATCCGTTGAGCTATGTCGGTCACCCTGGTTTTTCTGCGAATATGCTCATTTCTGAGTCTATCACGCAGAGAAACCCAGGGCATAGCCCTCTCCATAGCTCGCTAAGCGACCTTGAGCGTCCTCATACGGCCAGCAGTGAAGAACTAGGTCTCAGATCCGTAAGTCATCACTGGCAACACGCACTGGTTGTACAATCTAGTTTTCAGAGTTTGAGGTATACCTGACGAGAAGATTTGTCATAATTTCCCGAACGCTGCCCAGCCGAGTTGAATCCGTCGATTGACCTCTCGGTCGAAGTTGGACTTACCTAGTCGAACTATTTGTCCAAGGTAAACGTACTCTTCAACAACTTCGAGCATAGTGCTCCCAACAACTACCGGCACATGTGTGACGTGGACATTAAACATGATCTTTGTTTTATCCATGTTCATGTTAAGACCTAATCGTTGGGAGACACCATTGAGGTCATTGAGCATAGTGCTTAGGTCCTTCAGCGATTCTGCCATAACAACTATATCGTCGGCAAATCGAAGGTGAGTGATGCACTCGCCATTGATGTTAATACCGTATCCTTTCCAGTCCAGTAGCTTGAAAACGTCTTCCAATGCAGCGGTGTAGAGTTTCGGGGATTTAACGTCACCCTGTCTTACACATCTCTGCAGTTGGGTAGGTTTCGAACTCTGGTTCTGTACTCGGATAGCCATCGTAGCCCTTTTGTACAAACATTTTAGCGCTTCGATATATCCACAGTCAACTTGACACTGCTGAAGAGAATGTAGCACGGCCCAAATTTCGACGGAATCAAAGGTTTTCTCATAGTCCACATACGCCAGGCAAAGTGGCAGATTGTACTTTTCGGTCTTCTGTACAATCTGCCACAGGGTACGTATGTGATCTATGGTACTGAAGCCTTTTTGGAAACCGGCTTGTTTGGGAGGCTGGAAGTAGATAAGTCTGCGTGCGAGATGATTCGTAATGACTCTGGAAAACAGCACGTAGACGCGGCTCAGAAGGAAAATCGGTCTGTTGTTCTTCAAGAGAGCGTTGTCGCCTTTTTTAAAGAACAAGATCACCGCACTTCTGCTCCACGCTTCCAAAACCACCATGGAGGACGGAATTGAAGAGCTTCTGAAGGACTTTAAGTACCGGTGTTCCACCCGCTTTCAGAAGCTCCGCTGTGATTCCATCCTCGCCTGGGGCTCTGCCGTTTTTAAGGTGCTGGAGAGCAATTCTTATCTCGCTCAGACTGACGTCCGGGATATCATCGGAATAGTGTTGGACAAGACTTGCTCTTAGATCGTTACTCACACTTGCGTGTGGCTCCAACGATGATGTGTACAGCTGCCCATAGAACCTCTCAATCTCACTCCAAATCTCAGGTGTCCCGCAAACGATGCTGCCGCACTCAGTCTTCAGCTTTGACAGTTGGTTCTTTCTGGCAGACTGACCTCTGGCAAAGACTTTGGAGCCCTCGTTCCGCTCGATCGCTTCTTCAATACGAGCAGTATTAAAGTTGCGTAAGTCACGCCACATGCATTTGGAGATCTGTCTGTTCAGTTGCCTGTATGCTGTCAAATCTGTTAAGCCTCATCTCCCGTCTAACAGCCATGAGATTAAGAGTGTTATTGGAGAGTTTTTATGTTCTTCAGCGGCGGGTCTTGCCGGACTCAGCTCCGACCGTATGGACAGTTTCCACGCGCTTGTCGTTCATATCATCCACTGTGTTGCAATTTTCTAGGCACTGAAAGTGGTTACGTAACTCGAGCTGAGCTGACGTTTCGGGATTCTGGATTAGAACACGAAGGGGACGGAGCATTAACTTCAGGTTCAGTGTGCCTCTAACCATTAGATGATCGCTGCCAGTTTTCACCTATGCGATCACTGAGACATCACTGAACAGTTGGCGTCTGGTCGTCATAATGAAGTCAATCTCATTTTTGTCGAACAGTTGGGGCTCGATCAGGTCCACTTTCTGTGGGGCCACTTTTGGAAGAAAGAGTTCATCATAAAAAGTCCCTCTTTCTTCATGAAGTTGGCCAGCTGCTGGCCACTTGGGTTCCGTTGCTCTATCCCAAATTTCCCTACCTTCAGCTCACCATTCTTTCTTGTGCCCAGTTTTGCATGGAAGTCTCCCATCACCGTATAGTGAGTAATGGAGGAATGCATGGCTCTAGAAATATCCTCATACATTTCCTCCACCTCCTCATCGAAAAGTTCTGACGTTTGCGCGTAAATCTGTATGAACTTCAGCGAATACTAAAAAATATATAATAAATAATAAGATTTGTGGACGATAAATCCAACACCTCCTTAGAACAGATAGTCGCCCTCCCGGTGATAGAACAAGTTGCCGGATTCGAGAATCACCCTGTCCTCCCCCTCTCTTCGGACCTCAGATAATCCTATAATTTTCCAGCGCAACTTGTCTATCTCTTCTTCCAGCTCTAGGATCTTCTCGTCAGTCCTCAGGGTGCGTGTGTTATATGTTGCCAGGTCGAGTCGTCTTAGGTGGCAACCGAACCTCCATCGGAGATTCTTAGACCCCCTGCCCCGCCGTTACCATGGTCGCCACGTTAGCCAGGAATAGCGGGGCCGCCGGGGACTGGGGGCCGTCTATTTGTGTAATTGTTCATGGGGGTATATTGCCATAGTTGCCACTCTTAGCGAGCGGGTTGGCAACCGCAATATTTTGTTTTACAGTTGCTGTTATCAGGAAAATGATGCTGTACGTCTTCCCCTGTTTCCTCTGTCGCTTTTTACGACACCCACGGGAAGATATGGGGTAGTGTATATTGTTAACCGCCACTACACGGCACGTTCCTAAATGTTGCACAGCAATATTATAAAAATTATATTGCAAATTATGCTTTTTAAAAACTCTCGCTGAGTTTCTTGGTGATTCTTCATAGGACAGAGGATTTTGGAAAACCAGTGGTAAAAGTAAAAAAAATGACTTTCAATAAGAATTACATATAATCTATATCGAATAATATAAATAATAAAAGTGATTTTATTCCATCCTCTTCTAAAAAGTTAGGGGTTATGGTCAGGCACTGGCTTATATTACGTAAAAAGACCTACAGGTTTCTAAATTAAAAAAAGATATTTTTTATATGAGAAAGGTGACAAATGAGCACACAATCCACCTGATGGTAAATGGTTGCTGTGGCCCATAGACATCTACGTCTATCCTCGATTACGAATTCATTGTCACCCGTAAGAACTTATTTGGAATGCCTCCTTTCTAGCAAAAGTCTCAATTTCTCAACACTCACAATACGAATCACAGCAGCGTTAATTTGGTATTTCACGCCGGTATTCTGTGAGAGCGCGGTCCTTCCCCGGTCGAGCGACCCATTCGTGCTACAACTATACTACTAATATAGCTGCAGTATGGCTCTATCACGTATTAAATCCCTATATTATTTCGTATCTAGATCCCGTTGATCTTCTTCAAATAAAGCCTTGAAAGTAATAGGTATCTCTTTTGTGTACAAAATCAACACAAATTTTCTTTTACACGCGAATCGTAGAAAATTAAGTTAGAATGGATTTTCACAAAGTTACGTCTAATTCTATTTCCTCATCAATAGTTATTGTTTGCTGTTAACTTTTGTAAGACTTGTTTTCTTTACTCAATACATTTTAAATACAAGAAATTTATTTATTATAGCTTACTGTTTACTGTTTACTTATTGTTTACTGGTGTTTCGACCAACTTGGCGTTATAATGAAAATGGTTATGCTCAACTGACGAGCGTGTTTGCGTAGGAACGTAAATTTGAAAGAAGCAAAAAAAGCTGTGTCAGTATCGTGCCAAATAGAAGTCCGCAGCCTCCGCCTACCTCTCTGGGTAACAGGCGTATTAGTAGTGAATGTATGGATGTAATTCTGCAAAATTACAAAAGTAACTAGCAAAGCCCAACTTCTCGATGGGCTGATGTCGGATGCAGTGGCTTAGCAATAAGTGGCTGCGCTGGGGGTCTCGGGTTTGAATCCCGCACGGAACAAGTATTTGTATGGCCTACAAATAGTGGTTCCGGGTCTGGATGTTTGTCCTTGTGCAATTTATGTTTGTAAACTGCCCCCCACGATACAGGAGAAAAATCCTAGTGTAGGGGTAACGTTTTTCGAAAGATAAGATAAGATTCTCAAATAGCTGCTTCATACTGACAAGCGCAATATTAGTTGGTTGTGACCTCACTCAAAATCCCAAATGTCTCGGAAACGATGCTGCAACATTCAGTCTTCAGCTTCGACAGTTAGCTCCTTCTGGCAGACAGATCTCTGACAAAGACTTTGGAGCCCTGGTTCAGCGCGATCGCTTCTTCAATACGAGCTGTATTAAAGTTGCGTAAGTCCCGCCGCATGCATGTTGGAGATCTGTCTGCTCAGTTGCCTGTATGCTGTCATAATTTGGTGATCGCTGTCAGTTTTCACCCTTGCGATCACTGAGACATCACTAAACACTCGTCGTCTTGACGACCAGAATGAAGTCTATCTCCTTTTTTGTCGAACCTTCGGGGTTCGACTAGGTCCACCTTCTGTGAGGTCGCTTTTGAAAGGAAGACTTCATCATAAAGATTCCCTCTTTCTCCATAAGGTCGGCCAGTAGCTGGCCCTACTGATTTTGTTGCCCTATTCCAAATATTTCCATTCTTTCAGCTCATCGTTCTCTAATGTGCCTGGTTTTGCGTTGAAGTCTCCCAGTAACACTGTATAATGGGTTTTAGAGGAGTGCATGGCTCTAGAAATATCCTCATACATTTCTTCATCTCGTTATTGGGATGTGGAGAAGTAGGCGCGTACATCTGTATAACCTTCAGCGAATACCGTTTAGTAATTCCGATTATAAGGTACGCAACCTTTGCCGATACACTCCTAATCTCTACAACATTGTTAACGAGAGACTTGTGAACGAAAATCCGATACCTCTTTGGGACAAATGGCCTTCCTGGTGAAAGAGCGATCCGAGAGATTCAAGGATTATCATGTCCTCCCCTTTTTTTCTAACCACAAATCATTCTATAATATCCCTGCGCAACTTGTCTATCTCTTCCTCCAGCGCTAGGATCTTCTCGTTGGTCCTTAAATTGAGTGCGTTATAAGTTGCCAGGTCGAGTTGACTTAGGTGGTAGTCGAACCTTCATCGGAGATGTTTGGCACCCCCTGCCCCGTCGTTACTATGGTCGTCAACGTAACCAGGAATAATGGGCCGCTGGGATTGGAGGCCGTTTATTTGTATCGTTACTAATGGGGGGGGGGGAGTACATTGCCATAGTTGCCACGCTTGGCGAGCTGGTTGCAACTGCAGTTTTTATTGCTTTTTGCTGTTATCAGAAAGATGCTGCTGCCTATATTCTGCCTCAGTTTCCCTCTGTTGCATCTCACGACACCCACGGGAAGATACGAGGTAGTGGATATTCTGATCCACCACTGCACGAGGATTATTACTACTGTATACGCTGTTGAATTTCTAAATAAATTAAATAATTTAAAAAAAACTCGACCATCCCGAATGAAAGGTATTAGAGCGCGTTTAATATTTCATATACATTTTAAAAACTTTAGGAATAATACTATGAACAATATTGTTACACGGTGTTTATTGGCACAATAACTATACTTTGGAATATTTTAACTAATTACTCAATCGTCTCACAGTGTTGTCACACGCAAAGCAAATTACATTGTATATTTTAATTTTTAATAACTTTAAAAACTTATTTCTTTATTTTGCTTACATATATTTATTCATATACGGATTCGTACTTCAAAGGTAACCATCTAGTGGCGGTGTAGGAATATTTACTATCACTTATTGTTCCGTGGGTGTCGCAGGAGGGGGCAAAGGGGTATAAACCAGGGGATGCGGGGCCAGTGTCTTCCTAATAACGACTAGAAGAAAAAAAACTGCGACTGTCAAATACCACCCTTATAGTGTATTCTACGGGGAGTCATATATTTTGCAGTGGATTTTCATAAGCTTTTCTTAAAAATAGAATAACACTGTAAGGAATGAACCGATGACTTAAAAAGGAAAATATTGAACCCTTCTTCAGGATCTCCGTGCTGTCTCAGTCCTTACGTTTGTTCGTCTGTCAAGAACACTTTTATCCGACTCCCAAAAAATAGGAATATTTCAATTTGAGTGAACATTCTTTTATTATGTATGTACAGTCGATATCTTTATCAATTGAGAACGGATTTTAATTATTATTTTTTATTGAATAGGAAAAACTTCAGGAATGGTCCCTTTAACATTTGGAGGTAATTATGGTGCATGAAGTTTTTATTGGAATAATATAGATAACATTAGTGTTGTGATATTCCTAACCATGTGATTAAGTGGTTACAAACAAAAATTTAATAAATAATAAAATCCGACTTTAAAGAGATAAAATGAATTATATAATTTATAATCTGAAGATCCTTTAAAACTTTTAAACGATATAACTTAGTACGTTTGATGGTAGATTGCGTTTAAAAGATCTCTATGAGATATTTTGTCATGGTAGAGCCATGCTGCAGCTTTCATAAGATTGTACGTAGGTATAGGGGGACTCAACCGGGAGGAGACTACGCTCTCATAGAATATCAGCGTAAAATAGGGTGGCAACATCTCTGGTTTTCATTACTAATTAAGAAAAATATTCCTATTCTATCTCGCTATTTCCTAAAAAAAAATAAGTTTATCATATTAATGTCGCTTGTGAGTATACATTCCGATCTACTTCGTCTCGAATATCCGAATATTCTTTCTAAAAGAATAAGGCAATCACTAACTAAGCTTCTGTATTCAGATAAATTCTTATTTTATATAAGGAAGTTAAATACAAACGGGAACGTAACGAGAACGTAGGGTGGGGGAATATTATTTCTTTTCTGTTCACATAGCTCACGTTTTTGCGATCTCCTGTTTTGAATACATTAATGTTAGACGATTTAACATATTTATCGAGAATAAAGTAAATTTGGCGCACTCGTAGATGTCTCATACATGTAGTGACGTAAAAAAATACATACATCCATTACAGCCTATAAAAGTTCACTGCTAAACATAATCTGACCTAATAGATTGCCTGATACTCGGTACTCGTACATCTATCTTCTATTAAGAATCAAAATGCACATGCTTTTTATTTCTGAGGACGGGGAATGCCTGGTTTCCAGTAAAAAAAAATCTGGTTCTCTTCACTCAACATATGGAACACAGTCTACGAAAAACAGGTATTCTGTGGAAACGTGGTCCTTTCACAGTCGAGCCGTCCCATTCGTGCTACAAACATAATATAACTGCAGCATGGCTAGAGAATGTCGAAAATATGTGATTTAACGTTTCGTTTGTTAAAAATAATTTTTTAGTCTTCACGTTTAAATTTATTTCTTCTGACCAGAGAAGATATGGTTACAAAATACTCCGCAGGTATCCTCTTTTATCTTTAAAAGACAAATACGGTAATAAGTGCCGTATAAAAAATATAGAACCATAGGTAACTGAAAAATGCAATCTGTTTTATAATAAAATATTCATAATTTTGGAAACATCAATAAAAAGCAAAGCCGGGCAGACCAGCTCATTCAAGTGCCACCTGTTTGCAAGTAGGATGTAGGAGACACAGTACGTATGGATATATCCTGTAGCAGGCATATGTAATACATTTATTATACTAATAAACATACTGCACACATTACTGTAATATCTTTATTCCAAAATATTTATTAAATATGCCGAAGTTTCGTCATCATTCATGTTTAGCTAATTTTATTTTTTATTTATTATAGAACAAAGGTGAGAAACGAGCATAATGTTATGTGTTTTGTCTTTCTTTTCTTCTATTTTACTTTAGATATTTATTTCATTATATATTATTCAAACATCATATTATATATATATCATTCATTTGCATATTTATTTACAAAGTTTATAAGCATGTATATATACATATATATATATATTTATATATATATATATATATATATATATATATATATATATATATATATATATATATATATATATATATATATATATATATATATATATATATATATATTATGTATGTATATATTTTAATGTAATTACTTACGTATAATGGTCGCACCTGCCAACAATTGTCCTTGGCACCCAGGGTTGACTGGCAGAGAATGCCACATGGCATTAAGTCCGCCCTATGTACCCTTTAGCTTAAGGTATATTATTATTAATTTATTTAAGTTTTTAAATAAATAAATAAATAAATACTGTCTACATGACGGTAAACGAATGCTGTGGCCCATATACATGTATACATATCCTCGATTAAGATTCAATATGCAGATGCGTTGTCACATCTGAGGGCTAAGATAGAATGCCCCGTTTCCAGTAAAAAGGGTTTCAAGTTTCCTACACTCACCTTACGAAACACAGCAGCATTATGCTTCTATTTTCGCTGGTATTCTGTGGTTCTACTCAGTCGAGCCAACCTATTCATGCTATAACCATAATATAGCTGCAGCGTGGCTTTACTACGTATTATAAAAAAAAGGTGAACTTAATGCCCGTGGGTATCGTAATCGGCTAGAGCGAGGAGGGAAACTAAACAGAAGATAGGTAGCATCATCTTCCTGTGTACAACCTATATTTATTATATTTACCACATTCACGCGAATACTACACATTAAATGAAACAAATTTTACAGATTTTATCGCATTTAAAATTATCTTTTTATTCTTGATAATTCGGGTGCTTTACAGCACCCATAGTGACGTAGTAGACACTCTGGGTAAGAGTAGGCAGGCATATTTGGGTTTGAATTCAACTTTATAAATTAAAGGATCCCAAGCAGATGGCAGCACCCACCCATCTTCGCTATCGAAATATAAGGATGTTTTTTAATTTCATTAGCACTGCAAATCATCCTTGGTCGGTGTTCTTTAGTAATGATTTATGGTCTATTAAATGTGATGTAATAGAATAGACGAGCTATTATTCTACGTTGTGTGATCAGACGATTTGGGGGTTGTGAAAGAAGCCTTGCAACGCATGCCGGGCAGATCTGGTCGTAAGCAACTATGATATCGCAGCGGGAATGATCTTGAACATGTTCACAGACTGCAGATTGCCCAGAAAAAGTCGGTGCTTCGTGTCAGTTATATGTTCATTTACGCGGATTTTTATAGATCGTTTTGTTTATCCTATGTACGAGAGACCACATTCATAACCAAGCTTGTACACTCCAGCATCTTGTAGAGGGATATTACACTTGACGAATGGTAAAACTTAACTAATATTTATTTGTGGTTTGTAGTAAGTTTTAATTCAAGCTCACTTCAAAATATAGCCACTTTTATTTGTGACTACTCTCACGTATGGTAGTACAGCAGACAAATCCTTGAATGTAGCCAGCTATACTCGTTGACTGTGACGTAGGTTGAGACCTAAAGCCAGTGTTGCAATACTCGCTTGACGTGCTAAATCTGAAAGGCGATATGTTTTCTGTCACAGAAAAAAAATAAGTTATATTTAATTAACGAAAAAACTTAAATTTTTGTCTGTGAAATGAAATCAAGCACATTTTAATTCTAGTCACGTATTCACAATCTTACATCCGAGGGATCCGGTTCACTGAACTAAAATTTGGCTTGAAACCACAGCGCAGCACGCTACACATGAAATTGGACGTGGAATACGGAATCGCGTAAGATTTTCCTACGGGAATTTCCTCGATACTGTACTGGAATCAGTCCGGAAACTTGGAATCCATATACCGTCGTTGCAAATTATGTTCAATATTTCGTTATTTTTGAAGTCAAAAGACTTCAAAAAAAAAAAAAACGAAGAGCTTTACAATTCGTTAATGTTTATTATTATATGTTGTTACACGATATCTTCATCCTATCGTTTTGCAAAATATCACCCTTTAGGTTGGCATAGTGGGGGATAACAGTTTTTAACGTAAATATTTCGACGACGAAATCGTTAACAGAAACTTCTAGAAATTATTACATTTAGTAGTAGTAGTAGTAGTAGTAGTATATACTTTATTGTACACCACACATATATAACGAGTAAATACATTACAGAGAAAACTTAATATATACGTATGTACAATAAGGCGGTCTTATCGCTAAAGAGCGATCTCTTCCAGACAACCTTTGGGCTAAGGAGAAACTAGAATTAAGAACAGTAGGAGGTGGTGCGTTTTATGTTACATATAGTGTTGGGTCGTAGCAGCAATAATAATATTTCCAACCTCTACGTGGACGAAGCTGGAGGTGAAAGCTAGTCTATTATAAAGGTGAACATTTGTGGTGGTTAATTTTTTTACTTATTTGCACTTTACTATCTTAAGCTTTACAATAAAGGCTTATCAAGGCCGCACTTAATACGTTAATACATTATCTCCTTATTTACCAATATGAAGTCGTTTTCCAAAGTTATGGCGGGCAAAGCCGCGCGCAATAGATAGAACGGTTTTATAATTGTGCAGGTATATCATACAAATATACTATTTTTAATGATAATTATTTACGTAGGCGGTCCCATAATGAATTGGCCAAACTATGAACCAATTAAGGAAATGAAACGAAACCAATTTTATTTTTCAATATAATCACCATGAATACTAACACACTTCTGACATCTGTGAATCAACATCTCTAAACCTTTATAAAAATAATCACATTTTTTATCCTCAAAATGACTGAAGACGGCCGCCTGCAACTCTTCATCGCTCGAAAATTTTCTTCCTCTCAAGTCCCGCTTTGAATTTGGAAATAAATAATAGTCGGACGGGGCCATGTCTGGACTGTAAGGTGAATGTAGAACTTCTGTGAACCCGCATTGACGAACTGCATCCTTCGAAACACCAACGGTATGAACAGGGGCGTTGTCATGGAGCAACAGGACACCTTTAGACAGCTTGCCTCTTCGTTTTTCCTTTATCTTGTCTCGTAATTTATATATTAAAGAAGCATAATATTCGCCGTTCACGACTGTATTACGTTCTTTAAAATCCACCATCAAAATGCCTTGAAAATCCCAAAATATTGTGCACATCAGTTTTTTAGTCGATTGTTGCACCTTTGCCTTTCTAGGGGGCACCCTTTCTTCTTCTTCTTTTTTCACCCTTATAACGCCATTCCATTGACTCGCGCTTGCTTTGTGGATCATAATACAAGATCATAGTTTCATCATCAGTTACTAGCCGCTCGATCACAGTCTTTGGATTTTCGCCACAAAGATCCAAAAACTCCGAAGCGCAGCGCACTCTTTCCTGTCTCTGTACCGCTGAAAGAAGTTTCGGTACCCATCTTGCATTCACTTTTTTCATGTGAAGATGTTCATGGATCGCGCGATGAACGGTACTCTTAGAGAGCCCAAGCCTTGCTGCAATTTCTCTAATCTTCAAACGGCGGTCACTCAGAATCTCCTCTTCGATAAGAGCAATCGTTTCGGGAGTGAGCACTTCCATAGGTCGACCGTCGTGGCCAAAGTCTTCGACGGTTTCTCTCCCGAGGCGAAACTCTTTCACCCAATTTTTCACTGTGCTATAGGAGGGGGCCGACTCCTTATACACGCCATCCAATCGTTCTTTTATTTGGGCAGGGGATAAACCTTCTTTAAACAGAAACTTTATGACACTTCGATACTCAGTTTTCGACATTTTGAAAAAATACGCGACTCTCGTTATCAAATGCCTGTTAAACTAAGACTAAGCATTTCATGTCGATGCATGTTTCTTATATTAAGTGCACGATAAACGTACTATTTAATGCAACACAACATGTAGCGACATGTCACGTTGAACTATATCAGGCCAGTTCATTATTGGACCGCCTGGTAATATGTGCTCGTAGTATATCAGGGTTCGGGCTGAATATTTAAATAAACGTAGGTTTTAATACGCCATCCGAGTACAGGCATTGAATCGCTCCTAACTAAGCAAAATAAATTATTTATAAAAAGTATTGTTTTAACTTAATTTAGTTCATTTTAACTTAATGAACTACAAAGCCATTTTTCATTATACGGATCTTAGTTCTCATGGGTAAGAACACATTTGTATTTTAGACGTAGCCAAACGGAAAATTTAGCTTAAGGAAACTTGAAGTAGGGTTATTGAGTTGCAGCCTCGTATCGGTAAACGAAGTGAAGGGTGACCTACCAATCGATGAAGTGACGACCTCATAAAACAATTTATGCGTGGAAGAGCCATATTATTATTTGGTTGGCTCGACCGGGAAAAGGCCACCCTCTAACAAAATACTAGCGTTCGTATGGAGAAAATAGAGAGCCAGAGCCCCTTTTTACACACCTGCATTTTGATTCTTAATCGAAGATAGATATACTCGTGCAAGTCTTGTGGCCTCCGATTGTCAAATTATATATATATATATATATATATATATATATATTACAAAACACAGAGGTAGTCACAAACACGTAGTAGTAGTAGTGTGGCTGTGGGAAAGGCCTATGTTCAGCAGTGAACTCTTGATATAAGCTGAAATGATGATGAAGAAAGTGATAAGTAACCCGAGGTGTCCTTTGCCGCGTAGGAATCGGTTAGGACAGGTCTCACGTTCTTACCTGTTTCTACCGGCAGGCAGCAGTGCTTACTTAGTGTTTGCACTTAGTGTTGAAGTACTTAGATATCACATTTGTAGCCTTTTTTGATTAAAGCTGGCTGCATGTGTCCAACAACTGCAGTTGCCGCTTACTATCGGGAAGGCTGTGATTTTTAATTAGAACAAGGGTGGAAGAGAAGCACACAATCCATCTAATGGCAGGTTGATGCTGTAACCCATAGATAATTACATTAATGCAAATTAAGAATCAAAATTAAGATACGGTGCCACCCCTGAGGACAAAGATAGAATCTCCCGCTATCAGAAAAAAGGGTTTCTGGTTCTCTATACTCACCACACGAAACACAGCAACATTAAGTTGCTATTTCACTCTCGTATTCTGTGCGAGCGTGTGGCTTTCCAGTTTTAGCCGACTCATTGTTGCTACAACTATAAAATAGCTGCAGCCTGTCTCGTTGGTCTAGTGGTTGTAGTAGTGCGCCTGCTGATCATGAGGTCTTGGGTTCGAATCCCGGGTCGGGCCAAAAAATCAAGTATTTAACTTTTCCGTCAAGAAATTCTCAGTAGCTGCCCGGATTCAGGAAGTTCGCAATATCTGGCCTGATCCTTCTCCGGTTGTGTCGGTTTACCGGCCAATCGGATTATGAGAAAGAGAGAATAGAGAGTGCACCTGTGTTTATGTATTATATTTATACACTTGGTCACTATAATACTGTCCTGCGTCGATGGCTAGTCTCCGTTGAGACTGGCCGCCGAGACCGGAATTCAGTCTGGAGGACATTATCATTGTAGCTGCAGCGTGGCTTCACCACTAATAATACGAGTTTATTTTTCACTTAGTTTTTATAAATAAAATAAAATAATACGGGGTTCAACAACGTTTCTACTATACTTTTATTTCTACGAACACAATATGTATCTGACGTAAAACTGTTCTCAATTCTTTTGAACGTCTCCTTTATTTAATTTTAAAGGAGCGCAAACACGTACCGCGTCCCTCACTCGCGCGCTCCAACTAAGGGCGTTTAATTCAATCTCTAAAGCAATCAACTCTCCTGAATTAAGACGTTGTATTGATGTTTAAAACATTGAGATGTTCTATACTCTCATTTAAATCGGATCCTAAATTGAATAAATTGAAGAGCTCTGTATGTGTTTTATAAAGTCTAAGCGACAACAAATCCTATACCTTTAAACGAGCAATTCTTGTATATATATATATATATATATATATATATATATATATATATATATATATATATATATATATATATCCTATACTATTAAACGAGCAATTCTTGTATATATGTATATATATATATATATATATATATATATATATATATATATATAATCGGGATCTCGGAAACGGCTCCAACGATTTTCATAAAATTTAGTGTCCAGGGAGTTTCGGGGATAATAAATCGATCTAGCTAAGGTTTATTTTTAGAAAATGTCTTTTTGTCCGTGTTTTTAGGCAATTAAAAACTGCTACAATATAGTTAGAATAAGAAGGTAAATTTTGACAGTTTGGTAATGATTATAAATAGCTTATTGGTATAATGGGCGGTCACAAAATCGTAAAACCCCGGTTCGAGCCCAGACCGACCGACCGACTTTTTTATTTTTTTTTTCAAGTTTCTTTCTTTTTTGAGAAAATATATTTTTTTCGAGCCCTTTTTTTAGTATTTTTTAAAAACACGAAAATTTAAATAAAAATAATTGCACTCATGATTTTTTATTCAAATAACCAGTTCAGTTTTTTCTGTTATGTCGCTAAGATCAAAAAATATTATTTATAATTCATCAGTATGTAATTTGTATCTAAATATAATTTCCAAAACACACGAATTAAAAAAATCGAGCGAAAAATACCGAGCAAAGCTCGGTCAACCGGGTACTATATATATATATATATATATATATATATATATATAATCGGAATCTCGGAAACGGCTCCAACGATTTTCATTAAATTTTATATCCAAAGAGTTTCGGGGGCAATGAATCAATCTAGCTAGGATTTATTTTTAGAAAATGTTTTTGTCCGTGTTTTCAGACACTGAAAAACTGCTACAAGATGTGAAGGTAAATTTTGACATTAAGTTAATGATCGTAATAGCTCAAGTGGATAACGAGTGGTCGCGAAATCGTAATGCTTTGGTTCGCGTCCTGTCTTCGGTCCAATTTTTTTCCTTTTTTTTCAAGTTCCCTTCTTTTGTGAGAAAATCTATTATTTCGAGCCCTTTTTTGTATTTTTTAAAAATATGAAAATTTTAATTAAACAAATTACACTCATGATTTTTTATTCAAATAACCAGTTTAGTTTTATCTATTATGTCAATAAGATCAAAAAATATTATTCATCAGTATGTAATTTGTATCTAAATGTAATTTCAAAAAAAAACCTAGCAAAACTCGGTCATCTGGGTACTTTCGATTTAAATAACGAACTTACTGACGTCACTAGTGTATTATATAACTGTCTATATAAGGAACAAGCACACTGTTTACCTGATCTAGCCTGATCTGGTTCTATGCACTCACCATACGAAACACAGCAGAAGTGTGTATGTCTACATTATGTGCAAGTACATAACATAACATATTTCTTATCGGTAGTACGTTATGTAGCAGATTTTTTATTCTATTATCTATCTTATATAACTGTATATACATATATATATATATATATATATATATATATATATATATATATATATATATATATATATATATATATATATATATATATATATATATATATATATATACAGTGTCATAGGTAGCCACACTGGTGACGGACATAGCGCACGCAATTGAGGAGAGAGGGAGGTTCTCTTCATACTAGGTAAGGGACGTCATTTATTAAGCGGATCTTAACTTGTGAAAATTAACATCTTTAATATAATACATTCCGTAGATCCTCCTCCTCCGGATCCTCATCCTCCAAATATTGTTGATAGTATTAGGCGTTAATACTATCAACAATATTTGGAGGACATGTGAAATCCGTCAACAAAACTAGATTATCGTAGCAGACTAACCCTTAATCTATTTTGTAATGTGCTACTTCATTTTTTTATATTTTTACTGAATGTCATAATAGTTATGAATATCACATGAGTATCACATCGGGTATGCTTTTGGTAGGGAGAGTGGACAGTTGTTGTTGCGCGTGTTCTCGTGGAACTAATAATTCTTTCGCAGTTGACATAAACCGCGGATTATTCAGTAATTATAGTCGTGGTCGAAAATCCTTTTTATACTTGTGTTAATGATGAAAAAATAAATACTGTCACAAACTCCTAATTCTTCCCTTAGTTTTGGTTTATAGGCATTTAGTTTTATTATAAAGACATGTTAAAATTTTAAATTTGTATTGCATATTTACATCCGGTTTCAAAACTTCTCACCGATTATTGAAATAATTATTTGTTCATAATAAAAAAGTGCTCGAGGTTTTACTGCTTGATAAACATAGAAATGAGGAGATCCGCAGTAGAACGAGAATAACTGATTTAGTCCAACAGATTAGTAAGCTGAAGTGGCAATGGGCTGGCTTTGTAGTTGGAAGAACCAACAACGAACGGGGAAGAAAGGTTTTTGAATGGCAACCTCGTACCGGTAAGCGAAGTGTAGAACGGCCCCAACTAGGTTAGGTGAAGAGCAGGTTAGTTGCAGGAAGTAGATGCAAGTGGCTGTCGCAGAAACATGCTTTGTGGCGCGGCTTTTCTTAGGGGAGGCCTATGTGCAGCGGTAGACTTGTGACAGATAGGTAGACATCAAGTAGTGATTATAAAATAAGTTTTTGTTGAAACACACAATATGACATATTATATGACAAATAATATAAATAGCTACTCTAAGGTAACAAAGAGTACGCGAGCATGAACGTGTGGGGAATTCAAGTGTCGGTCAAGTGTAATCCTGAGAGCGAATCTCTCGTGAAAATAAACGATACTACCGTACGGAGGCGGTTACTCGTTCAGTAAATTGTTCGCATTGGCTATCTACGTAAAATGATAAGTTGAATCTTCTTTGAAATTAATGTATCTAATTAAATTTTTATTTCCTTCATATAGTCAGTGTTAAATACAACAAGTATTTTAAATAGAATAAACAATATTAAATATAAGAAAACTACAAAACACGTATTGAAGATTCTATAAAGAATAATGCTAATGATCCTGATCAGAATACTAGGATAAAGTTGTTTAATTATTGTATTGTCGTCGGTCCTTAATACAAATGGGAACTTTCAAGTCAATCGGCCATCTACAAGTTGGTGAAAATTACATTAAACAGATTCCGTTTGTAGGGGATGAGAGGTAAGTGGACTGTATTTAGGGAGAAAACTGAACTATTACTGTGAAGAAAGCTGATTACTGTGCCATCCGTCTGACTAAAATTTGATAAACGAAGATTGCTATTTTTAACTACAAGGGGTTGAGTCAAAATTGAAGAGATTTGAAATAAACACTATATTGAACACCATTTACAATTAATTTGCGGCAGTTAATACTAAAACACTATACATACACTTGGGGGAGGCCTATGTTCAGCAATGGGCTTGTGAAGGGCTGTAATGATGATGATGATATCTAAAGTCCTAATACGTTAAGATCTTAGCTGATATCGCGTATTATGCAGATCTTAGCTAATTATTTCTTAACAATTTTAAAAATATTATTATATGGTTTTTATGTGTATTATTTTAATTTGTTTTTATTTAACAAATTTAAGATAGTACTTACTACTAAATATTATGACAAAAATCAACAACTAGCAGAAGTAATGAAACTTACACCTTTACAATTTAACTACTATTACCTATTGCAAAATAGATAACGGAATAAAATTGAAAGATTTTAAAGTATTTAATACAAAAAGTTTACGTATTAATCAAGGGCTGCTGGAAAATAAATCCAAGTAATTATCACCATATTTTTTATAACAGAGGGGGCAAACGATCTTACGGCTCACCTGATAGTAAATGTCGATTGCCGCCTATAAACGAAAATATCGTTGATAGTAAACGATTCCACAGAAAATTCCTAGTAAATCAGACCGCCAAGCGTTCAAATATTGTGGAAGTTATCGTGAGTTTTATCGCAATCTGCAAGCTACTGATTGTGATTGCTATTTAGTAAGGTATCAATTGTTGAAAAAAAGTGCTAATTTACCACGTTCACAGCAATGACGAAAATCATCGTGAGGAAACCGGCATGTCTGAAAAAGTATAAAAAATATTTCATATATTCATAGGAGTCCTCCAACACGCTTTGGATAGTATGGTGGACACTTTGCTCTCAAACCTTCTTAGAAATGGACGTGGGCCTGTGTCTAGGATTTGTTCGTGGGGTATATAAACGAAGGGCGGTCGATGCATTCTTGGTATGGGTATGTTACGAAAAATATAAAATTATGAATCTGAAAATTCTGATCCATTTTTATGCCATTGCGTAGACTCCTGTTTACTTTCAGGTTCATTGTGCTGAACCCACGTTTTATCTCCTGTAACTACTACTCGCCTCACCCGTTTTTCTAAAATTTATAGCCAAGCGTTCTTGTCTCCAGCCAAGGTTAAAATAAATATTAAAGAAATACTACTATGAAAATTAAACGTCAGGATTAGGGAGTACAGCCACTCTATAATCCTAGCTTTGCCGTGAATGTAAACGCTTATGTTCTGAAAAAAAAAACTAACTTCGTTTATATAAAACTAGTTTTTAAACAACACTTCCACAATTCCACATTAGGATAAAGTACATATTTAGATCATCTTAACTCCATAAATACTAAAATTCGGTTCACAATAGAGTTAGAAGCAAACAATTTTTTAGCTTTTTTAGATGTGTTAGTAATTTGGAATCTTGATAACACCTTTAGCCACACTGTGTATAGAAAAAGACCCATACGGATAGAAATTTAAACGGTGATTCTCACCACCATCCTTCACAGTAAGCTACTGTGTATCTGTGACAGTCAACACCTGGCCGCCGAGCTTTAATACTTCAAGCATGTTTTGCATAACAACAAGCTTTAGGTGCTGCGCCTACGTCACGGTGAACAAGTGACCGCTCCACTGTGGCCGGATTGCAACACTAGAGCGTTTGCCTGCTGTACCGCCATTTGTTAGAGGTGTCACTGACAAGTACGGCTACATCTAGAATCGTGCTTCCTTTAAACACATACTTCAAGCTGTCGAAGAAGATTAGTCAGTTTTTAACATCAGTCAAGTGAAATGTCCCTCTGCAAGATGCTGGAGTGTACAAGCTTGATTGTGATTGTGGTCTCTCATACATAGGAAAAAAAAACAAATCAATAAAAACCCGCAATAAAGAACACATAGCTGATGTGATGAATTGACGCTCCGGGAAGTCTGCAGTCTGTGAACACGTACAGAATCACCCCCGTCACTATTTCAGATTTATATACCACAAGTGCTCGCTAAATATCACCAATTCCTTCTAGGGATGTTTCGCGAAGCTATTGAAATCAAAAAAACACTTTAATTTCAATAGAGAAGATGGCTGGGTGCTACCTTTTGCTTAGGAATGTAGTATTATATTATAATTAAATTAAATTTCAACCCAAGCATACAACTGCAAGACTTCAAGATACTATAAGTTTTTATTGCGTAGATTGGAAAAAAATATAATTTGGAGGTAGTCGTGGTTAACTATGACAATGGGCGTCGAACACCTCAGTCCCCCCACGCTATAAAGTATTATAAACATCAGGAATATAAAATAAGTTAATATACGCGATAAAATCCGTTACTTCGTTTATCCCAGAAAACATAGTAATTAGTGATAAATTAGTTGGCTTAAATTAATTGACGTTGTCCTCCCTACAACAGAACGATTGGTAAGCGAAATGACGACACTAGACGTTTCATATCTTTGGCACTGCTGGACTTTGCTGGTACAATTATTTTTAACCCTGGCGTAAATCATCCAATAATAGAATTTCTCATCTGAGAACGGAGGAACTTGATTTGAACACGTAGCTCAGTCCACCTGATAGTGAGTGGATGCTGCGGCCCGTAGACATTTATCCTCGATTGATAATGAAAATGCGTTATATCCCCCTTTTTTTTTTTTTTTTTTTTGCGGATGGAAAATCATCTAATGACGTCTTTCAGACATGTCGAAGCCCACTTATATCCGAGAGCAGTTTTGGGAAACGGTAAGGATGGTGTTAATGAAGTGTAAGGGAAATGAAAATATTATTATGCTAGGAGATTTTAATGGAAGGGTTGGGGTGAGGAGGCTTGGTTATGAAAGGATGTTGGGAACGTTTGGTGATGAAAGTATAAACGAGAATGGTGAAAGTATCCTCAACGTATGTATGGAAAAGAATCTTTTTGTAACGAACACTTGCTTTCGCCACTAGAAGATTCACATGTATACTTGGGAAAGAGGTGACGATAGAAGCATGATAGATTTCATAATTGTGGATGAAAGATTGAGGGGCGCAGTGGTAGATACAAGGGTTTACCAGG
Source organism: Parnassius smintheus behrii (assembly GCA_036936625.1). Lineage (NCBI taxonomy): Eukaryota > Metazoa > Arthropoda > Insecta > Lepidoptera > Papilionidae > Parnassius > Parnassius smintheus. Next base: position 58,675,727 of record JAUPFT010000004.1, on the reverse strand, counting down.
GTTCTAACGTAGGAACGGACAATTATTTGGTTTTATGCCGAATTAATGGTCTATTCAGGCGTTGGCGCCATCGATCATCTGTGTCTACCACTGCATTACAGCGTATTAGTACAGAAAGGTTACAAGATGAAGGTGAGAAAAACAAGTTCAAATGTAGACTGAAAGAAAATATAAGCGGTTTGGATGAATTATGTATGAAGGAGTTAGACTTGGAGAATATATGGTAAAATGTAAAGAAAGGTTTAGTGGATGCAGCTACCGAAGTATGTGGTGTTAATAAGAGAAAAAATGAAAGGAAAAATAATACGTTATGGTGGGATGATGAGATACGTATGGAAGTTGAAGCAAAGAAGAGAGCATGGCTAGATTTACTAGCAACAAAGGCTGGTAATTCTAGCCGTACGAATGATGATATTGAAAGAAAAAAGGCAGTCTTTAGACATCTTAATAAGAGAGTAAAAGAAGTAGTTGGAATAAAAAAGCAAGGAAGAACGGATAAGAATGATAGAAGAATATCGGATATCTTCCAGGCAAATATTACGTTCAAAACAGCCTATGATGAATGTTATAAGAGACGAGAATGGCTATATTCTGAATGATGAAGTTTTGAGTTTAAAGAGATGGAAGGAATATTTTGAAAGCGTGTTTATGAGTGTGGAGACGACGTGTGTATTAAGTGAAGTAGAAACTCCGTAAGAATAGGAAAGAGGTAGCGAGATAAGTTTAGATGAAATAATGAAAGCAATGAAAAGCATGAAAGCAGGTAGGCAGCCTTACCTGCTTTCATAGGGTGCCGGATATGATAGAGTTTCACTCGAAATGCTAAAGGCTGGAGAGGAAGTCGTGGCAAGCCTGCTGCATACCTTGTTTAATTTATGCTGGGAACTGAAGCGGGTACCGGTAGACTGATGCAAAGCCGTGATAGTAGCAGCGGGACCGTAAAAACTACCGTGGCATCAGCCTTCTTAACATTGTGGGAAAACTGTATGCTAAGGTACTGATTGAAAAGGTCATGAAAGAAACTGATGGAAAAATTTGGGATGTGCAAGCGGGATTTAGAAAGGGAATGGGATGTACAGATCAAGTCTTTTCTATGCGCGTGATCGCGGAGAAGTTTTTGGCCAAAAACCAAAAGGTTTTTTGTGCGTTCGTGGACTTGGAAAAGGCCTATGACAGAGTGGATAGGGATGTGCTATGGCAAACACTGAACTCATGTGGATTGAGCGCTGGCTTGATACAGGCATTGGAGTCTCTTTATAGGGACTCTAGTGCTTGTGTTAGGATCTACGTAGTCTCCTCGGACTGGTTTGACATCCATAAAGGTGTCATACAGGGCTTTGTGGCTTCCCCGTGGCTGTTCAACCTATTTATGGACAGTTGTTTGCAAAATTTGAAAGTTGAAGAATGCGGATTAAGAATGGGTGAGTTAACCGTCAAATGCCTTTTGTACGCCGATGATCAAGTTATCCTTGCGTCGTCGGCTGCCGAGTTGCAAATGATGGTTACATTAATGAACAGATCATTAAAAGAAAGGGGTATGAAAGTGAACGCAAGTAAGACGAAGGTTATGGTTTTTGAAAGAGAAGAAAGTAAAACGATTTGTGAAATAAGAATAGAAGGGGAGTTGATCGAGCAAGTAGATGAGTTTGTATATTTGGGCTGCGTATTTAGCAGAGATGGGAGATATGATAAGGATATATAACGACGAGTGAATGCGGGAAATAGAGTAAATGGGGCCCTGCACTCTATTGTGAAGAGTCAAAATGTTTCAAAAAAGGAACGTATGGCAATTCACAATGCTGTGTTGGACCCTACTTTAACGTATGGTAGTGAAAGTTGGGTGTGGCAGAAGAAGCACGAGAGTAGAATCAACGCAGTAGAAATGCGGTCGTTAAGGAGTATGTTAGGGCTGAATCTGAACGACAGGGTAAGAAATCGTGTAATAAGAGAAGAGTGTGGTTTGCAAGATGATGTTGTGACCAGGATTAAGAAAGGAATGCTTCGGTGGTTTGGTCATGTGGAAAGAATGAATGAGGAAAGAGTGACAAAGAAAATTTATGTTGCAGAAGTGAATGGCAGAGTCGGAAAGAGACGTCCTAGGCGAAAATTTATCGACCACATTGGCGATTTATTGAAAACGGGCCAAATTAGGAGTACCCTTAACCGACGAGCGAAATGGAAGTCTGTAGTCTCTGTCTACCCCTCTGGGTGACAGGCGTGAGTGTTTATGTATGTATGTATATATATAAAATTTGAGTGTTTAGTCTTTTAACTAACGCACTTAGCGTTATTTAAATGCTAGTAACACATTTATAACCCTTTTGAAAAAAACTGTCTGTCAGTCGCGCTAATTTTCGGAATGGCTTATTCGATTGTGGTGAAACTTTACGAACAGATAGAAAGTAGTACCACGAGGGAGGGATCCTATCCAGGGGAAGTGAAGGCAAAAGAAATTTCATAATAATGTCCTCCATGCCGAATTTCAGTCACGGCGGCTAGTTTAAGCGGAGACATTCGATTTGATTAAAGTTTCCAATTGTATGCGCAAACACAGGTGCATTCTCTATTCCCTAACTCCCATAGTCCGATGAGACGGCAACAACAGGAGTAAGATCAGGCGCAGGACCAATGGCCTTACATACTTTTCGAAACCCGGGGAAACACCGCCAATTTCTTAACTCCGGCCTGCTACTAAGAATTTTTTTACAAAAACCCAGTAAGTGATTTTGGCCCTATCCGGGACTCGAACCCAGGAGTTTATGAGCACCAATTGCGTTTACGATCACTAGACCAACCAGGCAGTCAAAAAAGAACAGCAAGCTTAATCGACGAAGATGAAACCAACCTTGGTACAGGAAAGACCTTGTTTATTTTCTGAGATTTAATTGTAATAGCGTATACAATATTATTATATTATTTGAGAATGCGCTGCTGATAAAGCAAACGCTTAACTAAACTTAACGTAAGCTAAACTTAGCGTTTAACTTTTAAAATTGATATTGGTGCGTCACTTGCATTTTAAAAGTTTAAGTTTTGTTTCAAGCGATTCTAAAAAGAAAATACAAATTGCATTTTAGTTTTTAAATGTGGTGTATTTAAAAAATATAACCAAAAACTTTTTAAGGTAGTTTTCAACAAGTATAATAGAACATAATATTTGTATTTCAACTAATATGTTTATATATAATATTATAAATATATTGGGTCCTTACATATGAAATTAACGTTTTGTCGTACTGACCACTTTGATCTGAAATATCACCTATGTGGTTAAGAATTCCAAATTCAAATTTATAAATTAATTTAGCTGGACATTTGAGTTTTGAAAATAGTCATTTATTTGTTTTTTTACTCATTATTTTTTTCTTTGGCGTTCTATAATGGAAAACATGAAATATCGGTATATTTACGAGTACGAGTTCTACCGTGGCACCAGTGCTGCAGAAACAGCTCGTAGGATTAATGACGTGTACGGCGCCGTTGTTACAAAAGAAAACACGGTTGTTTTTAAGCTCACAGTTTTCATTCTGGAAATTTCGACCTTCAGAACCGACCCCGTGGACGGCCGGAGACCAAAGTGGAAAGTGAAGAGTTAAAGGTTATTGTGGAAGCTGATCCATCACAAAGCACTTCAGAGATAGCTGCAGGCTTTGGGGTAAGTGAAAACTGTATTAATCCACTTGAAGCAAATCGCAAAAGTAAAAAACTTGAACGATACCTCATGAATTGAGTGAATCGGACTTGCAAACACGCATCGAATGATGTCGTACTTTGCTCAACCGACACAAAAATGAAGGGATTTTACATGAAATCGAGAGCGCTCGTTTCAATGGCTGAATCCTGGAGACCCAGCCAAATCCCGCACTAAACTAAAATTGACTTAAGTGTTTGGTGGACTAGCGCCGGTGTCGTTCACTACAGCTTTCTAAATTTTAGCAGCAAAATTACAGCAGATACCTGTTGTCAACATCTGCAAACCATAAAGGAAGAAATAGCTGCTAAATAACCGAGATTGGTCAATTGCTCTAGGCCACTGCTGCTTCACGATAATGCAAGACCACACACTGCACAACAAACGGCCACTAAGTTAGATGAGCTACAATTGGCATGTCTGCGACATCCACCCTACACCCCGAACCTTGCTCTAACAGATTATCATTTTTCCTGAATTTAGATAACTTCTTACAATGAAAAAAATTCAACTCCCATTCAGCAGTCCAAACCGCCTTCAAAGAGTTTATTGATTCTTGCCCCCATGTTTTTTTTTTTAGTAAATGGATTAATGAACTACCTATGCGATGGCAAAAGTGCATATATAACAACGGTGCATACTTTGATTAATTAAATACCTATATTTTACAAAAAAATTGACTTTATATTCCTCCCGTACAAAATGCCAATTTCATATGTAAGGACCTATTATAATTCTTCTAACCGTTTATTTGTGACTCAACCTAAACGGTTGAACCAATTTTAATGAAATTTTGTGTGCGTGTTTAAGTTGATTTGAGAATGGTTTAGATTCAGAATTACACCTGGTAGGTGGCGCTGTTGTCGAGATCCAGAAATCACCCGAGCGCAGCCGGGTGGAGCGCTGATATTAGTATATATATATAATTTGGCATAATAATTAATTTATAATTTTGTATATATATAATTTATCATTTCTAATGAATAGGTTATACTTCAGGGATGGCTTTTACTTTTTTTAAAGGCTTTATTTTATCTTATCTTTGTAATGGAGTATTGTAACCATTTCACGTATTGTCTGTAAAATTATTCATAAATGTTTTTCATAGAGGTTATTTTACAGACCTTCATCTCACTTAGATTTAATTAAAGTTACGAAGTATGCTCTCGTTACCTAAAATATAAAAAATAGAAAGTTTGAAGGGTATAATTAAAATTCAACAAAGCTACGACCCCTTTGAAGTAAATTAAAGGCTGAAACAATTAATTTCAGTTGGTTATTTAGAGCTGCACTGTCACTACTTTGTTGTAACATCTCTTTCTTTAGAAATACGAAACTTGTGTTCTATTTCTTATTTGTTCCTTAACAAGTCCCAATTGAGAATTCTCAGATATCTTTTCCTTAATTTTAAAGCATGAAAAACTGCAACAGGTTTACGGTAAATAAATGTATTTAGCGACTGAGGAAAAGGAAAAGGAAGAAAGGAAGGCAAAGGTTCTTGATTCCGGGAGATAGTCCGACAATCTAAACTCTAATTACGTATTGGTAAAATAAATAATACAAGCTAGCAAAAAGTCTCTATGGATAGTACGTTTCGTTACATCTATGAATGGTAAGTATACATTTGAGACCCATGTCAATTGCAAATGAATCGTAATGTGCACTACTGACTGTAAAATTTAATATGGGCAGCTGTGAAATAATTCATGACATTTTGAGTTAAAATCAGTTAGTAGTTAATTTTTATCCCAAGCGATGAAACTTTTGAGTTGTTAGGTTTGCGATTGTTTCTGTCAAAAAATGAATACTCCTTTTTTTGTCCGTCTGTTATGCCTTTCTATTGTATGAAAACTCTTTATAGAAATTAAGTAATTCAATTTCGACCACATGGGCACATTTTAAACTTACCTATTAACATTCTATAGCTTATTCTTCTAAAGTCATGTAACTATGAAAGATGCACGATATTTTCATGATAAAATCAAACGAAATGCGCATATTTTTACTGGATACTGGTTTTTTTCTGGCAATGAGACATTAGTTCTCAATCCTCTGCGGTGACAACACACCTACATTTTAATAAATAATATTTGCTAAAAGTTTCTTTGGGCCACAGGATTTACTTTTTTAGAGTAGAGGGGACAAACGAGCATGAAGTTCACCTGATGGTAAATGTCGACTGTCACGCATGAAAAACTGCAACATCAAGGGAATCGCAGGTGCACTGCCGGCCTTTTAGATAGGAGTAAGCTCTTTTCTTGAAGGTTTCTAAGTCGTATTAATCCGGAAAAATCACTAATGTTGGACGATTTCACATGGGAGTAGTGCGGGGAAGAAAACTTCTCGTAAATCGCATAGTGGTGGACTGCCAATCATGCAGATGGTACGGATGGAGTATTGTCGCGATGTACGATGGTGAAATTGAGCGGCTGAAATTAGTACGTACAATTCCTCAGAGTATTGCCCATTTTAGATGCGTTAAAAAAGACTGACTGACTCTTTTTTATCGCATCTGAAACTGACAATGTGAAGAGATGTTGCATCTTTTTGATGCAACATTTCTTCACAGTGTCAGTGAATCAAAGTGATCGGAAAGAACTCGGTTGCCGACGTTTCTAACCACTCTGCGCTGGATGCGATCAAATGGAAGGAGCTGGCACTGGGGAGCCCCGGCCCAGAGATGGGAATAGTATTCCATGCGAGGCTGAAGTTGCACCTTATAAAGTTGCACGCGGTGTGCCGCCATGAAATAATGTCCACCCTGCTGAGCACGCCAAGCTTTTTAGAGGTCAGTTACGCCTTCTCTTCCAAGTGACCGTAAAACTGCACATTACTCGATATGTCGACATCAAGAATTTCTATACTGGCTGAGGCAACAAGGGGAGTACCCTCAAACTGAGGAGATACGACAGAAGGGTTCTTTTTAGCGGTATACGCGTAAACTTGTCTTCTGGGGATCGAACTGGGCAAAATTTAGTCGACCACAATCTAAGACTTTGTTGAACAAAGTCTGGACTTTAGACATACGCTTGTTCCGGTACTCAGTGACATTTTTCCGAGAAATATTGGCACGGCCGGTGTATAAAGCATCACCAGTGCTGACGTCCGCATTGCTATGATTGTTACCAGTTTGCAACATATCATTGTTATGCAGAAGAAACAGCGTTGGTGATAACACGCAGACTTGTGCAACACCAGCGTTTATAGGCTTGTAATCACCTTCACAAGCACTACACAATGCTCGTGAAAATTTAGCGAGATATACAATTTTATTGTGGTTGACCCTCTTACGCTTTTTTGTTGCAAATTCGATTGATCCCAGTCCACGATTATGCGTCATAGGGCGAGCTGTAGCGACACAAAAGAACGTATCTCATTATCACTTAAGGCGCGCCGCAATCTGAAACTGTGCCGCAGACTTCTGCTTACTCTGTATCAAGCGTTATGTTAATCATGTTACGTTCAAGCTCTCGAATATAGGTCGACAGGCTGTAATGATACGCGAATGATCACAAGGGTGAAAACTGGCAGCGATCACCAAATTGTTAGAGGCACACTGAACCTGAATGTTAAGTTGGAGAGGTCTCGTTTAATGAAGTCAACGCTCCGTCCCCCTCGTGCTCTGATCCAAAATCCCGAAACTTTTCAGCTCGAGTTACGTAACCGCTTTCAGTGCCTAGAAAATTGCGACGCAGTGGATGATATGACAATCTCGTGGAAACTTTCCATACGTTCGGAGTTGAGTTCTGCAAGACCCGCCGCAGAAGAACACAAAAACTCCCCGATAACACTCTTAATCTCATGGCTGTTAGACGGGAGATGAGGTTTAACAGATTTGACAGCATACAGACTTTAGCACTATGCTCAATGATCTCAATAGTGCCTCCCAACGGATAGGTCTTAAGATGAACATGGACAAAACAAAGATCATGTTTAATGTCCATATCACACCTATGCCGGTAGTTTTTGGGAGCACTAAGCTCAAAGTTGTTGACGAGTACGTTTACCTGGGACAAATAGTCCGACTAGGTAAGTCCAACTTCGACCGAGAGGTAAATCGACGGATTCAACTCGGCTGGGTAGCGTTAGGAAAATTACGATGCATCTTCTCGTCAGGTATACCTCAAAACCTGAAAACTAAGTTGTACAACCATTGCGTGTTGCCAGTGATGACCTACGGAACCGAGACGTGGTCCTTCACTGCTGGTATATAAGGACTCTCAAAGTCCCTCAGCGAGTTATGGAGAGGGCTATGCTCGGAGTTTCTCTGCGTGATAAACTTAGAAATGAGGATATCCGCAGTAGAACCAGAGTGAACGACATAGCCCAACGGATTAGTAAGCTGAAGTGGTAATGGGCCAGCCATATAGCTCGAAGAACCGACAATCGTTGGGGAAGAAGGGTTCTCGAGTGGCAGTCTCATACCGGTAGGCGAAGTGTAGGGCGACCCCCCACTAGATGGAGTAACCTGGTAAGACATGCAGGAAGTCGATGGATGCAGGTGGCTCATGACTGTGCTCTGTGGCATACCTTGGGAGAGGCCTATGTTCAGCAGTAGACTTGTGAAGGGCTGCAGTGATGATGATGTTCATCCCAAATAGCCTTTATACGTCCCACAGCTGGGCCCGGGCCTCTTCTGTAAATGTAAATGTAAGGCGAAGACTTTGATCGTACAACCTGTACGTGTAATAATATAGTTTCTGGGTCTATTATAACAATTGTTATTATTTGGATTTTCAGTTATATAAATGTACGATTGTTCGTGAGTGAATTAGGGTCTTTACCGAATATGAGTGCTGTGGTGCCCCAAAGATCAACACTTAGGTGGGATTCTTTTTACATCACACAAGAGCGCTATTAACAATTTGTAATTTATAGTACGAATTTCCGTGTTTTTTAACGTTGTGTGTTAGTCAAATATATATTTGTTTATTTCTCTTTTATTCTCAGTTTTTGTGAGAGTTGTTTTGTAAGAAAATGTCCGCCATGCGCTGCAATACATGTTAATGCTGGAAAGGATCGATTTCGGGTTATTCACGTACTGTGAAATTTACAGCGAGTACTCAGCCCACGAGCTTTTGTAATTCCCTGAGCTACATGGCTACTATGTAGCACTGATACCGCTTTTGTATATTGCTTTTATATATTTAGCCTATAATACTGGAGGGGATTGATCCTGCGTAGCTCGTGTACTATAACTTCCCTCTTATGGAATAAGCACACGAACATACAATTCACATGTTGGTAAGTGGATCCTGAGGCCCATATACATCTGCATTTATTCTCAATTAAGAATCAAAATGCAGGTTGTTACCCCAGACGATTAAGTTGGAACCCCTCACTAAAAGGATCTCGTGTTCTAGAAACTCACCCAACATATTAAACACAGCAGCATTAAGAATACAACCAGACACAAATAGTGACACATAATATGCCTGTATTTTATTAACAACAAGTTCGTTGTTAAAAATCAAGTCCGTAAGCATGTGAAAAAATAATATTTATACGTACCTATTATATGTATACCTATTATACTTATATTCAAGACTGCCTCGTTGGTCTAGTGGTTGTAGTAGTGTAGTGTAGTACTAATCAGGTCCTGGATTCGAATCCCGGGTCGGGCCAAAAAATAAATTATTGAGTTTTTCTGTCAAGAAATTCTCAGTAGCTGCCCGGAGTCAGGAAGTTGGCGGTGTCTCACCCCCGTACCTCTGAAAGCATGTAAAGCCGTTGATCCTGCGCCCGATCTCTCTCCGGTCATGTTGGTTTACCGTCCCGTCGGGTTATGAGAGTGAGGGAATAGAGAGTTACTACTACACTACGCTTGGGCACTATAATCCTGTCCTGCGCTGATGGCTAGCCTTCGTTGAGACAGGCCGCCGTGGCTGGGATTCGGTCTGGAGGACATTATTATTATAATAACTATATTTATATATATAAATTGTTCCTTTCATATTTTGATTATTGCTGCACCGCTTCCTGTATGACTATTACTTTTAAGACTAATGGTTGACTGGAAGAGAATTCCCCACGGCATTAAGTCTGCCATATATTCTACTGTGTGCATGAAAGTGTAAATAAATAAAAAAAAAAAATTGGTTGCCTGTAAAGTCGGTATACGGGCGAAAGTTTTACGTGACAACGACTTTGAGTGGTAAAATAATTTTAATGTGAATATTCATTCGTATAGTAGGAAGAAGGATGAAATAACACTTTTTATGTCTGTCTCTCTCGCTCTTAGGCGGGCTAACCATGCCCGAGTGGAAGGGACGCGTGCCTCTCACTCGCTCTCATTGTGAGCGCATAACGTGAGCGGAGCGTAACGCAGTTTCTTGAAGTGTCACCCGGCAAACCAATTTATAAGACGTTGTCACGTCAAAAATAGTTCAGTAAAAACGCTGCGGTAACTTTGTTGCTATAGCATTATCATGAGTCGGTAGTCATTTTACCCGACTGGCCAAGGGGGGACGGTAATCCAGGAGGGAGATCGGGCGCAGGACCAACAGCAGCAGCAGAAAATATCTTGTCGAAAAAACTCAGTCACTGATTCATAATCGACCTAGTAATTAATAACCGCTTTCACGACTTCGAGACTAATGAGGCAGTTCAAGTATATTTATGCATACGTACAGTGTGTATAAATTTTTATTGTATATGTATAAGACGTATGCGAATATTTATTTATTTTAAGCGAATGGATGCCAATTCAATATTAATGTAAATAAACCGCCATTGCTGTGTGCGTTTGCATTGCGTATCGAGTAAACATCAACGAGCAATTGGTGCATAAGGTTTATGTCGATAAGCGGGCGCTTTGGCTACAAATGAGCTGAGTTATTCGCTGCTGGTGCGGGCGTTTGTGAATTGCTTAAATTGAAAAAAGTCAATATGTTGTGTACGAAACGAAATACACAACATGCAAACTACACAGTATTAAGCTGATGTAATAAGCTGGTATTCTGTAAGATCATGGTCCATTCCCTGCCGAGCGGAGCCATTCGTGCTTTAACTATAATGTCGCTACAGTTTGGCTATATTACCTAAAGTGCATGATCGTTTGCCCCCACTTGTATAAATACAATTCTTATCTTCTGCCACCTCTCTCCCTAACGATTAATGAATTCTTCTATGCTGCCACTACCAGACTGACCGTCTAATTAAAAATATATTTTATTATACATTATTCATGGTTTTAAAGCCCAGTGAATATATCAAAATTGCTAACTTGATTCAGTGCTAACAATTTAATAGTGGAGGGTTCTAATGAATCAGTGATCTAGCGACAGGAGTTGGGAATTAATGTTCTTGTTGTAGTTTCGAACTTAGCTAGCCGTTTCATACTTGAATGCACTCTCAGCAGGACTTTATTTGTACAGTATAGTTATATAGTTTCTAATACTAATTAGTTTTACAATGAAAAATATAGTCCACTCAATAGTAAGCGGATGCTCGAAGACAGCTACGTAAATTTTGAATTAGAATTAAAATGATAATGTTTTCTTATATTTACGCGAACACTATACATTGATTAAAACTACTTTTACGGATTTTATCGCGTTTTATTTATATTAATTTAGGGGTCTAATAACAAAGGCGGCGACGTTTCGCGTACTTTACAGCACCCATGGTCACGGGGGACTGAGGTGACTGACGTCCCGATGTCAAAGTTAACCCGGAGTACCTTCAGCTTTTTAATTATTGTCTTTGGTCAGATCTACGCAGAATGAACTAAATGTGTTTTGAAGTCTTGCAGTGGTATGCTTGGGTTTAGTTTTAATTTTATTAATTATAGGATCCCAAGCAGGTGGTAGTACCCAGCCTCCTTCTCTATTGAAATTAGGATGTTTTTTAATTTCAATAGCCTCACATATCATCCTTGGTAGGAATCGATGTTCTTTCGCGAGGATTTGTGGTCTATAAAATTTGATGTAATGGTTGGGGCCATCTAGGATATGATCGGAAACTGCAAACTTCCCGGATTGTTGATGCTTCACGTCAGCTATGTGTTCTTTTACACGAGTTCTAATTGATCTCTTTGTTTGCCCTATATATGAGAGACCACAATCACAATCAAGCTTGTACACTCCTGCATCTTGTAGAGGAATATCACACCTGACGGATAGTAAGAACTGACTAATCTTCTTCGGCGGCTTGTAGAATGTTCTAATGGAAGCTCGCTTCAAGATGTAGCCAATCTTGTCTGTGACACCTCTGACATATGGTAGTACAGCAGGCACACGCTCGACTGTGGCCGGCTTCACTCGGTTACTGTGACGGAGGTGCGGGACCCGAAGCTTGTTGTCGTGCAGAACCTGCTTGACGTGCTGAAGCTCGGCGACCAGGTGTTTGCTGTCACAGATCCCTCGTGCTCTCTGTAACAAAGATTTGCCAACAGTAGCTAACTGTGAAGGATGGTGGTGAGATTCACCATTTAAGTATCGGTTTGTATGGGTCTTTTTTCTATACACAGTATGACCTATGGTGTTGTTAGAATTTCGGATGACTAACACATCTAGGAAAGATAAGGAATTATTTGCCTCTAATTCCATAGTAAATTGAATTTTAGAGTTTATGGAATTAAGATGTTCTAAAAATGCAGTTACTTTGTCTGATGGTAAAATTGTGAAAGTATCGTCTACATACCGCTTGTAGAACCTTAGGGTAACAGGTGCAGTAAGGAGGGCTTTCTCCTCAAAGTCTTCCATGAATATATCGGCGACGATGGGAGATACAGGTGAGCCCATCGCAACACTATCTTCTTGCTTGTAAAACTCTTCCTTCCACAATAGATAGCCAGATGTAAGGCAATGTCTTAGTAGTACTGCATATTCTGGTGGCATGTTATTTTCATCTAGTTTCCTAGTTATAATTGAGATGCAGTCTTCAACAGGTAGGCGTAAATAGAGACTGAACATCAAAACTGACCATGGTTTCATCATCATGGTTTCGGAATTAAAATGATATCAGTGAATGAACTTAGCGGCTTTATTGATATCTATTGGCGTTTTCCATAGAGCATTTGCTTAAATTAATAAGTAAAAATTAAAAAAAATCCCGTACATTTTATTAACACTAACACTATAGCTTGAAAAGTTCTTAAAATTATATCCATTCTCAAAGTAGACTATCCATCTGATCAGGACACGGTTATAATGCCCGAGTGGATGCGCATGCATAGGTGCACTCTTTATTCCCTCACGCTCGTAGTCTGATGGGACGGTAATCCGACACGAACGGAGAACGATCAGGCGGAGGTTCAATGGCTTTACGTGCTCACCAAGGTATGGGGTGAAACACCGCCAACTTCTTGACTCCAGGCTACTCTTGAGAATTACTTGACAGAAAAACTTAATAAGTGATTTTAGCTTAACGACCCGGGATTCGAATCAAGGACCTCAAGATCAGCAATCGCGGTTAACATCACTAGACAAACAGGACAGACACAAATTCTTATAACAGACACAAAAACACAAACACGAACGGTAACGTTCAGTATCCCTAGTGTTTAGCAATAATGTTTTTTCTTTTATTCCTATTAATTCTTAATCTTTATATCGAGTGACGTGCAGTTTCGTGGTCACTTGGAAGGGAAGGCCAAATTGGCCTCTAAAAAGCTTGGCGTGCTCAGCAGAGCGGGACAGTATTTCATGCCGGCACACCGCCTGCAACTTTACAAGGCGCAGGTTCGGCCGCACATGGAATACTGTTCCCATCTCTGGGCTGGGGCTCCCCAGTACCAGCTCCTTCTACTTGACCGCATCCAGCGCAGAGCGGCTCGAATCGTCGACGACCGAGTGCTTTCCGATCGGCTCGATTCACTGGCGCTGCGAAGAGATGTTGCATCTCTTTGCGTATTTTATCGCATCTATCACGGGGAGTGATCTGAGGAATTGTTCGGATTAATCCCAGCCGCCAAATTTCGTGAACGCACTACACGGCAAACGTCCCGATACCATCCACACCATCTGGATGCTTGGCGGTCCACCACTGTACGTTTCACAAGGAGTTTTCTTCCACATACAACCTCTCTGTGGAATAGTTTACCACCGGCGATTTTTCCGGACCGATACGACCTGGGGACCTTCAAGAAAAGAGCTTACTCCTTTCTAAAGGGCCGGCAACGCACCCGCAATTCTCCTGGTGTTGCGGTTGATCATGGGCGGCGGTAGTCACTTAACATCAGGTGAGCCGCATGCTCGTTTGCCCCTCTTCTATAAAAAAAAATCTAAATGCGTTAAATACACAGTCTGAAAGTACGACAATAATTATATATATTGTTTATATGGAGTGGCGCTAGTTGTCACGGCGAACATCGAGCTCCGTATTAAATTTATTTAAATCAAAAACTAGTGTTCTATACACAGTAAATCATTGCATTCCATATAAAAATAGATACGATCGAGCGGTGGAAATATTATCCCAGTGAAAACTAGTGTAAATCATGTGAAAATCAATCGGTATTGATAGGGTAGATAACACCGTAATAAAAGTACGAAGTGACCAAGTGCAGGTGAATTAATAAGTGTCCTCTCCATAGTCTTTCTACAAACTATAACGTAAGTGAAAAACTAATCCATAAAATATTGAATTTGCTATTTTTACACAACTGGTAAAACGTTATCTGTTCAAATTTGTAAACACAAGTCAGCTGACCAATCAGCTGATTCTATTCTATCTTCTCAAAGTGAACTAAATGGCGTTGTAAATCGCCATCTACCGGAAAAGCAAAGAACTAAAACTAATCTAATGATTAATAGACAATCGATGATAAATCGCATGCTTTCTTAGATAAGTAAAATAATAGTCCAGCTACACAATAGCAACACAATAGATGGCGATAAGTCAAAAACAATAATAATTTTAATTGGTTTTACACGAGAAAGGAAAGACTTCAAAATGTCGAAAAATTGTTTTAAATGCGGAGAAGAAATAACAAAAAGGGACTTTATTGAATGCTCCAACTGTAAGAAACTCTTTCACTTAGACTGCACAAGCATAGGAGAAAAGTTTTTCTTCTTATTAGATGTCGAAAAAAGACAAAAATGCCTATGCGATTTATGTAAATATCATATACTACCAAATTTAGTCCAACAAAATATAAATATACCCACAACTAACTCTTTCGATGCACTAGACGTGGATGACGAGTACACAGAATTTGTCACCTTTCGTCGGAAAAATAAAAAACTATCAGAATCACTTCCAGATTTATCAGACTCATTTATGTCAACGACTAATACACACTCTCATTCATAAAATTTACAAAAAACATCTCGCAGTCTACCAGACGACGACTTAAGAGATTGCTTAATCATACAAGAGTTAAAAGAAGAAGTTTCAAGGTTACGTACAGAACTAATTACAGCGAACAAAGAGGTGGACAATTTAAACATAACGAATAGAAAACTTACCAAAAAAATTTTAGAACAAGAAAAAATCATAAAACTCTACAAAAGTGTTAGTACCGACGACGTAAAGTTGAGAAAAACAGCCAATAATTCCTATAACTCAACACCTTTAAGTAAACCCAAAAAACAAAACAGGAGAAGTTTAAAGTCAGATACACGCCATAGTTTCGAATATGTTGAACGAATAAAGCTTAAAGAAACACTGCCTGCTACTCAACCTGAAAAGTATGTAAATGATTATATCGAATCCCTAACCTCAAAAATTAAGACTAGTGAAGAAACTTGCGAATATCCACCGAAAAGGAAACTATGCATCATTAGTAGCATTCGTAGCAATAAAATGGCGACTACAATGAGAAACCACTTCGAAACGCAAAACATCTGCCACTAGCGCATAACGGGAGGTGGTATTAACCAACTGTTAAATGGTCTACAAACAAAACTTATGAATTACACCCTTAATGATTTTTGTATTTTAATTGTAGGTGGAACCGATTTTGATGTTTCCAAAAATTATAATGATTTAGTTACGAACATAAGGAAGACTCTTTTGACCGTTCAGCACACAAACATCTTGATATTTCTGCCTACTTTTAAATTTTGTTACCACTCTAATATTTATAATAGACGAATTGAAACCTTTAATAACCTTTTATACTCCGATAATATTAATTTTGAATATTGTTACATTTTAGACTCCAAAAAAAATTTAAACTACTCTACTCATATGTTCTCAGGTTATAATGGAAAATTAAATGAACGCGGAATAAAGACAATTTTGCAAGACATAAACGAATTTATAAGAACATCTGATGATGTAACATTGAGTGAAAATTGACGAATAGAAGATATCTCTGATCTAAAAGTAATAACGTTACAAGAAACTAAAATTATTACAGAGAAGTCTTCCTTTCGCCACAAAATGCTATAAAATTATGTGTCAAAACATTCAATGTCTTTCTAACAAAATTGATGACTTAAACTTATTGTTAATGGAAGTTAAAATAGATATATTAATCGTAAGTGAACATTGGTTATTACCTATTAACTATCATTTTTACGCATTAGAGGGCTACGAACTACGTGTGAAGTATTTGCGGCAAAAACATATACACGGTGGGGTTGGTATCTTTGTTAGAGAAAACATGAAAACTAAAGAACCTTTAGACATTCAATTATTCACAGTAGAATTTATCGTGGAATTGTGTGCGTTGGAGATTACTGAATCTAACTTATTGATTGTGGCCATCTATCGCTGTGAGAGAGAAATAGAAACATTTTTCGTTCAAATGCAAGCTTTACTAAACCACTTATCGAAACATGCTCATAATAAAAAAAATATCATAGCGGGCGATATAAATATAGACATCATACAACATATGACAGGATACAAAAATTTCTCGTAGACTTATCAATATTTTAAAATCATTCGGGTTGCGCTGTCTTATGGAAACTCCTACACGTGAGACCCAAAACAGTAAATCATGCATTGACCAAATTATAATTTCTAAAAATACATACATGACGGCTTTTGTACAAAATTATGACTTATCAGACCATCACGCATTAATTGGACAAATACCAGGGCAAGAGAACATAAATAGAAATAATATTACTTATAAAATAAACAAACGATGTTTTAATGAGAATAATATGAAAAAATTCAGAATTAAACTAAATGAAATTAATTGGTTTAATATAATGACCTCAACGAGTGATATAAATACAAACTGTAATAAATTTCAGAACCAAATCAAGTCTATTTTAGATGAACATATTCCACGACAATTGTATAAATTACAAAATAAAGAAAAGACAAGATGGGCAACAAAAGGCATTAAAAAATGTTGCTACAACAAACGTATTTTACGTTATCTTACTAACTACTATAATAATGAAGCCTTAAAATCTTATACAAAAATCTACAGCAAAATACTAAAAAGAATAATAGTCACAGAAAAAAGAAAATCTTACATGAAAAGAGTGCAAACGTCACGTAATAAATATAAAACTATGTGGGCTATGATAAATGAAAAAAACTTTACGTTTTAACTATAACATCTCCAAGTAAAGTTGCAAACTTATTCAATAATTATTATATAACTATAGGTTCAAATAACTGCTCCTCTCTAAATAAGCGGCCATCTCGAGTATCCTTGCCAAATTCACTATATCTTAGTAGTGTTACAGAAGCTGATGTAAAAAAAGTGATAATGGGACTAAAAAGAAACAATTCTTGCGGATATGATGAAATCTCAGCTACTCTACTCATATATTGCGTAGATGAGTTTGTAAAGCCCTTAACTTTTCTTATAAATCAATCGTATAAGAATGGCGTTTTTCCGGAAAATCTAAAATTTGCCGTGATAAAACCTATTTTTAAAAAAGGCGATAAAACTGCTGTATCCAATTATCGCCCCATTGCATTACTGTCAGTAATTTCAAAAATTTTTGAGAAAATAATTTGTAGTAAAATATATAATTTTTTTGAAAAATACAGCGTTTTTAGTAAATATCAGCATAGTTTCCGAAAAAATCATTCTACTACGTCCGCTGTATTTGACTGCATCTTAGAAATTCAGAATGCTCTAAATTAAGGAAGATGTGCTATAGCTATTTTTATGGACATGTCCAAAGCATACGACCGCGTTTTGCATGGATCATGTATACGAGGAAAACCGCACGAATGGCTCTCTTCTTATCTTGCGAATAGAAAACAGTACGTGCAGGTATCACATTTAAATCAATATCGAAAACTGATATATGACATAAATTCGTCCACTGCAACAGTAACAGGTTCTATACCGCAGGATAGTGTTCTGGGATGCTTGTTGTTTTCTATTTATATCAACGAACTTCCTTCAGTAACACCACATAGAGTCGTTTTGTTTGCAGATGACGCGACAGTTATAATTACTTTTAAATAAAAAAAATCTAAGTAGTTTGCAGGAAAAAATAACACAATGCTTTAGAAAAATTGTAAATGAATTAGAGGTTTTAGGCTTATTACTAAATTTTGAAAAGACCAAAATAATGCAGTTTCGTCCATATCAGAGATCAGAAGTCCCGCTCGCTATATCTTACCAAGGTATAAATATTGAGGAAGTTCGCACATTTTCATTCCTCGGGATAATAATAGACTCAATTTTTTCGTGGAAAACTCATGTAGAAAGAGTTGTGAGTAAGTTGAGCAGTTTTTGCTATGCCCTGCGTGAGCTACGTAAGGATACTAATGAGCAGTGCGCACTTACTGCGTACCACAGCCACGCAGCTGCCTGGATAAGATACGGCATCATATTCTGGGGAAATTCTACCGAGGTAAACGCGGTATCCATGCTCCAAAAACGCTGCCTTAGAATCGTCACATTCGCAGCTTCAAGAGATTCATGTCGAAGGTTGTTTCCCAGATATAACTTACTAACTGTAACGAGCATTTACATTTATGAATTATGCCGATTTGTTAGGAAAAATCCTCAGTATTTCCAGCGATTTGAAGATAGACCCAGTCAATACGGCACACGCCGAGGTTATAATCTGGTTGCTCCCACCACACATCTCACATTATATAAAAATGGTCCCTACTACATGGCCATAAGGGTTTACAATCATTTACCTAATACAATAAAAGCCCTCCAGTGTTGTAAATTTGAAATAGTACTCAAGAAAATGCTTATTGTAAAATCATATTACAGTTTGAATGAATATTTTAATGATGAATTATAAATCAATTTTTATTATTTGACAATTTTCTTTATTTATTTACTTTCATGACATCTCGGTCGAGCAAGTTACTCTGTTTTAAAAATCGCTCCGTATTTTTATATCAATAATCAGTGTTAAGTTAAACGAATCCTAAAAATCTTTTAATATTCTATTTGTGTGGTATCTAAACAATAAGACTCTGAATAGTGTATAGTACAAATTCCAAAATTATAGCTTTTTTCGAAATAAAAGTGAACAACAATTTTATCACCAAGAAATTAATCACAAGTGTAGGGTAAGTGGTAAAGCCAGCAGCGCAGAGCATACGCGCGGTTAAGTGTTCGACGTAACCGTGAAAACCGTTTGCAGTGTGCGTAACGTATCGCAGAGTCGATATTTTCAAAGACTAGTGCGGTGCATATTGGGCAGTTCAGCATAATTTGTATTACTATATCTGAGACGATATATTTATTACCTAATTGGCCATGAAGTGCGCAGGTTGTCTGAAGGTTACTAAGAATGCAAGTGTCATTACATGTACATCGCCAAAATGCGAAAAAACATATTGCTCGTACTGTATTAATTTAACATCAGTTACAGTGGAGGGTAAAAAGTGCTGGAAGTGCCCCGAGTGTAGTGCTTCCAAGAAAAAAGGCGGCGATAACACCCAAACGCCAATACGCTCCAACCCGGATTCGCAAAACGTTACGATGCGTAAAAAGGATGTCTCTGACTGTCAGACTCCTGAGACAGAAATAAGAGAATTAACAGCGGTAATCGCTCGCTTAACTAGTGAATTTTCGACACTAAAAACAAAGTTGGATGAAGTGACGCACTCTCTATGCCATTGTCATGAAAGGATGGACGAGTTAGTGCGGGGCATGTCAGCCAATGAAAATCGCTTGACAAAACTAGAAAAACGCGATCAGGAAATTATAAACTTGCACGCATCTGTGGCCCATCTACAGAATGAGCTCAATATACAAGCACAACAGGTGCTCCGCAACGAGATAGAGATCGTCGGTATACCAGAAGGTAATAATGAAAATCTAGAACATATTGTTAAGGTGGCCGCTCAAAAAGTTGGAGCACAGTTGGAAGACGCTGACGTGGACTGGATTACCCGCGTTGGACCTCGGCGCCTGGCTGTACCACCTAATGTTCCGGATGGTGGCAGTAGAATGCCCCGACCCATCGTAGTGCGTTTGCTCCGGCGATCCAAGCGCGACCAGGTACTAAAAGCCTTCAAATCAAGAAAGACCCTCACCAGCGCAGACCTGGGAATAATTGGCTCGCCGATTAAAGTTTTTTGTAATGAACGACTTACGAAAGAAAATAGACTTTTGTTTCGCGAAGCCAGAGCGAGAGCCAAAACCCATGATTACGCTTTCTGCTGGTGCAACCAGGGTGCAATATATATTAGGAAACGAGAAGGGAAAGCTGCAACACTTATTAGAACTAAACACGATCTGGACCGTCATCTGCCAACTAAAGAGGATATCTAAAAACTATTATAAACACATCGTATCTCTATTCTTCTTGAGTGGTGCAAAATATATGTCAGTCTTTTTGAATTATTCTGTTTCTGATATCATTTTTAAAGGACCTTATTCAATTGCACTCAACTGCCTTACTGTAATGATTGAAAAGATACCAAGTTGTACATGTTTAACGGCATTGAAATCTTGGGTAAGCTTTTGTACTTTAATACTGTATAATCACATTATCACGAAAAAATTTATGAATCATATCTCCAGTAACATACATATTGATTTACATGTTCACATATATATGCATACATTTATTATAACAATTTATTTAATACACTTCTTAATAATAATCATATTATATTATACTATTTGTATACTGCGTATAAATGCTTTAATAATTCTACACTCCTATATTACAACAATATTTGGAATAGAATTCAAAGATCACTCATCAGTACTTTCAAACACCTTATCACTGCTTTGGGAAAATAGTGAAGCAAAATTTAAATGTGCCATTGAATTAACATATGTATGGTATACCTTGTTTTTGGATAACTTATCGAACTAAAAGAGATAGATGATAATTTTGAATCTGAATTAGACTCGATAAAGATTAATTGCTATAATGTTAGTGAACTAGAGCTGTGTAAAGCCAAATTTTCTCAAGAACATAACTTTAAATTAATAAATTTAAATATTAGGAGTATTCAAAAGAATTTTGATAATTTCTTGGTAGCGATGCGACGAACAGGTATTGTTTATGATGTTATAATCTTAACAGAGTGTTGGCTAAATGATATGATAAATATTCACCAGCTGCAAGGATATAACGTCTATAAATCTGAAAATAACTCAAACCAAAACAGTGGTGTTGTAATTTACGTTAGGGACATATGGAGAGCAACGGTTTCCGAACCATGCATTAACAATTCTAGTTGTTTAGCGGTACAAATTCTAGACACGATTTCTATACTAGCTATCTATCGCTCTCCGTCCTGTAGAAATATAGGAGATTTTCTGGCATCACTTGATTCCTATATGAATTCCGCAGCTAACAGATTCCCCCTTGTAATTACTGGCGATATGAATGTCAATTTATCGGATACTACAAACACTCAGGTTTTGGAATATCAATGTGTTATGGCGGAATATGGTCTACTACCGGCTATTACAGAGCCTACCAGAGGAAAATCATGTCTCGACCATATCTATCTTTCAGATTCTGAACTAAGCCGGAAACCAGTCGGCATTGTCTGTCAGTCTGATATAACAGATCACTATCCGGTTATGTTGGGTCTGAATTTAAATAAAATCAAACCCCTGCGGCCGAGCCGAACAGTTCTCAAAAGAGATTTCGAAGGAATTAAAAAAGACCTCTCAACTTTTGACTGGGCTGTAGTTACCGACAAAAAAGAGGTGAATGAAGCGACAAGCATTTTCACAAATATATTAATGAATACATTAAATAAGCATACGCATGAAGTGAGACTAACCAGAAGAGAATATAATTTAAAACCCTGGATCACACCGGGGCTCATCAGATGCATGAAACATAAGGACCGACTTCACCAACGCACAAAGCTTGAACCAGATAACGTTCCGCTTAAGGTTACCTATACCTAGATATCGGAACTTTTTCATTGATCTCTTGCGTAAGTGTAAATTAGATTTTGAAAGCAATAAACTAATCGAAAATAAGAATAACCCACGAAAACTCTGGAAGTCAATTAAATATTTTTGTAATTTTTCCAACAGTAAAAATGATTCCACAGAATTATTAGACATGAAATGCACGTTCCCCACTTGACTTATGTAATAACTATTTTTCAACGGTAGGAGTAAACCAAGCGAATCAAACACTTAATAAAATTAATAAAACTGAGACAAATCTTGCCAGTAAAATACGAATCAATTGTAACCTCACAGAATCATTTTTCATGACTCCCACTGATCCCAAAGAAGTTAGTGCTATGATTATGGGATTACAGAATGACAGGGCTCCTGGTATGGATGGCTTAGCTAACTCTTTAATAAAACATATAAAAGATTCGATCATCCAGGCACTCACCTATATCTACAACCTAAGCCTAGAAAGCGGAGTTTTTCCATATGATTGGAAACTTGCATCTGTTTGTCCTATCTATAAGGGATGTGGCTCAAAGACAGCTATAGAAAATATATCGCTATTAGGCGCTTTTTCAAAGCTACTTGAGAAGCTTGTAAACATAAGGTTAACCGGATATTTGGAATCTCGACAGTTGATCTCGCCAGGACAATTCGGTTTTAGAAAAGGTCGATGTACTGAAGATGCTGTATCCCTTTTAACATCTACGATATCATCAATACTTGACTCTAAACAGAGCTGTGTTGGCGTTTTCTTAGACTTAGCCAAGGCCTTCGACACAGTGTCAATTCCCATACTTTTAAAAAAATTAAACTATATGGGTGTTAGAGGTATTGCCGGTGATTGGTTTCAGAGCTATCTCACGGACCGGAAACAGTGTGTGAGGATTGGTCTGGCTGTGAGTCTGCCACAAAATGTACCTTTTGGTGTACCGCAGGGCAGCATACTTGGTCCTACGTTATTCACAGTCTATATCAATGATATACATGACCTACCCATGGAAAACACCAAAACGATATGTTACGCCGATGATACTGCTATCGTATTCCATGGCTCAACGTGGAACGACGCTTTGTACAGTGCTGAAAGAGGTCTAAAACAGGTCTTTATTTGGCTACAAAATAATCTCTTGACCCTAAATACCAAGAAGACTGTGTACTTATGCTTTCATAAGACAGCAGTCACTGCGCCAGTACAACAAACAGTGGTAAAGATTCATGAGCCTTCTTGCACAAGCAAATCGTGTGCCTGTGAGACCTTGAGTAGATCCGATGTAATTAAATATCTCGGTGTCCTCGTTGATGATAAACTGACATTTGAAAAACACATAATAGCTCTCTCGGCTCGAGTCAGGAAAGTTATTGGTGTTGTAAAGCATCTGCGGGACATAACGGGCTTAAATACTCTAAGATCTGTGTATTTTGCGTTATGCCAGTCGCTTATAACTTACTGTATTACTTGCTGGGGAAGTGCAGCAAAAGCTTTCCTGATCAGAGTTGAGAGAGCGCAACGTTCGGTTATAAAAGTAATGTTAAAAAAGCCGTATAGATATTCAACTTTTGATTTATATAAGGACAGTGGACTATTAAATGTAAGACAACTTTTCATATTGAAGACCACCCTAACTGTTCATAAGTGTACACTGGCATCTCCAGAGTATAAGACATTGTTGAAACGAAGAGTATTCCGCTTGCCAACTCCCGCTATCAACTCTGCTTTCTCTAAACGTTTTGGGCAATTCGTGAGAACTCAAGTGTACAACTCCGTCCTCAAGTTTTGCGATATAAAAGAAAAATCAGTGGTGGAAGCTAAAAGAACCATAACAAAATGGTTACTAACTCTGAGCTACGATAGTACAGAAAACCTAATTAAACCGTAATCTTTATCATATATTTACGTAAATAAAATATATGAATACAGTATGTAATATGCATATGTATCTATAGGAGTTCTAATGTATATATGTTTTATTAATTATTGTAATATTTCTGAATAACAGTATTTTCTTTACTAACAATATTATTTTACCTGTAATAACTTGTTTTTATACATATTAACTTAATATAAATATTTATTTCATTTTATATTTTATTTTATTTTAAAAACAAAAAGCTTACATAATGTAATAACCGTACGTCGACCCAGTGTCAATTAATGAAAGCCACGTGTGATAAGAAAATCGTATCAGGCCCTCACAACACAGGCATGCCTAGTGTGAGGACCACAGAACTATACACCCTTGTTTATACACACCAGCTTAGTTGGTGTGATAAGATCATAGTTTAAAATAATTGTATATTAGAGAATTAAGACTACTGTGCTTCCATTTTATTGTCTTGTATTGTATATTGTGATCTGTACCACCTTAGCTGTAAATAAACATTTTTTCATTTTTTTTTCATTTTCATTTCTATTTACATATTTGACATTGTTAGTATTTTTCATCAAAATTTTTAAACTTTATTTACATATTATAAATGACGAATCATCAGGTGACAATATTTAATGAAATTTATTTTTAAAACAAATGTGTAAGTATTATTTAGTCTGACATTTTATAATATAATTTATATATTGTGTACTATAAATACTACTATAAATACTGTAATTTGAATGAAATGAAAATGAATTCTATATTAATTAAAATTTAAACTCTGTTTTAATATTCTACGCCCGTACAGGGTGTCACATGTTCTGTAAATATATTGTTCCAACTTTATACTTTGTGACATGCAATAAAGAATTATGAATTATAAATATAGCAACTAATTAATTCTTGTATCTATTTACTATACCACCTAAAACCCGGAACCTCGGAACCCGGGTAGCACGCTTCCGGCGAAGCGCTCGCGCGCTTACACGTCAGCAAACCACAACTTCTGTTATATTTGTATTGTATTGAATTAAAATATTTTAATTTTTAATATTTACTTAGTATTTTGCGAAAAACTATTCCTGTATAGTTTCAGTAAGCCTAGTTATGTTTTACGTAAATTTAAATTGATTTTTATAGAATTAGGATGAACGAGTACAAGTCGAATTCGAGTACAAGTACGTTATGTATGGTAAGTGTACAGTACCGGAGACACCTTTTACTGCAAGGAGTCATTCTATTTTAGTCTTCAGAGCTGGCAACACATCTACATTTCGATTTTTAATTGAAGAAAGATGATCCTTTTACCATCACCTAGATTGTTTGTTCTAAAAATTATGAAGACGATGTACGTATGTTTTCATAAAACAAATGCATCCTGTCCGAAGTTCGATTTGAATATAAAAATTCATAGAGTCATGCGACATAAATCCGCGCTGTTCATGTGAGTCTCTTATGCAGGTTAATGTTATAAAATATCTCGGTGTACTTGTTGAAGAAAATTTGGGATTTAAGTCGCACATAGAAGTTCTTTCAAACCGAATTAGAAGGATTATCCATATAATGAGAAAGCTATATTATATAACAAACAAGGCAATATTAAAGTCTGTGTATTACGCACTTTGTCAATCGCTCATAGCTTACTGCATCACATGTTGGGGATGTGCATCCAAAACATATTTAGTACAGATTGAGAGAGCACAGCGGGCAGTTTTAAAGGCCATTGCCTTTAAAACTGCTAACCTAGGAAAACCGTACAGATACCTCACTGCAAGTGTATACGAAGATGCCGGAGTACTTACTGTACGTCAACTCTTTGTGCTGAATACGTCTTTAGCAGTACATACACATTATCTTCAAATGACCACAAGCTACTGACAAATCGCAGGGTATATAAACTATGCATACCTTCTGTCAATACAAAATTTGCCCAACGTTTTGGCGACTTTATCAAAAGACAAATTTATAATAAAGTCGTCAAACACTGTAATATTATAAATAAAAAATATGCATCAGCAAAATTAATCATAAAGAAATGGTTGGTCACCCTATCATATGAGGAAACAGAACAATTGATAAAAACTGACTTTTGCTAATAGATGGTATTTGTGAAATTTTTATGTAAATATTGTTGTTGTTTTAATTTTATTTTCTTTTTCTTTTTAAATCTAAATACATATATAGTTAATACATTGTAGTTATATAAATCTTGGCCCGGTTGTTAAAGATTTCTTTCTTTTTTTATGTTTTTAGATTTTGAACATTATGCAGTTCTTTTATTGCTATTTTGTGTAGGTATATTAAGACAGATTGTCTGATAAGATGTATAAAATAACGCCTTGTGAACTTTGGTCTCAGGTTTCCTCGATACAGGCTTGCCTAGTGAGGAAACCAACAGATATTACCTTTTGTACATATTTTTCTGTTAATAAAACATTTTTCATTTTTCGTTATAAAATAAAAAATTATCATTATCAACGGAAAGGGCCTATAAAATTTTATGTTAAAGAATTTTTATTTTTTTATTTTAAAAATGTTACCCCTACACTAAGATCTTATCTTGTATCGTAGGGGCAGTTTACAAACATGAATTGCACACGGACAAACATCCAGACCCGGAGTAACTATTTGTAGGCTATACAAATATTTGTTCCGTGCGGGATTCGAACCCACGACCCCCAGCGCAGCCACTCATTGCTAAGCCACTGCGCCACGGAGTCGTCACTAAATAATGGAGGAATGAATAATAAATACGAATATGTGTGTGTATTTTTTATAGAATAAGTGTGACAAAAGCGCGAAATCCACCTGATTGCAAGTGAACTGTGTGGCGCATGAATATCTCTGAATATCTACATTTATCCCCAATTAAAAATAATATAAACACTCACGCCTTTCACCCAGAGGGGTAGGCAGAGACGACAGACTTCCATTTGGCACGATCCTGACACACCTCTCTCAACTCCTTCACATCCATACACCTACGCATACACGCTCGTCGGTTAAGGGTACTCCTAATTTGGCCCGTTTTCAATAAATCGCCAATTTGGTCGATAAATTTTCGCCTAGGACGTCCTTTTCCGACTCTGCCATTCACTTCCACAACATAAATTTTCTTTGTCACTCTTTCCTCATTCATTCTTTCCACATGACCAAACCACCGAAGCATTCCTTTCTTAATCCTGGTCACAACATCATCTTGTAAACCACACTCTTCTCTTATTACACAATTTCTTACCCTGTCATTCAGATTCAGCCCTAATATACTCTTTAACGACCGCATTTCTACTGCGTTCACTCTACTCTCGTGCTTCTTCTGCCACACCCAACTTTCACTACTCTACGTTGAATTAGGGACCAAAACAGCATTGTGAAGTGCCATACGCGCCTTTTTCGACACATTTTGACTTTTCACAATAGAGAGTGTGAAAAATAAAAATGCAGGTATGTTGTTACCCCTGGGAACTAAAATTGAATGCCGTTGTATTCAGTAAATATCCGGTTCCCTAAACATACCATAAGAAACAAATTGGAATTAAGCAGTTATTTTAAGCTGGTTTTCTGTGAGAGCCTGGTCCTTCCCGATCGAGCCGACCCTCGTGCTATAATCATAATATGGCTGCAGCATGGCTCTACCGAGTAAAAAACATGCCATCTACATTTTTCATAAACAAAAAGAAATATATAAATAACACCAATAAATACCTGATTCACGCTAAAAGTATATCAAGAAACGATCATCATAGAGTAAGTAATCACTACAGAAAAACAACACAGTAATGGCGCCGCGTGGTACGAGGTCCGATCCAATCTGCAGTGGAAATTGAATCGTTACATTCGGACTAAATTGAGAATGCTTCATTTAGAAGTTTGAAACGTTCACATAGTTTCAGAGCTCCAGCGTTGTATATAAACTGAAGCTATTTGTGATTGGCTATTCTCTCTATTATAAGTGTCACAGTTAATGGTATACAAATTTATAGACTGAGTTCACTTTGCAAGGTCCAATACAACAAATGAATTGAAATACAAAAATGATGCTTAGTCACCAGGCGGTAGGACAACTTTTATGCCTAGCAGTCCATCTGGATAGGTACTGCTTGCATATTTCTGCCGCCTAGTTGCAGTGCGTGCACTGCTGAGTTTTGGTCAGAAGGCTATTGAGAGCAATGCGAATACCAATTCACTCATAAATGGGGAGGAGTTGATTATTATGGTTACCACTGTTTTTCTTGGTAATACTATTGACAAGAAACTTCACTGGGGTCCCCATATATCTAAATGAGCAGGCAGACTTAGTTCTGCAGCATACGTTGTAAGAGAAATTAGAAGTCTCACCAATGTTGAGACAGCTAGATAGTTAATTTAGTTAGTTATTATAATAGCATAATATCTTATGAAATTTTGCAATGGAGTAATGCGACTGACACTGAAACCGTATTTATTCAGCAAAAGAGAGCCGTACTGGCGATTTATAATCCTTCAAGTGCCAGCCCATCCACATTGGGGGGATTTTCAATTTACTTAGCGCTATAGTGTTAACACACTGCCAACTTTACATGGCGACCCTAGCAGGCGGTGTGCTGCAATAATAAACGCGCATCGCCGGGACCTACAAAAGGAACAAAAATAAATTAAGAAAAAGAAATTAAAAATGAGGAGTACATTTTAACCCGGATATGGGAAAAAAAATCACCGAAGACGAAAAACTAATGTAAGATGAGGTTTATAGTATTACATATTTTTAAAGAAAATAATATCAACAATATATACCAATAAACATAAAATATTGAAGATTATTTCAAAAAGTAATGATGACTTGAAGTAATTTAATGTAATATTAAGAGAAAATTAATGAAATGAATTTGCGAAAACAGAAGAAATTGCAGCCCAGTGAGCCTTAGCGGCAAAGTTACCAAAAAGTATAAGGAAGTAAATAAGAAGTAACATCCCATCTGTGTTATTTTTGATTTCATATAAAATTTTATTACTAGGATGGAATGCCTCTCTGCAGTTAAAAAGGGTCTCCAGATATGTACGAGTACACTTACCGTACGAAACATAGCAGTATTAAGTTGCTATTTTACGCTGATTTTCTGTGAGAGCTTGGTCCTTCCTCGATCATGGCTACCAATTCGTGCTACAACCATAATGTAGCAGAGTGGCTCTACAGCATACAAATAACCTTGAAGTTTTGTTGATTACAGGATCCCAAGCAGATGGTAGCACCCAGCCACGGGGGTGAACCTGTAAGTGTTTACAGACTGCAGACTTCTCGAAGCGTCAATTCTTCATATCATCTTTAACGCGGGTTTTTATTGATTTTTCATCTGTCCACACACAGAGACCACATTCACAATCAAGCTTATACATTCCTGCGTCTTGCAGAGGGATATTACGCTTGACCGATGGTAAAAACGAACTAATTTTCTTCAGTGTTTTTAGGCATCTGTGACAGTAAACACATAGCCGCCGAGCTCTAGCACGTCAAGCAAGTTTTGCATGACAACAAGTATAGGTCCCGGGACAGGTGATAGGTGCTCTTCAGTGCAGCAGAGGGCGCCGTTGAGTTAACAAAAGCTCCGTACGAATATATTTACGTTTAAATACTATACAGTGTATAAATAATAATTTTAGTGTAAACAATAAAATTACATTATAAATAAGCTCAGTGAATGTTATCCAAAACAATAACAAAGTATAAACATAGTTAAAAGTTTAAATTAAAAATTTGTTGACCAGTGACAGTATAACAGTTGCTTGAAAGGATTTTTGTGGTTGAGTGAAGTGTGAATACACAAAAAAGGTGCTAAAAACTTAGATAGAACAAATTAAACGAAATAAATATAATCTTCATTGTTTAAAATTCATAAATAACATTTACTATAAAAAAAACTAAAAGTGGGTGTTTGCGAAATGACTGCAGTTTGAATTTGACCATTCGTAACAGAAAACTCGCGCTCAATGTCATATTAATAAAAAGCAAAGCATTAATATCGAAAAATTCAACCAGTAACTAATAACCGCGCTGGCGCATTTGGATAATAGCTGGTGTCGCACAGTCAGACACCAGGAGTAACGTAAGTTCGATCCTCATCGTCGCAAAATTTTGTTTAGCTTTGTGAAATAATATGTAAGACGAGCCAAATAAGTTTATTACAAATACAATATATATACAATACAAACGCCATCTGTTATTAAACAAACGACTCCATGAACAAATTGACATAAATAATACTTATACGACGGTCTCACGACGTTTTGACACTAGAGGGCGCAAATAAAAAAAAAATAATTCTACACAAAAATGGAGGAAGACTATGACAACATAACACAAAGAAATAAAACCAGATTATACAATCAAATGAGTGATGAATCCTTCCTCGATAACACATATCAAAGCCTGCCCTGTATTAGTACATTAGATTCTACGGAAGTTGAACATTTAAAATCTACTATAGAAAAATTGACTCAGGAGTTAATAACGGCAAACAATGAGATTGATAACTTAAATCTTGAAAATAATTCGTTAAAAAAAAGTTGCAGAACTATGAAAATTAATTACAATTCTACAAAACTATTGGGATAGAAGGCCTAAGAAGAAATTCAACCGGTTTAGCAAAAAGATTTTACGCACCACAATATAGAAAAATAAACTCAGTATATAAACCTTTAGGAGGTTTAGCTTCTCCCCAGTTGATTAAATCCGCAAAACCTATTAAGTTGCAGCTTAATAGTACTTTCTCGAAAAGTTTCGATAACCTTCAAAACTGTTACAAACCGATTGAAGGGATGGCATCTATCTCAAATACACCAAACAGCACACCGATTAAGAACACCGTTTCGGGTATAAATGATACACCTTGCGTGAGGTCACGTGGCGCTAGAGCAAGTTCGCTCAACGAAACTCGAACTTCACATACTCAACAAAACATCAAACATCGAGTCATGATATTGTCAGATGAAGCAGGCCGCGGTTTGAGAAGCAAATTACAAAGTTTACTAGGGAATGATTATCATGTTACATGTTTTTTAAAGCCGAATGCAAAGCTGAATGAATTATTAAATTCATGTAATACTCTCTGCATGGACTTTACTAAGGAGGATTATGTAATTATACTTGGTGGTTCAAATGATAATGATCTAATGGAATTTCAATCATTTTTGTATTATACGTTACACCAAATTAAATGTACAAATGTTGTTGTATGTGAAATTCAAAAAAAATATTATTTTAATGAAACAAAGCTAAATAACCTAGTTCAGTGGATTTGTAAAAGCTTCAGTCATGCGTCTTTTGTGCCCTTGATGTATAATAATGCTCATAATGATGGTCGTGGGTATAAAAATTTAAATACTGTTGCAAAACTAATTCTTCGTGAAATATTGAGAGTGACATATAAAATAAACTATATTAACTTTAAAACCAAACTACGCAGCTCACATAATAATATGGGCAAATGTTCCTTGCATTGTAACTCAAACAGCTAATAATATGAAGTGCACTGCAGTCACTCAAACTGAGGATTCCGCCTCAGAGTTGCATTTCTCCACTTCTGAGCGTGGGTGCTCAGGCTGCCCCGCGTATTCTGGGGGGGGGGGGGGGGCGAAATTCCGCTCAAGACAACTGCTCGGGGCAAACGGAGCAACAAGACCAAGGCGACCCCTGCCACGATGTCCTTGAATTTCTGCAATATCAGGGGACTTCACTCTAACCTAAACGCCGTCCACTACCATCTCGAGACGGCGAGGCCGGCTCTGCTCTTTCTGACCGAGACGCAGGTGTCCTCTCCGGCTGATGTCTCGTATCTCTTCTACCCGGGGTACAAACAGGAACACTCCTTTGTGCCTCGGGCTGGAGTTTGCGTTTACGTCAGAGAGGACATCTGTTCTTGACGCCTCGGCAGACTTGAAGGTTCGGACCTGTCCATCCTTTGGCTACGTGTAGACAGCGACGACCATCCGCGCGTCTACGGGTGCCTCTATAGGTCCCATAGCGGTAATGCCGAAACAGACCGACTCTTCGACCACGTCCAAATGGCTGCAGATTCGTTGCTACAGCAGATCCCCTCCGCAGAGATCGTGATCCTCGGCGACTTTAACGCCCATCACGCCGAATGGCTTGGTTCACGTTTAACCGATCATGCGGGGAGATCTGTTCATGATTTTGCCTTGGCATATGGTCTGACACAACTGGTTACTTCGCCTACGCGGATTCCAGATGTGGAGGATCATGCACCTTCCCTGTTGGACCTTCTGCTGACCTCTCACCCGGACGGATATCAGATTTCCGTCGACGCCCCTTTAGGCTCCTCGGACCATTGTCTGGTCCGGAGTGTTGTGCCACTCACGCTGAAATCGCGGTTGCATTGTGCAGGCTGCCGCCGTGTTTGGCACTATTGGTCAGCCGATTGGGATGGGATGCGGTCTTTCTTTGCATCCTACCCTTGGGGGCGGGTTTGCTTCTCGCCGGATGATCCCAACGTTGTTGCGGATTCTGTTACTGATGTGGTACTTCAGGGTATGGAACTTTTTATTCCTTCCTCTGTGGTGCCCATTGGAGGCAAATCTCAGCCACGGTTTGGTCGCTCCTGTAAAATAGCATCATGCTATAAGCAGGAGTGCTATCAAGCCTGGGTTGATGCATCAGCGTCCCGGGATGTAAATACCAGCGCTCTAAAAAAGAAGTATAATTCCGCCTCTAGGTCCTTCAAAAGAGTCATTGCCAAGGCAAAGTCAGAGCACATAGGCAGAATTGGCGAGAAACTCGTTCGCCTTCCTTCTGGAACCCGTGCATTCTGGTCTCTCGCCAAGGCTGTCCAGGGGAATTTCTGTCAGCCATCTCTTCCATCTCTGCACAGGGAGGACGACTCACTGGCCTATACTGCAAAGGAGTAAGCCGATCTTCTAGGCTCCTTCATTGTGTCTAACTCGACTCTCGATGACGGGGAGAGTACGCCGCTGACTATCCCGCGGTGTGAATGCTCCATGCCGGAAGTGCAGTTCACACAGCGCTCGGTTCGCAAAGCACTCCTCTCCCTGGACATCCACAAGTCGAGTGGGCCTGACGGAATCCCCCCAATTGTGCTGAGGACGTGTGCTCCAGAGTTGGCACCGGATTTAACGCGTCTTTTCCGGTACTCCTACTCCCTAGGCGTAGTCCCAAAATCATGGAAGACGGCTTTCGTCCACCCGATCCCTAAAAAAGGCGACCGCTCAGACCCGTCCAACAACCGGCCAATCGCCATCACCTCCTTGTTCTCCAAAACAATGGAGTCCATTGTAAACTGCCAGCTCATGAGGTACCTTGAGGATCACCAGCTGATTAGTGACCGCCAATACGGTTTTCGCCGTGGTCGGTCAGCTGGTGATCTTCTGGTCTACCTCACTCACAGATGGGCGGAGGCAGTAGAGTTCTAGGGGGAGGCATTGGCCGTTAGTTTGGACATTGCGAAGGCCTTCGATCGGGTTTGGCACAAAGCGCTTCTTTCGAAGCTCCCTTCCTATGGGCTTCCCGAGAAATTGTGCGATTGGATCACCAGCTTTCTTGCAGATCGGAGCATCAAGGTCGTTGTAGACGGTGCAAGCTCCGATTGCAAGCCTATTAATGCTGGTGTTCCACAGGGCTGCGTGCTATCGCCAACGCTGTTTCTTCTGCATATCAATGATACGAGGGTGGATTGAAAAGTACTCGGCCTAACCAAGAAAATAAACACATATTAAATCAGTTATATTTTTATTTTTCTACATAATCACCATCAAGTTCAATACACTTTTGCCACCTCCCCTTCCAAGCATTTAGACCGTTGAAAAAAAATTATTCTTCCTTGGAGTCAAAATATGCGTCTACAGCTGCTTTGACCTCGTCGTTTGTCGAAAATCTTTGACCTCCCAAGTGCTTTTTTAGGTTAGGGAAT
Organism: Parnassius smintheus behrii; assembly: GCA_036936625.1. NCBI lineage: Eukaryota > Metazoa > Arthropoda > Insecta > Lepidoptera > Papilionidae > Parnassius > Parnassius smintheus. Next base: position 58,642,022 of record JAUPFT010000004.1, on the reverse strand, counting down.
AGAAAGAAGTCTGATGGTGCCAGATCAGGTGAATACGGCGGATGCGGTAACAGTTCAAAGCCACAGTTGTGAATTTCAGCCATTGACTGTACTGACGTGTGAACACGGGCGTTATCTTGATGAAACAGGACTTTTCTTCTGAGCATTCCTCGACGTTTTTCTTTTATTTCCTCTCGTAAACGACGTAGTAAGGTGCAGTAGTAATCAGAGTTTATAGTCTGACCCCTTTCAAGATAATCAATCATAATCACACCTTTCTAGTCCCAGAATACTGAAGCCATCACCTTATTTGCCGACAAAATCGACTTAGCCTTTTTAGGGGGTGGTGAACCAGGTCTTCTCCACTGTTTTGATTGTTGTTTTATTTCCGGTGTACAGTAATGAACCCATGTTTCGTCCATAGTAACAAAACGATTCAAAAAATCATCTGCATCGGCTTCAAATAACTCCAAACAGTCGCGTGAAATAGTCAATCGCGTCCTTTTTTGTTCAACTGAAAGCAGTCGCGGAACCCACCTCGCAGACACCTTGTGGAAACCCAACTCGTTGACAATGATGTTTTGAGTTCGTTCATAAGAGATGCCTATAATCTCCGCTATCTCTCTTATTTTTAATCTGCGGTCTCCCATTATTAAATCAAGTACTTTTTTAATATTTTCGTCAGAAGTTGACGTCGAAGGCCTTCCAGAGCGGGGTTCATCTTTCACACTCTCTCTACCACGCTTAAATTCTGCTATCCATTTTTTGATGGATGAATATGACAGAGCACAATCGCCTAATGTACTGACCATGTCATCATGGATGGCTTTTGATGATAGCCCCTTCTTATGGAGGTACTTAATGACGGCACGCTGCTCGATTTGCTCCATTCGCGGAAATTATGCCTGATTACTTTGTTAATAAATTTATAAAATCACAACTAATTATCGCACACGTTTCGAACTTCACACAATGAACTAGTCTGAAGTGAACTAAATAATGTGGGTAGATTTGATTTTTAGAATTGAATGGATCTGTGTTAGGCCGAGTACTTTTCAATCCACCCTCGTATGTTGCATACCCGTAACATTCATTGCTATGCAGATGACAGCACTGGTGATGCTCTTTACACCGGCCGAGCCAATATTTCTCGGGAAAACGTCTCCGAGTGCCGGGACAAACTTGTGTCTGAAGTCGAGTTTTTGCTGAACAGAGTCTCGGATTGGGGACGACTAAATCTAGTCCAGTTTAACCCCCAGAAGACACAAGTTTGCGCGTTAACCGCTAAAAAGAACCCCTTTGTCGTATCCCCTCAGTTTCAAGGCACTCCCCTTGTTGCCTCAGCCAGTATCGGAATCCTCGGCGTCGACATATCGAGTGACGTGCAGTTTCGTGGTCACTTGGAGGGGAAGACCAAACTGGCCTCTAAAAAGCTTGGCGTGCTCAGCAGAGCGGCACAGTATTTCATGCCGGCACACCGCCTGCAACTTTACAAGGCGCAGGTTCGGCCGCACACTGTTCGTTTAACAGTGGTAGAGCCATGCGGCAGCTTTGCTGTTGCACGTATGGGCCGGCTCAAACCGGGGTGGTACCACGACCTCACAGAATACCGGCGTGAAGTGGAAGCTCTGCTTCCGCGTTTCGTCTGGTGAGTGCAGGTGGCCGGAGGCCGAAATCCCCCCCCATCAACATGGTAGCGGAATTAAATAAAGATAGGCTACCCCAGGAGGGTACCAGCACCCCTGGAGAATCCCTCGCTAAACATCCACGACCATGTTTCTCCACTTCTGAGCGTGGGTGCTCAGGCTGCCCCGCGTATTCTGGGGGGGCGAAATTCCGCTCAAGACTACAACTGCTCGGGGCAAACGGAGCAACAAGACTAAGGCGACCCCTGCCACGCTGTCCGTGAATTTCTGCAATATCAGGGGACTTCACTCTAACCTAAACGCCGTCCACTACCATCTCGAGACGACGAGGCCGGCTCTGCTCTTTCTGACCGAGACGCAGGTGTCCTCTCCGGCTGATGTCTCGTATCTCTCCTACCCGGGGTACAGACTGGAACACTCCTTTGTGCCTCGGGCTGCAGTTTGCGTTTACGTCAGAGAGGACATCTGTTCTCGACGCCTCGGCAGACTTGAAGGTTCGGACCTGTCCATCCTTTAGCTACGCGTAGACAGCGACGACCATCCGCGCGTCTACGGGTGCCTCTATAGGTCCCATAGCGGTAATGCCGAAACAGACCGACTCTTCGACCACGTCCAAATGGCTGCAGATTCGTTGCTACAGCAGATCACCTCCGCAGAGATCGTGATCCTCGGCGACTTTAACGCCCATCACGCCGAATGGCTTGGTTCACGTTTAACCGATCATGCGGGGAGATCTGTTCATGATTTTGCCTTGGCATATGGTCTGACACAACTGGTTACTTCGCCTACGCGGATTCCAGATGTGGAGGATCATGCACCTTCCCTGTTGGACCTTCTGCTGACCTCTCACCCGGACGGATATCAGATTTCCGTCGACGCCCCTTTAGGCTCCTCGGACCATTGTCTGGTCCGGAGTGTTGTGCCACTCACGCTGAAATCGCGGTTGCATTCTGCAGGCTGCCGCCGTGTTTGGCACTATAGGTCAGCCGATTGGGATGGGATGCGGTCTTTCTTTGCATCCTACCCTTGGGGGCGGGTTTGCTTCTCGCCGGATGATCCCAACGTTGTTGCGGATTCTGTTACTGATGTGGTACTTCAGGGTATGGAACTTTTTATTCCTTCCTCTGTGGTGCCCATTGGAGGCAAATCTCAGCCATGGTTTGGTCGCTCCTGTAAAATAGCATCATGCTATAAGCAGGAGTGCTATCAAGCCTGGGTTGATGCATCAGCGTCCCGGGATGTAAACACCAGCGCTCTAAAAAAGAAGTATAATTCCGCCTCTAGGTCCTTCAAAAGAGTCATTGCCAAGGCAAAGTCAGAGCACATAGGCAGAATTGGCGAGAAACTAGTTCGCCTTCCTTCTGGAACCCGTGCATTCTGGTCTCTCGCCAAGGCTGTCCAGGGGAATTTCTGTCAGCCATCTCTTCCATCTCTGCACAGGGAGGACGACTCACTGGCCCATACTGCAAAGGAGAAAGCCGATCTTCTAGGCTCCTTCTTTGCGTCTAACTCGACTCTCGATGACGGGGGGAGTACGCCGCCGACCATCCCGCGGTGTGAGTGCTCCATGCCGGAAGTGCAGTTCACACAGCGCTCGGTTCGCAAAGCACTCCTCTCCCTGGGCATCCACAAGTCGAGTGGGCCTGACGGAATCCCCCCAATTGTGCTGAGGACGTGTGCTCCAGAGTTGGCACCGGTTTTAACGCGTCTTTTCCGGTACTCCTACTCCCTAGGCGTAGTCCCAAAATCATGGAAGACGGCTTTCGTCCACCCGATCCCTAAAAAAGGCGACCGCTCAGACCCGTCCAACTACCGGCCAATCGCCATCACCTCCTTGTTCTCCAAAACAATGGAATCCATTGTAAACTGCCAGCTCATGAGGTACCTTGAGGATCACCAGCTGATTAGTGACCGCCAATACGGTTTTCGCCGTGGTCGGTCAGCTGGTGATCTTCTGGTCTACCTCACTCACAGATGGGCGGAGGCAGTAGAGTTCAAGGGGGAGGCATTGGCCGTTAGTTTGGACATTGCGAAGGCCTTCGATCGGGTTTGGCACAAAGCGCTTCTTTCGAAGCTCCCTTCCTATGGGCTTCCCGAGAAATTGTGCGATTGGATCACCAGCTTTCTTGCAGATCGGAGCATCAAGGTCGTTGTAGACGGTGCAAGCTCCGATTGCAAGCCTATTAATGCTGGTGTTCCACAGGGCTGCGTGCTATCGCCAACGCTGTTTCTTCTGCATATCAATGATATGTTGCATACCTGTAACATTCATTGCTATGCGGATGACAGCACTGGTGATGCTCTTTACACCGGCCGAGCCAATATTTCTCGGGAAAACGTCTCCGAGTGCCGGGACAAACTTGTGTCTGAAGTCGAGTCTTTGCTGAACAGAGTCTCGGATTGGGGACGACTAAATCTAGTCCAGTTTAACCCCAAGAAGACACAAGTTTGCGCGTTAACCGCTAAAAAGAACCCCTTTGTCGTATCCCCTCAGTTTCAAGGCACTCCCCTTGTTGCCTCAGCCAGTATCGGAATCCTCGGCGTCGACATATCGAGTGACGTGCAGTTTCGTGGTCACTTGGAAGGGAAGGCCAAATTGGCCTCTAAAAAGCTTGGCGTGCTCAGCAGAGCGGGACAGTATTTCATGCCGGCACACCACCTGCAACTTTACAAGGCGCAGGTTCGGCCGCACATGGAATACTGTTCCCATCTCTGGGCTGGGGCTCCCCAGTACCAGCTCCTTCCACTTGACCGCATCCAGCGCAGAGCGGCTTGAATCGTCGACGACCGAGTGCTTTCCGATCGGCTCGATTCACTGGCGTTGCGAAGAGATGTTGCATCTCTTTGCGTATTTTATCGCATCTATCACGGGGAGTGCTCTGAGGAATTGTTCGGATTAATCCCAGCCGCCAAATTTCGTGAACGCACGACACGGCAAACGTCCCGATACCATCCACACCATCTGGATGCTTGGCGGTCCACCACTGTACGTTTCACAAGGAGTTTTCTTCCACGTACAACCTCTCTGTGGAATAGTTTATCACCGGCGATTTTTCCGGACCGATACGACCTGGGGACCTTCAAGAAAAGAGCTTACTCCTTTCTAAAGGGCCGGCAACGCACCCGCAATTCTCCTGGTGTTGCGGTTGATCATGGGCGGCGGTAGTCACTTAACATCAGGTGAGCCGCATGCTCGTTTGCCCCCTCTTCTATAAAAAAAAAAAAAAAAAAAAAAACATGGAATACTGTTCCCATCTCTGGGCTGGGGCTCCCCAGTACCAGCTCCTTCCACTTGACCGCATCCAGCGCAGAGCGGCTCGAATCGTCGACGACCGAGTGCTTTCCGATCGGCTCGATTCACTGGCGTTGCGAAGAGATGTTGCATCTCTTTGCGTATTTTATCGCATCTATCACGGGGAGTGCTTTGAGGAATTGTTCGGATTAATCCCAGCCGCCAAATTTCGTGAACGCACGACACGGCAAACGTCCCGATACCATCCACACCATCTGGATGCTTGGCGATCCACCACTGTACGTTTCACAAGGAGTTTTCTTCCACGTACAACCTCCTCCGACCGATACGACCTGGGACCTTCAAGAAAAGAGCTTACTCCTTTCTAAAGGGCCGGCAACGCACCCGCAATTCTCCTGGTGTTGCGGTTGATCATGGGCGGCGGTAGTCACTTAACATCAGGTGAGCCGCATGCTCGTTTCCCCCTCTTCTATAAAAAAAAATTTCGCTTTTTCGTCAATAATAATACATTAAGTCAGCTGCCCAAAAAAAAAAACAATGAATATTTTTCATCAAAACGTCTGTGGCGTAACAAATAAAAAATATGAGATAGAACTGTATATCAATTCTGTAAAATCTGAGGTACAATACGTTTGTTTTTGTGAACATTTCTTAAATGAGGTTTCAGCTCCTATATTTAAATTAGAAGGTTATAAATTAGTAGCTTACAATTTCCGAACAAACAAAATACGAGGTGGTTCAATGATATTATGTTTAAATGATGTTAAATGTGAGGAAGATGCCTTCTGCAAAAAACTATATAAATCTGAACATTTTGAAATGTGTGGTGTTAAAGACATAAACTCACATATTTATGTTTCTTGTTGCTATCGAAATCCTATACAGAAAAATTTTGATGTTTTTATGGAAAGATTAGAGCGATTTTCTGAACATTTTTTTAATAAGAAATTTATATTGTGCGGTGACTTCAATATTAATGTTCAAATCTACACTCGAACACTCGTCGCTTTGCGCGCATTTACTTGAATATTCCGGATGCTACTAATTTGTATATATAGGCGCTGCAAGATGCGATCGGGGCAGAGTTGAACTCGGCGACACAAGCGAAGCTTCGGAGCGGAATTAAGTGAATTATTGTGTTTAATTATTAGTGTTTTAGCGAGGAGATTCCACTGGAGGTGGAAGCCGTGCGGCAGGATCATCGTTCCCATCGCGTCAGGGAAGTTGCAGCAGCTACGGTTCGCGACCGCAACAAAGGATACAGCCCTAGGTGCTATGGCTGTGGGGAAAAGGGCCATCTTCGATTCAGCTGCCCTAAGCGAACCGTGGAAAGGAGAGTTGATCGAACTCGAGAGGGTAGTGCAGATAACGGCACTGCCTGGTGGCGACAGGATCATCGTTCACCTCACGCTAGGGAGGTTACAGCAGTTACGGTTCGCGACCACAATAAAAGATACAGCCCTAGGTGCTATGGCTGTGGGGAAAGGGGCCATCTTCGGTCCAGCTGCCCTAAGCACACCCTAGGAAGGTAAGGTGAACGGTCTCAGAAAGGAAGTGCGGCTAACAGCACCGCCCAGCAGCAGCAGGAATACGACTTTACTATCAGACACTGCAGCGGGAAATCTCACGACAACGCAGATGCATTGTCAAGAAGACCTTGTCCTGAAGATTGCAACCATTGTAGTAGGCAAGAGAGTAAGGAAGTGGTATCCGTGAGGATGCTCAGGACAGACCACCTCAGCAACGGGTGGAAGGACAGCCTACGACATGCACAGCAGGAAGATCCGGACATCAAGCCGATTCTGGGATGGATGAAGGCCCGTGCTACCAAGCCTAAGTGGAGGGACGTCTCAGCGAGGAGTTCAACCACGAAAAGCTATTGGGCCCAATGGGACAGCTTGCGGCTTCAGGATGGAGTCCTGTGCCGTAAATGGGACAATGGTCGAAGAGACAGCTGTCGTTTGCAAATGGTTGTCCCTAAAGCTGAAGTGCCGAATGTTCTATAGCCGTGCCATAATGGTCGTTCAAGAGTCCATCTGGGAGTTAAACGAACTCTACTGAAGGTCCGAGAACAGTTTTACTGGGTCCATTATCGTGACGATGTCGAGGATTGGTGTCGTACATGTACAAGTTGTGCGGCTGTGAGGGGACTTTAGACACGGAGTAGAGGAGCATCAAAATTGTACAATGATGGTGCACCACGGGATAGGACATCCCTTGACATTGCGGAGCCGTTACAGAAAGGCGCAAAGGGGACTCCTAAGATCGTCCACGTGGATCGCCTGGCGCGCTATTATGGGGCCGATAATGCTCGGGACGAGCATGTTTTAGGAGGGGGCAGTGTTACGCGCTCCATTCGACGGCACTATCGCCATCTAGTGTCAGGAACGAGAGCGAGGGGAGCCTTGCAGAAAATGACATCACAAATCTTTCAACCGACAGCGCCATCCGAAGAACAAGGTTTCTAGAAAATCTACACTCGAACACTCATCGCCTTTCGCACATTTACTTGAATATTCCGGATGCTACTAATTTGTATATATAGGCGCTGCAAGATGCGATCGGGGCAGAGTTGAACTCGGCGACACAAGCGAAGCTTCGGAGCGGAATTAAGTGAATTAGTTTGTTTAATTATTAGTGTTTTAAGTTTCAAGTTGTGTAAAGTAAATTAAAGTGTTAATTTAGGTAATTTTATCGGCAATTTTTATTGTCCCGAACATCAAGCTCGTAACATTAATTTATTGAACAATGATAAACAAAAAAATGAATTTTTGAACTTGTTGACTTGTTATAATTTCAAATATTTAATTGACTCAGCAAACTTTTTGCGCAATGATGTAACATCGTGCCTTGACAATGTAATTACTAATATAGATACAACAAATATTGACATTAGAGTAGAGCATAATGGTGTCGCAGACGGTCACGCTGGTTTATTTTGTACAGTAGAATTGGAAAATAAAATGAGTCGTAACAAGAATGAAAGTATAAAAAGTAGTCGTAGAGTTTTAAGTTACCACAACTCAGCAGAATTTAGAAAGCAAATTAGGAAAATAAATTGGCACAATTTAGGAATAAATTCTTTTCTCTATAAATTAAGTTACACTTTTAAAACTTGTTATAAGAAAAGGACGAGAAAAATACATCCTAAAAAAATACATTACAGTGGATCACTAAAGGTATTAGGGTTTCAAGTAAAATAAAAAGGTTTCTGACATTAAATGTTAAAATATGTAATGGAGTGTTTGCAGATAAATATAAAAGGTCATATATACAGATATATAGAAGAATATTGAGAAAAGCAAAACAAATAGCTATACAACGAAAAATTGAGTCGGCGTTAAATTCTAATAAAGAAATCTGGAATATTGTAAATGGATGTAGGAAAAATTCGTTTCGTAAAAAAGAAGAGAATATACTACTAAAGGTAAACAATAAAATCGTAAGTAATAAACAGGATGTAGCAAATGTTTTCTCAAGTCATTTTAGTGAAACTAATTCAGTAAGCAAAAACGCTAGTGATACAATCTCCGCACAATTAATTCTCAAACAAAGTGTGCAGAAAATTGTAACAGACATGCCTTTTAAGATTATTACTAGCCATGAAATTTTAAAAACAGTTAAGGAAATGGAAAATAAAAGATCATATGGTTATGATGAAATACCCATCAAGATTATTAAAGATAATATTGATATATTGGCTGAATCTTTAGCTTATCTTTTCAATAAGTGTGTGGAACAATCTCTGTTTCCTGATCAGCTTAAGGTTGCACGAGTACTTCCGGTACATAAAAAGGGAAGTAAAATGGACCCCAAAAACTATAGACCGATTTCCTTGCTACCAATTTTATCTAAAATTTATGAAAAGCGGATAAAGGTTAGACTAGTAGCACATTTGCGACAAAATTATATTAAGTGAGAGGCAATTTTGTTATCAAACGTGTAGGTACTATAGATGCTATAAATACGCTAGTCGATGATGTAGTATGTAGATTCAATGATAAATATAAGGTAGGAGGTCTATTTTTAGATTTGAGTTCAGCTTTTGACACGATAAATCATAATATACTACTACTGAAATTGGAACATTACGGGGTTAGAAAAAAAACAATGCTGAATCTTAAGGTTATTTGAATCCTACTTATCAAATAAAAAACAATTTGTTGAGATTAAAACAATAATAGACGGCATTGAAACGATATACAAATCTAAATTGAAAACCATAAAGAAGGGTGTTCCACAAGGCTCCATTTTGGGACCTATATTATTTATAATATTCATTAATTATTTAACTGCTTACATACATACCAAACAGCAAGACGTAAAGTTAACTATTTATGCGGATGATACAAACGCGATTGTATCTGATAACTCGATAGACGAACTAAATACCAAAATTCTTAACAGTGGTAGAGCCACGCGGCAGCTTTGCTGTTGCACGTATGGGCCGGCTCAAACCGGGGTGGTACCACGACCTCACAGAATACCGGCGTGAAGTGGAAGCTCTGCTTCTGCGTTTCGTCTGGTGAGTGCAGGTGGCCGGAGGCCCAAATCCCCCCCCCCATCAACATGGTAGCGGAATTAAATAATGATAGACTACCCCAGGAGGGTACCAGCACCCCTGGAGAATCCCTCGCTGAGCATCCACGACCATGTTTCTCCACTTCTGAGCGTGGGTGCTCAGGCTGCCCCGCGTATTCGGGGGGGGGGGGGCAAAATTCCGCTCAAGACTACAACTGCTCGGGGCAAACAGAGCAACAAGACCAAGGCGACCCCTGCCACGCTGTCCGTGAATTTCTGCAATATCAGGGGACTTCACTCTAACCTAAACGCCGTCCACTACCATCTCGAGACGGCGAGGCCGGCTCTGCTCTTTCTGACCGAGACGCAGGTGTCCTCTCCGGCTGATGTCTCGTATCTCTCCTACCCGGGGTACAAACTGGAACACTCCTTTGTGCCTCGGGCTGGAGTTTGCGTTTACGTCAGAGAGGACATCTGTTCTCGACGCCTCGGCAGACTTGAAGGTTCGGACCTGTCCATCCTTTGGCTACGCGTAGACAGCGACGACCATCCGCGCGTCTACGGGTGCCTCTATAGGTCCCATAGCGGTAATGCCGAAACAGACCGACTCTTCGACCACGTCCAAATGGCTGCAGATTCGTTGCTACAGCAGATCCCCTCCGCAGATATCGTGATCCACGGCGACTTTAACGCCCATCACGCCGAATGGCTTGGTTCACGTTTAACCGATCATGCGGGGAGATCTGTTCATGATTTTGCCTTGGCATATGGTCTGACACAACTGGTTACTTCGCCTACGTGGATTCCAGATGCGGAGGATCATGCACCTTCCCTGTTGGACCTTCTGCTGACCTCTCACCCGGACGGATATCAAATTTCCGTCGACGCCCCTTTAGGCTCCTCGGACCATTGTCTGGTCCGGAGTGTTGTGCCACTCACGCTGAAATCGCGGTTGCATTCTGCAGGCTGCCGCCGTGTTTGGCACTATAGGTCAGCCGATTGGGATAGGATGCGGTCTTTCTTTTCATCCTACCCTTGGGGGCGGGTTTGCTTCTCGCCGGATGATCCCAACGTTGTTGCAGATTCTGTTACTGATGTGGTACTTCAGGGTATGGAACTTTTTATTCCTTCCTCTGTGGTGCCCATTGGAGGCAAATCTCAGCCATGGTTTGGTCGCTCCTGTAAAATAGCATCATGCTATAAGAAGGAGTGCTATCAAGCCTGGGTTGATGCATCAGCGTCCCGGGATGTAAATACCAGCGCTCTAAAAAAGAAGTATAATTCCGCCTCTAGGTCCTTCAAAAGAGTCATTGCCAAGGCAAAGTCAGAGCACATAGGCAGAATTGGCGAGAAACTCGTTCGCCTTCCTTCTGGAACCCGTGCATTCTGGTCTCTCGCCAAGGCTGTCCAGGGGAATTTCTGTCAGCCATCTCTTCCATCTCTGCACAGGGAGGACGACTCACTGGCCCATACTGCAAAGGAGAAAGCCGATCTTCTAGGCTCTTTCTTTGCGTCTAACTCGACTCTCGATGACGGGGGGAGTACGCCGCCGACCATCCCGCGGTGTGAGTGCTCCATGCCGGAAGTGCAGTTCACACAGCGCTCGGTTCGCAAAGCACTTCTCTCCCTGGACATCCACAAGTCGAGTGGGCCTGACGGAATCCCCCCAATTGTGCTGAGGACGTGTGCTCCAGAGTTGGCACCGGTTTTAACGCGTCTTTTCCGGTACTCCTACTCCCTAGGCGTAGTCCCAAAATCATGGAAGACGGCTTTCGTCCACCCGATCCCTAAAAAAGGCGACCGCTCAGACCCGTCCAACTACCGGCCAATCGCCATCACCTCCTTGTTCTCCAAAACAATGGAGTCCATTGTAAACCGCCGACTCATGAGGTACCTTGAGCATCACCAGCTGATTAGTGACCGCCAATACGGTTTTCGCCGTGGTCGGTCACCTGGTGATCTTCTGGTCTACCTCACTCACAGATGGGCGGAGGCAGTAGAGTTCAAGGGGGAGGCATTGGCCGTTAGTTTGGACATTGCGAAGGCCTTCGATCGGGTTTGGCACAAAGCGCTTCTTTCGAAGCTCCCTTCCTATGGGCTTCCCGAGAAATTGTGCGATTGGATCACCAGCTTTCTTGCAGATCGGAGCATCAAGGTCGTTGTAGACGGTGCAAGCTCCGATTGCAAGCCTATTAATGCTGGTGTTCCACAGGGCTGCGTGTTATCGCCAACGCTGTTTCTTCTGCATATCAATGATATGTTGCATACCCGTAACATTCATTGCTATGCGGATGACAGCACTGGTGATGCTCTTTACACCGGCCGAGCCAATATTTCTCGGGAAAACGTCTCCGAGTGCCGGGACAAACTTGTGTCTGAAGTCGAGTCTTTGCTGAACAGAGTCTCGGATTGGGGACGACTAAATCTAGTTCAGTTTAACCCCCAGAAGACACAAGTTTGCGCGTTAACCACTAAAAAGAACCCGTTTGTCGTATCCCCTTAGTTTCAAGGCACTCCCCTTGTTGCCTCAGCCAGTATCGGAATCCTCGGCGTCGACATATCGAGTGACGTGCAGTTTCGTGGTCACTTGGAAGGGAAGGCCAAATTGGCCTCTAAAAAGCTTGGCGTGCTCAGCAGAGCGGGACAGTATTTCATGCCGGCACACCGCCTGCAACTTTACAAGGCGCAGGTTCGGCCGCACATGGAATACTGTTCCCATCTCTGGGCTGGGGCTCCCCAGTACCAGCTCCTTTCACTTGACCGCATCCAGCGCAGAGCGGCTCGAATCGTCGACGACCAAGTGCTTTCCGATCGGCTCGATTCACTGGCGCTGCGAAGAGATGTTGCATCTCTTTGCGTATTTTATCGCATCTATCACGGGGAGTGATCTGAGGAATTGTTCGGATTAATCCCAGCCGCCAAATTTCGTGAACGCACTACACTACACGGCAAACGTCCCGATACCATCCACACAATCTGGATGCTCGGCGGTCCACCTCTGTACGTTTCACAAGGAGTTTTCTTCCACATACAACCTCTCTGTGGAATAGTTTACCACCGGCGATTTTTCCGGACCGATACGACTTGGGGACCCTCAAGAAAAGAGCTTACTCCTTTGTAAAGGGCCGGCAACGCACCCGAAATTCTCCTGGTGTTGCGGTTGATCATGGGCGGCGGTAGTCACTTAACATCAGGTGAGCCGCATGCTCATTTGCCCCCTCTTCTATAAAAAAAAAAATGAAAAGCACACTATATGACTTTAAAAATTGGTTTGCTACTAACGATCTACTACTAAATACAAATAAAACGTACGCGATGCTTTTCAAATCTACAGCAAGACAAAAGGACTCAATAAACATTAACATTAACGGTAAAAATATTGAATCTGTTCAATCAGTAAAATTTCTAGGAATCCACATTGACATGTACTTCAACTGGAAAAAGGAAATGACAGCACTAGAATCTACTATTAGTTCAGCATGCTATGCCTTAAGAAGTTTACGAGACGAAGTGACGTTAAAGCAGCTTAAGTTGGTTTATTTTGCTCTAGTAGAATCACAACTTCGTTATAGCATACAATTCTGGGGCAACAGTTATAAATATAATATTAAGAAAGCGTTTGTATTACAAAAAAGAGCGGTCCGCACCATGTTACGTATTCCACAAATTGAGTCGTGTAAAGAACATTTTCGAAAACTTGGCATACTTACGGTTCCCTCTCTGTATATCTTAGTTTCACTTACATACTTAGTAAAAAATTTTTACAAATATGAAACAAACGAAGAAAGGAAAAAGAGAGAAATAACGCGTCGAAAAGATTTAAAAACTTCAATTACACCAACATTGAATGTTGTACGCCACAGCACAAGGCATCAAGCCATTGCACTATTTAATTCTTTACCTATCTCATTTAAAGTTATTTATTGCCACCGAAAATTCCAAAATAAACTCAAATCATTATTAATTAAGAAAAGCTACTACTCAGTTGACGAATACCTAAATGACAAAAATAAACTTAATGAATGTTAATTTTTTTTGTTTATGTACTATATATTAATCTATTATGACATGAAAAATATTTAATTATGACATGAAAACTATTAAATGTATATAAGTATATAGAATGATTGTCAAATGATATTCACTGGACGTTGGTACGGAGTGTCCACAAAAATTTATTTCAAAATTTCCATATTCAACAAGATCAAGCTCGCCTTCTAGCTGTTTCGACTAAGGAATCTAGCCACTGGTTACGTGCTCTACCATCAAGTAATCTCGGCACATTGCTTGATGGGGAAAGCTTGCGCATCGCCGTAGGAATCCGGCTAGGAGTGGCTATTTGTCAACCTCACCAGTGCCCCTGTGGTAGCAGCGTCGATGAGTTTGGGCTCCACGGACTTTCATGCAAAAAAAGTGCAGGTAGGTTTTCCCGTCACGGTTCGTTGAACGAAATCATCCGAAGGGCTCTTGTCTCTATAAATGTCCCCTCGGTTTTAGAGCCTTGCGGGATATTTAGAGACGATGGCAAGAGACCCGACGGTATGACTATGGTCCCTTGGGAGAGAGGTAAAGCCCTAGTGTGGGATGCTACTTGCGTTGACACTTTGGCGGCCTCTCATCTCAAGGGTACCTGTCTTAGAGCCGGGGCGGCATCAGAGGCAGCCGAATTTAGTAAATGGCGCAAATATGAGTCTTTGAGAAATGACTACATATTTGTGCCATTTGCTGTAGAGACTATCGGTCCGTGGGGTCCACGTACAATGAAGTTTCTAAAGGAACTGTATCCACGACTGGTCGTCGCTGCTGGTGATAAGAGGGCTGGTTCTTTCCTCGCTCAAAGGCTAAGTATAGCTATTCAGCGAGGAAACGCTTCCAGCGTTCTTGGCACTATACCACGGGGAGCAGGTCTTTTTGACGATTTAAATTTAGGTTTTTTATATTATAGTTTCTTCTTTTATATTGTATATATAATTAGTTTTAATCGTAAATATTATAATTTTAATTATTATTTTAGTTAAGTTCTATATTATCTTATATTTACTTGTAACTATCAAAATATTTAATTGAAATTAATTAAAAGTTAATTATTAATAACGGAAAATGATATTTAAATTTTATTCGATTTTTGTTTTATTTAAGTAAATTGCATGTAAACGTAATTTCTGATTATGTGTAATTAATTTTCCAATACAATGTAATATTGTTCTAAGGAATAAATGACTATGACTATGACTTCAAACTAGGTAAGACACATCATTTTATTTTATTGAGCGTATATGTGCAGGGTAATTATTACCAACTTTAGCATTTACCATTTTATTTAATCCTTGACTTTTTTAAATTTTTATTTTATAAATAACAAACTCTCTCAGATAATATTTGCATAATAGTGAACCGTCATTGTTATTTGAGCTTTGATTACAAGTAGAATTGCCATACAAAAGAAGCAGAAGATTTTCTTATTTGGTCTAACTGACCACTAAGCCACGTTCTCATATCAAAATTTTAATATTATTATATAATAATTATATAATTTAACACTGAAGACCATTTCGGAGGAAATATTCACTGTTCAAAATTATTATCTATGCAAGATTGCACCGCCCCCTGTAGCAGTAATTTATTTTTCCAAACAGCGTAACTTACAAAGTGAACTTTTTAAATTGAAAGTTTGAAAGTGAAATTCGCATGTCACTTGCATTTAAAATTTTTCAATTTATGTAAAACGTATATATGAAATGTTAAAAAAGTGAAAATTCTGCTCATCTCTATTAATATAATTTTATTTAATGAAACTAGTTATTTACGCATTTTATTCCATTTAATAAATTATTCACGACTTTTGAGGTACATTGTAGCATTTTACGGGGCGACAGAGGTGTTCAACGTTCAAATGTCATAGTTACCTCGGCCTTCCTAAAGCTTTCATTATTTAAGTCGTTTTTTTATAGAATAAGGGTGATAAAAAAGCTAGCCCACAGTCCATCGGTGTTATCCTTACATATGTATCAAAATCCGTTGTCGCTCCTGAGGACTAAGATGGAATGCTTCGTTTCCTGTAAAAAGATTTTCCGGTTCCCTAAACACACCGTACAAAACACAGCAACATTAATCTGCTATTTTACGCTGGTACTCTGTAAGAGCGTGGTCAAGGCCGACCCATTCGTGATACAACCATAATATAGGTGCAGCGTGGCTCTATCATGTAAAGAAACATTAGAACCTATCAAGTTGAAAGTCTACTACAAAACCAGACTTCCCCATAGACTACCTCGAAGCATCACAACTATGGTAAATATATCCCATATTTATCACAGTTGTCACGCTTGGGACGCGGGCTGGTAACCTACTTTTTCTTTCTATAATTTGGTATCAACAAGACGCTGTTGTCAATCTCGTAATTTATTTCCATCTGCCACCTTTTACTATCCTAGGGCGTGATATGGAGTAGTGGACTCTCTTACGCCTTCACAACACGACACAGCACCGATAAATACTGCTTGGCTACATAAATAACAATTGAGATAGCGTCATAATTCATAAACAGTTCCAAAGTTAACAAATAGGCAACTAAACTAGCTAGTTTTCGCCATTATCTAACCACGTGTGTCTTGCAAAGTTAAATTGCCCTGCTTCTTCCACGAGTAGTTTGTATAAGATAATTACTGCGACGGCAACTACGTATTATCTCGAATTACTACAGTTTGTGCGCGTAACTTGTGCTTTAAGATTAAACATGCTTCGAAAGTTCGCCGCTGTTAAAATGACACTGAAATCGTAAAAGACATGAAAATTATATCGTAAATAAAATTAATTTAACTTTCCCAATAGTTTGTACCTCTATATATAGATTGTAACATTCAATTTTAAATTCATTTTGTAAAAGTATTATACTTTTACATAGGTACATTACCAAAAAATCATTAATTAAGTTATTTATAATTTCGAAAACTCATTTTTTCATGACATGAAATTTATATAAAAAAGGAAACACTACTAGGTACACAGCTCAAGTTTGTTTTACGAAATATTTATTAATATTAAAAAGGCATTTTTATTTCAAACGGGTAACATAATTTTAGGCTCCGTTTTCTTTTATAAATAAAAAAAAAACCGACCAAGAGCGTGTCGGGTCACGATCAGTGTAGGGTTCCGTAGTTTCCCATCCGTCACAATAAGTGTTCCCACTTATGAGTTTAAAGGTGGGTATCCATTATGTTCGCGCTCCAGCAGCGCTCCGCGCTCCTGCAACTGCTCCCGGCAGTGGGTACTGTTGTTTCCATCCAAGTTCAAAATGATTTTCCTAGAAAGTCCTTATTAAGTTCTACTTTTCAGATTTTTTTCATATTTTCTAAACTTATGGTTCAAAAGTTAGAGGGGGGGACACTTTGTTTTTTTACTTTTGGAGCGATTATTTCCGAAACTATTGACATTATCAAAAAATGATTTCAGTAAACCCCTATTCATTTTTAAATACCATCACACGTTAGGGTTGAAATTTGAAAAAATCACTTACCACTTTACATATAGGGGGCTACCATAATAAAACATTTTCTTCCAATTTTTATTTTAGCACTTTGTTGGCGTGATTGATACACATACTGGTACCAAATTTCAGCTTTCTAGTGCTAACGGTTACAGAGATTAAGCGAGGACGGACAGACGGACAGACAGACATGGCGAAACTATAAGGGTTCCTAGTTGACTACGGAACCCTAAAAAATGTAAAAAGAATACTATTACATTAATAAATTTATAATAATAGTGTATTGATCGACTCTGGACTTTACTTTATGAGCAAAATATTAACCAAATATAGTTTAAAATGTACAAATTTTACATAAAAAACATATGACAAAAAATTCAACCAGATTGTAGTAAATATGAATCAATGTGCCTAAAATATGAAAAAAATATCTCGTAAATTCATATACAAATATGGTTAAAGAATTACGCACACAACACATTTTCGCGTAGTTGTGTAAATCGATCCCTATAGTTATTACATGTGTAACTAATACATAAATGCAAAATAACTACACACTTTTTGATTTGCTCGGGGAACCCCTTATTATCCTGTATTTTTGTCACATGTTAACATTGATTTTATTCATTTTATAGTTTTCTATTAGCACTTAAGTTTGTAAGAAGTCAACTTGGTTAGATCCTCAGGACAAATATTTTTCTAAGTAACTGACAAAATATAAGAAAGAAGTAAGAAAAGAACTTAGAATAAGTATATTTTATGTTAGCGCAACGCTACAGCTGCACTGAACAATCACACAGAATACCAGCGTGACGAAGCAGCTTAATGCTCTTTTTTGTTTTTATGTGGTAAGTATAGAGAACCAAAGAACGTTTTTAATAGAAAGAAGATAAGATAGAATATTTTTGTACATAGGGGTGCGTCCCATTTTCATTCTTAATCCAGGATTGACGGAGGTGCTTATGGGCCGCAACACCCACTTACCATCAATTGAACTGCGAGTTTATCATCATTATTCTATAAACAAAATAAAAGCTATTGATAAAATTAAGTGTGAACTCAAATTCGGGATACAAATTTTAATTTTACAAACGTCGCCTCGCTTATCCAGCAACTAGTTCTAAGTGGATTTTGTCAAAGTTTTGTATTGTTGGAGAGAATTTACGACTTGCTGCTATGCGGTGCTCAGCTGTCTAATGCACGCCAGATAGCTCTTCTTTGTTTTAGTGCAACAAAACACATTAAACTTGTTAATAACTTTAATGCTTAGAAATTGTGAGAATTCCACATTGATCCTTCAATAAATAGCGTGTGTTTGTCCCGCGGGGTGCAGGAGTCGATTACGGGAAGGCCAGATAGACCTAAAAATAGAGAGTTGGATATATACGTTAATAATAGGTAATTTTTTTACAGAATAGTTGTAACAAACAAGCAACAAGTCCATCTGATGGTAAGTGGATACTGTGGCCTATAGACATCTACATTTATCTTCGATTAAGAATCAAAATGCAGATGCTTTTTCACTCATGAAGACTAAGAACAAGTACCTCGTATACAGTAAAAAGGGTCTCCAATACTGTACACTCACCATATGAAACATAGCAGCATTAAGTTGATATTTTACGCTGGTATTCTGTGAGATCACTCACCTCTATATATACAAGTATGCTGTACTGGCTATACCATTCAAAATGTCTGTGCCGACTTGAAGCGCCACCATTTTTTGTACCGGGAACTAAGTGACATAATCTGCTAAGTGGCATAGCCGTGGCTTGGTAAGCAATGCTAAAGATAGGGGACTCACGTGGCTGCCCCGAGGTGGCTACTCTGAGTGGGCTTGTCTTGCAGCCCTTGGATGTGTATTTACGGCTGTGGCTATAAGAGAGTCCTCTCCCTATACCGCTGCAGCCGAAGTGGAGTCACAAGGGAAGAGGAATATTAGAATAGTGATTGGCGAAGTACCACTCCCAAAAGGTGAAGGTAACCCTGGAAAGGAATACCCATAAGGGTACGCCTAGGTATAATATTTTTACCGATATATTTTACCGATTCTATCCAGGCGAAGACCACGGCGTGTCTTCATTTTTCCCTATAACGACAACTCTTCTTCTATCTACCCGGTAGGCCCCAACTTCAACTAAGTTCTTAAATCATACGAGTACCATTTCTCTTTCTCATTATTGTTATCATTGCAGCCAACACAACCAGAGAAAGATCAGCCGCAGGATCAATGGCTTTACGTGCTCTCCGAGGCACGGGGATAAAACACCACTAACTTACTGACTCTGGGCTGCTACTGAGAATTTCTTACAGAAAAACCCAATAACTGATTTTGGCCTGACACGGGATTGGAACACATAACCTCATGTTCACCAATCATGGTTACGATCACTAGACAAACGAGGTAGTGAAAAACCTACCAAAATTCCATTGCTGACATATGACTCCTCCACAGATTGCCTTGTAGGGGATTTTGCCATAGCTGCCACGCTTGGCAAGTGGGTTGGCAACTGCTGTTTTTAATCTTTTTCAGCTGTTATCAGAAAGATACTGTTCATTTCCTGTTTTGGTTTCCCTGTGTTTACTCTGCCCACGAGATCCACGGGATGTTAAGGGATAGTGTTTGTACTGGCTTGCTTTCCTTACTTTTCTATTGCATCCTTCTTTCCAATTAACCGCACAACAAACTTATGGCGCCATCTGTTGGCCCACAACAAAAGCGTCTGTAAAAGAAGTGGACGCGATCGATACCCACATGTAATCGAGACTCAAGACGAACTGCATCGGTAATGGCTGTTCTTGTCTAATACTTCCAATATAAAAATCAATGTAAATAGCGTTAGTGAGTGTGCCGGGTCGACCTAGATGCGTGCATAGACTATATAATCACGTAGGAGTGTGGTCAAGGAAGACTGAAGCCTTCCACATCCGAAGATATCGTTGAAGCCAAGTTGGAGTTGATTGCCGCTGCCGCTAAAAGTGAGTTTACCTATTCTATTTACCCTTCCTGGTGAGCCAGACTAATTTTCTCTCACTGTAGGTAAATTTTAAGTAGCAATTCCAAAATAAGTTTCTAATCATTTTTATTTCAAGTAAGAAGTGTCGCGATTACTACAATAAAAAAAAAGAAGTTCAATCCGCGCATTTTTTCTATTCTAACCTTTGATCGGTGTTTGTTATTACACCGCCACTACATATTAGCTTGCTGTGTTTTTTGTCTGCAGGAAGAAATTGCCTTAAGAGTGATAACACCGAACTTCTTACTGTACTTGGTTGTATCCAATACAACAATTTTGCCTATGTTTTCATCAAATTATTCTGGATACAAAGTTTAATAGGATCCTGGAGCCTCGTAAACGTAATTTATTATTGAATTTGGGTTCAACCTTTGTAAACCTGAAATAACGAGAGCAGACAAGAGTGCTGTGATTGCAAATTAAATCTGTATATAATGTAAGATAATTTATAAAATTAAATCTGACGAGAAATTGTGGAAAAAAATGTGAATTGGAAAAATTGTTACACGTTTTATAAATTTATATATAAATTTATATTACCCGTGAAGTGGTAGTGTAAGAATATTTACCCCATATAATCTCATGGATGTCGGACGTGGCAACACAGGGAAACTGCACGAAAAGATGGACAGCAGCGTCTTCCCGATAGCAGCTGAATAAAAATAACGAACTGCGGGTGTCAACGTGTTAGATGAGTGTTACAACTGTGTCAAATATCTTCCTATGATCCGTAATCATTTTTTGACATTTGATAAGCTATAATAATAATAGTATGGTGTAATTAATAAAATATAATTTTTATTGGATAAAGGTTACAAACGAGCACACAGTCCACTGATTTTAAGTGGTTGCTGTGTCCCATTGACATCTACGTCAATCCTCGATTACGAATCAAAATGCAGATGCGTTGTCACCCGTGAGGACTAAGATGAAATGCCTCGTTTCCAGTAAAAAACATCTCCGGTTCTCTACACTCACTACATTAAATACAGCAGCATTTAACAGCTATATATATATATATATATATATATATATATATATATATATATATATATATATATATATATATATATATTACACTCGTTATCGTCTGGCAAAGTAACTTATTTTTGTCGTGGGCGTACTACAGGAGGTGTTGGTTTAAAATGATAAAAACTGTCACGATAAATAACAACATTGTAATTCTGGGTAACATCACTTAAATAATTACTAATATAAATTAAAACACTAGCAAAAACTAGACAACTTCGCTCTTCGGCAGGCAATGATAAAGTGTACGCTTGCGCAGCTCCTGTTAACCGCTACGTCGTAGACTCTGCCAAGTGCTACCTGATGGCGCTTGCGTTCCGATTATTTAAAATAATTTGAAAGTGACGACTTGATTGCGACACAGCCATCCTGCTTGCACATGTCCTCGTGTGTTATCCTGCAACCAAGCATTTAATCAAAAGCTTTTGTTCAACTCGGCCAACTCTAACCACATTGGAAATCTCTAACTCAATATTTTTTTTAATAATGAATAATTTCAATGTTCATTTATTATATCAACAGTCCTTAATACTTGCAGAGTAATCGACAATTAACTTCTAAGCTGAGTCATTAAAAAATTTTTATTTATTTTTTTTATTTATTTATTTCTGAAACTTACAACTATCATTACAGAATTACCTAATGCGATAGTGTAGCTGTCTAACTGATTTGTGTAGATTTAAGTGTTAAATTTAATTTTTGTAACAAATTACAAACAATGCTGTCTTTGTGAATTCACTCAGAGTACAACAAAATAGGTCCGTCTCACAAGCTATTACGTTGAGCGTGCGGAGTGCGCGCGTCAGAGGTGCCTCACTCAGGAGGTTGGTGCGACCTCGCGGCTCCACCAACAGTCGCGGTTGCCGTCGGCGCCAAACATACCTCTCAGGAACATACAGATTAAGCTGCCCTAATATCTCAGCATTAAACAATCTTCCTCGCAGTATTTTAAAAATATACGAGGTGAGCGCGAGTTCCCTCCTAACCCTCAGTTCATTATATCCTACCATACCTAATATAAATAAAGTTGGATACATTAAAGGGTAAATTGGGTAGACACCATAATAACGCATATATAAATATCTAATGAATTTATTTTGTACTCGCTCTAGCATGAGACTATACTTAGTATCATGCGGAGCCCAGATGACTGCATTACACTCAAGTTGACTCCTTACCAATGCATTATATAAGGGGATAATCGCTTTTATGTTTGTGAATCCTTTCACTGTACGAAGCATAAATCCTAGATTTCTATAAGCTTTTTTACAGATGCTCATGATGTGATCATAGAAAGTAAGCTTTGTATTAAAAGTTACTCCTAAATCTTTAACTTCTCTGACCCTCGTCATCAGCAGCCCGTCAAGGTGATAATTATGTAAAATAGGAGTGTGTGCGCGAGAGAAAGTAATTAACACACACTTAGAGCTGTTAAATTGCAAGAGATTGTCTTTGCTCCAACTCACAACCCTGTCTATGTCCCTTTGTAGTCTGGCACAGTCATCCCCATTTTTCACCGCAAGAGACAATTTGAGGTCGTCAGCAAACAATAAACACTTAGCGTCCTTCACCACTTCTGGTAGGTCGTTTATCATCAGCAAGAACTCCAAAGGGCCAAGGTTACTGCCCTAACTTACCCCGGACCATGTGAAATATGGCTCTGACTGATGTCCCGCATATTCTACATATTGCTGCCTATCAGACATATGACTAGCAAAAAATTGCAGTAAATGTGGGGTAAAACCCACACCTGCTAGCTTTTTAAGTAATACGTTATGATCTACCAAATCAAATGCTTTTTTGAAGTCAAAAAATGCCGCATCCGTTTGCACCCCTTTGTCTTCACTCGGTGTCAGATGTGCCATCTGACAGAGAAGGTTACTGGTTGTACTCCTTCCTGGCCGAAACCCGTGTTGTGCGTCCGAGAGTTGTGCGCTAACCTGATGGAATATTATCTTATAAATAGCGGCTTCGAATACTTTTGCCGGCGTAGACAACACTGCAATAGGCCTGTACCCATCCACTGACTCTGCTGAACCTCCCTTTGGAACCGGAACAACGCGGGTTACTTTCCACCTCTCTGGAAATACCGCAGCCGCAAGGGATTTGTTATATATATGCAGTAGTGGCTTAGCTAGTACCGACCGACAATCCTTAAAGATGTAAGGCGGAATGCCATCAGGTCCTGCAGACCGTTTGGGCTTGAGTTCTTGAAGCGCACGACATACGTCTGCCAACTGTAATTGGTCAAAGCGCACCCGCGCTACTCCGTTTCTGCTACCTGCTCCTACTATAGCAGAGCCCACGTCCAACTCCGGCCGCTCTGAACTATAAACAGAATAAAAATACTCCGCGAACTCGTCGACACACTGTTGATCAGACAACGCTTCCCCGTCTTTCAGAATCAATTGTGGACTTCTTTTACATCTTTTAGATTTAATAAAATTCCAAAAAGATTTCGGATCTTTCAACATTTGATTTTGAACACGTTGTTGATACTGTTCCTGTGCGATACCTATCATTTTCTTTACTTTGGTCCTACACTGAGCAAACGCCTCGTAGTCAGTTTTCGATCTACTGGCCTTGTACCGTTTATGCAGAAAAGCTTTCAATCTTATGTCGCGAATTATATCAACAGTGTACCACTCCGGGTAAATGTACCTGGAGTTTATATGACTTCGCTTTTTTTTCGGAACACAGTCATCTATAGCAGAATTCATAATTTTATAAAAATATTCTAAGCTCATTTCTAAGTCTAACTCATATAAAGGAGTCCAATCTACGGCCGCAATTAAGGAATACAGTGTTAAAAAGTCGGCCTTATTAAAGTTCCAACCCGCGAATGTATTAATTTCTCGTGTAGCTGAACCTGCTGAGTCGGACTGACGGCGCAGGCGCGTATTTGTACTTACCGAGATCTCGAGCGGCGGGTGGTACGCGTCTACAAGCACGAGCGGCATCTCCGCCACGCGCACACTCACACCGCCTTCTTCTGCCAATGTACTCAACACTAGATCTAACTGACGATTGTTGCAGTTACCTACTTTATTGCTCTGAGTAAATCCACAAAAAGTTTGAAAGTATTCGTAGTTATTGCTCACAGCGGTAGAACACGAATACAAGTTAAAGTCCCCTAAAACTAATAATTCACTGTACTTATCATATAATTGTTCAATAACGTTAAATAACAAGAAATAATCTAGTTTCACACCTTTACATTTAAAAAAAAAGCTATAACCAATATTTTAAAGTCATAGGAAACAATGAAAACTAACGATAATGATAAAACATAGCCATGTACCATCGTCACCAGCAACACTGCATCACTAGTTTCAAAATCAATATTGCATTTAAAACAACCAAAATAAATAAACCTCTGGAGCATCACGAGTAAACCCATCAAACGCCACGGTCCTCCTGGCCGAACAACACTCACAGTTGCACTCTCTTACGTGCATCCAACAACGGATCACCGTCTGTATAATCTACTGACTACACACTACGGTTTTTACAAACCACGACCTCCGGCAAAGCTAAACGCCCATCGCGCACCCACGGACTACTTGAGATAACTCAAAAGACACCAATTTCTACTGACCTACGACTACGCAAGAGCTACTAGTACGGTCGACATCAGTACGGCCGATAGAGTACTTAATTTAGTTCCCAGATTACTTAGGCTTCCTGCTTATTATCAAAATTTTATCGCTCACTTCCACAATGTATGGTAAGTTATCTACTGGCATATTTCTTCACCTATCATGAGCGTATTTATCCGTACGTTTAGAATTTAAGGCGTTTAACGTGTAACGATCACCATCCAAAATTCTTACGACCCTTGTAGGACTTTTGATATTCAGATTTAACTTGTTTGATTCCGCTTTTCATTTTATAGTAACACAAAATCATTAATAGCTAATTTAAAAACCTGAGCCTTATTTCGGTCAAATCGCCTTATATCATAGATGGCATTCTTGTCAATATTCTTTGTCGCGTGCTCTCTAATCTCATCCAAATTAATGTCAGCCACATCATCATCATTAGTGGTCACTAAACTTTGACGCAACACAATCTTTGATGAGAGAGCATTCGGCAACCAGAATCATAATAAAATGGGTATGACTCACCAGTATTCATCAGCTGAGATTGCTGACACAGCAAACGTCAACACGTCGCTCACTGCTTGCCGCTGCTGTAGGCGCTGCCGCATCGGGAATAGATGATATCCGAACGCTGCTTTGGTCCTACAGAACATGATGCCGAGGTGGTAGCATTGGTTGCCTTGCCTTTCACCTTATTTATTGATCGGAAGTCAGATGCTCGATGACCTGTTTTGCCGCAGTTGTGACATTTTAGCGTTGTCGACTGAAACTTGAATCACTTGAACTCCGGAATGGCGTCGGTTGAGCCAGCGGTTGAAGCTTTCCTTTTCAAAAACTAAATATTTAAAACAAAAGAATATTACTCGATAAAAAACTTTCTTTACTATTAGAAATTATTCTGGAAGTTAAAGGTTAAAAATAATAAGAACGGATGATCAACTTGCTCTCTTCCTTCCGCAATTAACCATTATCAGGGTCGAGAAAGCGTACTGCACTACATATTCAGTATAAAGCAAATACGGTTTGACCAGCCTTAATATGACCCCGCCACAATCACATACTGGTGTAACGTGAAGGACATACGAGAGTTATTACATGATAACACCAAAGTATGCAAACAAACAGAACCACTGCTAATGTAACACACAGGGTAGCTTCTCAGCAACAAGGATCTTCTTTGTCAACACTAGTAGAATAGCCCAACGGACATAGTAACGACAATGAGAACGACTCGTAGAATCTCCTTAGTCGCAGTAAAAATGGTGTACGGTTCTCCACACTCACCATATGAAACATTATTATTATTTTTGGGTTATTAATAGAGTAATCACATCTGGTTGGGCTGGATAAATATATAAAGGAAAAAATAAATATACTTAAATATATATTTAATATATTAACATAAATAAATAAATAATACATAAATAAATAAAAGCCCAACCAGATGGAAGCCCTCGGCAGGGGAGACCAAACGGCCGAGGGTTAGGGGGAAAGGGAAAGAAACCTGCGGACGATGCGGGCGGTATCGAGGAGCACCACCTTCTGCATTTGAGCCCGGAGCGGTCCGTCACGAAGTCCCAGTCGCCTCAGATGGCCCGAGAGGCTGGCTGGGATTAACCCGTTTGCAGACACGACTACAGGAATAATTTCGGTCGGCAGACCACCCCACATATCGGTCACCTCGTGAGCCAGGTCCAGATATTTTGATTGCTTGATTGTGCGTTGTGCAGAAAACCACGCCCATCATGCTTTCGCGGCAAGTACAGCCTCATTACCGACGATCTCGGATGATGCATCCTATGGGACGTCATGGTAGTGCGGACTTTTCTATCCAGGGCGTTAAGTTCAGTCTGGGTCCACCTGAGTATGCCAAAGGTATACATGAGGACAGTCATGACCCAACCGTTATATGCGTGTGTCTTATTCACACCGGACAAAAGGCTGTTAAGCACTTTAGTCAAGCGTGCATAAAACACGTCGTAAACTGACTGTTTCATACCAGCCTCATCGATACCGATGTTCTGTGACATACCCAGGTATCGGTATGTTTCAGCCTCGGAAAGGGTCCTTAAGTTGACGGGCATAGATAAGTCTATGCCCTCAGAGTTAGCAACCCTTTCCCTTTCAACATGGAGGACCGCACACTTATCCGTTCCCGGCTCGATTCCCATAGAATTGCTAAATTCACAAGTGATGTTTAGCAATTCCATAAGATGGGGGCGACTGGAGGCGAATAACTTGAGGTCATCCATATAGAAAAGGTGGGTCACATTTGTACCTCCTTTCCGAAGCTGAAATCCCCTCCCGGAGCCCTCTAGTAAAGTACTGAGAGGGTTCAGGGAGAGGCAAAACCAGATCGGACTCAGACAATCGCCCTGGAAGATACCCCTCCTTATCCTTATGTGGTTCTCCGCAGCCACCATCCGCTCGCCCAGATAGCAAAGGATCGTACTCCATTGCCCCATACACTACTTTCTCCAACTGTAGCAAAGGTATACATGAGGACAGTCATGACCCAACCGTTATATGCGTGTGTCTTATTCACACCGGACAAAAGGCTGTTAAGCACTTTAGTCAAGCGTGCATAAAACACGTCGTAAACTGACTGTTTCATACCAGCCTCATCGATACCGATGTTCTGTGACATACCCAGGTATCGGTATGTTTCAGCCTCGGAAAGGGTCCTTAAGTTGACGGGCATAGATAAGTCTATGCCCTCAGAGTTAGCAACCCTTTCCCTTTCAACATGGAGGACCGCACACTTATCCGTTCCCGGCTCGATTCCCATAGAATTGCTAAATTCACAAGTGATGTTTAGCAATTCCATAAGATGGGGGCGACTGGAGGCGAATAACTTGAGGTCATCCATATAGAAAAGGTGGGTCACATTTGTACCTCCTTTCCGAAGCTGAAATCCCCTCCCGGAGCCCTCTAGTAAAGTACTGAGAGGGTTCAGGGAGAGGCAAAACCACATCGGACTCAGACAATCGCCCTGGAAGATACCCCTCCTTATCCTTATGTGGTTCTCCGCAGCCATCATCCGCTCGCCCAGATAGCAAAGGATCGTACTCCATTGCCCCATACACTACTTTCTCCAACTGTAGACTCAATTTTGTACAGCTGGAGGACTCTCTTTAGCCATGTATGGGACACCGAGTCGAATGCCATTCTGTAGTCTATCCAGGCGGCGGAGAAATTCCGACGGTTGCGTTTCACCACTTTGCCAATGACCGCGTCAATGAGGAGTGGTTCCTTGGTTCCACGACCACCGCCCCGAAATCCATTTTGAGCGCGTGACATCACCTGATTTAGCTCCAGGTGACGAGTGATTCTCGCGTTCAAAATGGATGTCAGTGTCTTATATATGGCGGGTAGACACGTGATGGGGCGGTATTCGCTCGGGTCTGTGGTATCCTGATCTTTAGGAACCAAATGAGTGATCCCAGTAGTGAAGAGGCTCGGGAGCGACTTCTGATCGAGAGCCTCTTGAAACTGTCGGGCTAGCACAGCGTGACACACTACGAACCCCTTCAGCCAGTAATGATGCAGCCCGTCGAGCCCCGGACTTTTCCAGTTCGGGGCCCTACGGACCGCCTCAGCCACGTCATCAGGCGTTATGATGACGGGGTCCATAGGCGTAACACTTGCACTCTGGCTCGCCACAATTTTCATCCAAGGGCCCTCGCTGTGGTTTACGGGCTCTGGCCACAGGCCACGCCAAAATGCGACAGTGTCAGCCTGATCCGGTCCTGGGCCGCTCCACATACCTCTGGTCGCTCCAATGATTTGTAGAGCCTCTTCTGATCACTCTGGAAGAGACGATTCTGGTTGAATCGCCTTGACCTCTCGCTAAATTGTCGAATCCGCTTCTCCCAAGCAGTGATTTTTTGCTTCAGGTCATCTATGCGCTCCGCTAGTTTTTGCTTGATATCCGGCTGGGACAAACTAAAATTTGTCCCAGCAAACGCCATTATAACGCTGCGCACAACTCTCGGTCTATTATCACCCGACCTGAAGCTTGTCAGTCTGCCGATAAGGGCCCTTGCCATTGCGATACGGTCCTCAATTCTTTTTCTCCAGGCTGGGATGGCGCTACTTTTTTGAGTAGCACGTCCAGCCACGGGAAGTTTGGCACCAATAATACGGCAAACTGCCAGTGCGGCGCCAAAAAGAATTGAGTCCGTTTCGCAAAGGTCCCGGCTGGCTTCCAAATAGGTCGCCAGCATTGGGTTAAGAGCCCGCACGACAGCCCGATTTCGCTTGCTAAGGGGTATGCGGCGTAGTCACGGTCGATTTTCGAGAGGCATGCTGCGCGTTTCCAGCATCGACTCTTCCAATACGCTCCTCATTTTCTCTAGTTCGTGTGAGACTGTTCCATCATCATCTGAATTAGCCACAAATGGAATGTTGACGGCAGCATCCACATATGTGCTAGTGGCACCGCATTCCCAGCCGTAGCATTTCCATTCGATGAAGGAATAGCCTCACATCGTAGTCGTTCGAGTTCGGCGTCAACAAATATATTGGAGCGCAGGATGTACCGAACTCGGCCTGCCAAGTTTTGCTCAGTGACGGATAGAAATGGCTCCAGCTCTACAAAAAGGCGATGAATCCGAGCCCGATACGCCAAACATCCAGTTTCTTCCCCTTTCGCCCTAAAATACGCCCGCAGTGTGTTTTCATTAATTAATTTTGACCAACGCATGCGACGTGCTCCACCAGCGGCGGGTGCCGCTTGCTGAGTCCGAGAAAACTCAGCCGACACCAAGTCTTCTGTTGGGGATGATGGATGCGGGGGGCTGCTAGGTGGTCTTGCAACACCCCGCGCTCGGCTGGCGGCCCGCATGCTGTCGCGTCCAGCGCCAGCTTCAGACGCGCCCTGGCGACCTCTAGGCAGCGGCCCTTTGTGCACTACCTTTTTTTCCATCATCTATAATATGGGCGTCCATTAACGGGAGACGCCCAGGCCCGGCACCGTATCGTGGACGGCCATAAGCACAAACGGGCCTTTGCACCCTGAATTCTGCCGAGGCACGGCCACTCTCGCAAGGCGATGACTGACTGCATTGACGTAGCAGTTTTGTCACTTAACTGTTACGTCAGCGGGCGATGGGGTCGTCAATTCCCTACGCCATTTTATTATATTTATATTTATTATTATTATAATTAACTAGCTTTATACCCTCGGCTTCGCTCGCGTGGGCTTAAATTTCGAAACATCGATAATAATATTTCCTACTAAAATTTACAAAAATGAATCACTTGTAGAGACACGTCGGTATCTGTGTCTATATTGGCAATATTACAGGCTACAGAAACACATAAGTTATTTTACTAGAATTACATAAATATCATTCGTCAAGCAACACCTTTTTAATATCGGGTCCGTCTTCCGATGTATCATTATGAAGGGAAAATTGTCCTGCAATCGGAAATGCGTTATTTACATAATAATCATTATTAAAGTTTTTTGATAAAATAAGGTTTTCTTTCATGATCTTTATTAATATTGGTCCCATTGAATGTTGATTACCACCACATACCATTATTTTTTTTTTACGTTCGAGTAGACTTCAAAAATTCATAAATGTAGTTCTATTCACGGAGAACGTGTGAGCAGAACTAAATTCATGAACAGCAGTAGAAATCTACATAAGATGGGCAGTAGCTTCTTCGTGATCATAGCTTATACCTTATAGTAATAAAAATTGCAGTTGACAACTCAGGTGGCAACTATAGCAAATAGTAATAATAATAATAATAACGTTTATTTCTCACCACAAAACAAAGTTACATTTAGAGTTATAAGTAGCCTATAAGTAGTACAAAACAACTTTGCCCGTGGATCGCTGGTGCCTATAGTGGGTAAGATACCCGTATTACAGGTCACCAGGTCTCCACCTCTGCGAGGAATGAGCAGAAGAGGATAACTTGAGTAGACTTTGCAACTAGTTGATTACGTCGTGTCCATTCAGGGATATATCTAAAACATTAACACATAAAGTTTAACTCTATTTCCTTATTTGTCATACCTAATTGAAATAATTGGTTATGGTTAAGAAAACTTAGAAAAGTGTGTGTGTGTGTGTGTGTGTGTGTGTGTGTGTGTGTGTGTGTGTGTGTGTGTGTGTGTGTGTGTGTGTGTGTGTGTGTGTGAGAGAGAGAGAGAGAGAGAGATAGTGAGTGTATGCGTGTGTGTGTATGTGTGTGTGTGTGTGTGTGTGTGCATGTATGTACGTAGGAGTGTGTGTATTTTACATGACAACCTCTAAAAGACTTTCTGTTTTCGCATAGGTTTGCTTAAGGAGCCACTGGAGAATAATATTTTTGCACTCATATTGATTTCGGGAAAAGAGGGATAAGGTTTTATGCAATTTATTATATAAATAGGGGCCAAGGAATATGAAGAATCTATGACTAAATGCAGTTTTAACTTTGCAACTAGTTGGTTACGTCGTGTCCATTCAGGGATATATTTGGTTGAGGCATGTTGTTTGAGAGCGGTGGTTAAAATGAATAATTGTCTAACTGTTAGTACTTGGCAATAGTCGTAAAGTTGGTCTGTAGGAAACATACGCGATTTGAAACAACATACTTTTAAAACAGCTCTCTGTGCCCGTTCAAGTTGTATAAAATTGCTTTTAGCCGCACCACCCCACGTGGATATGCAATAAGATAAAATAGATTGACACAATGCCATATAAACCATCTTCATGATTTCTGAATCTGCAGATTGACGTAATTGTTTAAAAATGTAAATAAGTTTAGGGACTCTGTTTGACAGGTGTTCAATGTAAGCTTTAAATGTGAGGTTATTATCAATTATAATTCCAAGATATTTTATAGATGTCGCTTTTTTATATAGTGTAGGTCGTTATTGTCTCTACTATTTCTTATATCAAGGGGAGGCTTAACAACGATTTGTAATGAGTTTGTTGTTGAATTTTTTGTGTTTCGAATAGAAAAGTCTATTAATTTTGTTTTATCTATGTTCAACGTAAGTAAATGCGCGTTTAACCATTCCTTTACAACGTCAAACCATTTTTGAGCAAGGGAATAGGTTTCAATCCAAGTATTCGAATGAAACACAAGTACAGTGTCATCTGCGTAGAAAAATACGATCCCGTTTAAAAGATTGATGTTACACAAATCATTTATATATACTAAAAACAAACTTGGGCCGAGATTACTTCCCTGCGGTACACCGTATGTAATTTGCAGGTCAGAACTACTATAAGGACTAATCCTAACACATTGAGTTCTATTACTTAAATAACTTTGGAATAAAGATAACTGAATTCCTCTTACTCCTAAAGATTGAAGTTTTGAAATTAGGATCGGTATCGAAACAGTATCAAACGCCTTTGTAAGGTCAAGAAACAAGGCAATAAATTTTTGACGTATGTCTAGATTCCTGACTACAAAATCAATAAGGTTGTGGACAGCATCAGATGTACATAATTTTTTTCGGAAACCAAATTGATATTTAGAGAGCAGTTTATTAGTCTCTAAATAATTGACTAGCTTTGTGTTAATTATTTTCTCGAGGATCTTCGACATCGTAGGCAAAACTGATATAGGTCTGTAGTTTTCGATACGATTTCGATCGCCGGATTTAAAAATAGGGTGAACTATTGCCTTTTTAAACAAATCAGGGAAAATACCTGTCTGGAGACTCAAATTACAAATATATATAAGAGGTGAAATAATAAAATTTATACTATAAAATTAATATAAAATTTATACTATAAAATTTATATTTATATTTATAAAATACTCATTCACTGTATGTAAAATTTATTACGGGAGAAGTAGTTAGAAATTTAGAAGCTACCATGTGAAATCATTATTTTATTTGTTTATGGGTTAAAGTTTAAGGTGACAATTATTTTCATGGAAAAGTTTGGAGCAACGCAATAAACAGAGCTTAATTTCTCACGTTGTAAATGTAGTTCGTACCGACTACAAACATTAGTAAATGCAATTATAAAAAAGAAGGTTTTGGAATGTTTTTTTTAGAATTTAATTTGTTTTTATGTAATTATTGCGTAATATTGCGTTCTTTCATACTATAAAAAATTGCCATCGTTTGAATTTGAGCTTAAGGTTTTTTGCCTAGACTGCCTTATTTATCGTGTTAAGTGAATTATTAATGCAAATTAACTGAGAATGTCACATCGAAACGCACTCGTTGCTAGGGCTGTTACTTTAATTGAAACTGGGCGCACCAACAATCATACTCGTATGTCCCAAATATTAAGAGTACCAAAATCTAGGGAACCGAGCTGTCAAGAGGTATTGCCATAGCGGATAATATACAGGACTCATGTCATCGAGTAGCTCAAGATATATATTAAAAAACGAGCGGAAACATTTCATATACTAGAAGTGTTTAGAATGACGTTCAATGTTCTTTACATTTATATATTTATCCTTTATTGCATACAATATATAAAAATGTACAGAATATGAAACCAATAAGTATTGTCGTTTAGTGGCAGCTTCAAAGAATTCATTGCCCTATTGCGTCCCGTGAACACATAAAAACACTCACGCCTGTCACCCAGAGGGGTAGGCAGAGATTACGGACTTCCATTTGGCACGATCCTTTATACCTCTTTCGCCTACTTTACATCCATATATCTACGCATACATGCTCGTCGGTTAAGGGTACTTCTAACGTGGCCCCTTTTCAAAATATCGCCAATTTGGTCGATAAACTTTTTTCTAGGGCGTCCCGTGAACGATGTTAAATCTTAATATAGGTACGACTAAGCGATATTCTGCAAAGATCTTCTGGCTTCTTATAGTTGGCGGTATAACTATTAAGTTAACGTTAGGCATAAAACAAAGAGTATTGCGTATCTACAAACTTGCATTAGATTCAACATATTTTTATTTTAATATATATGTCCGTGGAGTTTTAATATGTTTTGTTTTTTATTTTAATTTTGTAAATAATTGTAAAGAATAAAAAAGACAGGTGTTACAAATATTGGAGAAACAAGATAATGTTTTTCTGTAAATGTATTATATAGCGTTTTTCCCTTAAATTGTATCACTTCATTTAATTTGATTATCCAAGTACGATATTATAATTTATATATTATGAAGAAAAATATTTTATTTAAAAACTGCATCCTAACTACCACGCGTTCTGCGCGTGAACAATATATATCGTTAAAGTGATGTTAAACTTATTATAGGATATAAAGTCCTGATAGCAATTGTAAATAGTTAAAAACCACGATTACTCACTAGTCTGGTAAATGACAACTATAAAAAAATGTCTCAAATAATGTAATCTATGAAGAAGGATTATCTTTCACAGGGGAATTTCGATATGTAGTAATAAATGACAAATTAACTTTTAATAAAAAGTAAAACAAACAATCAAAGGTATATACTAGTTTCACATTAACACAAGATAAATGAAGTCTTGTCTTCAATCCCCTTTTTTAATATGCTCATATTTTTGAAGTCTGCAAAAATAACAACACAACAAAACTAATAACAATTACAAAAAAGTAGAGAAGAGATTTGTATTCTACTAGAATAAAACTTAAGTAGAAATAAAAAAATCCCCGAAAAAAAGAGCTGATGATCTTCAAACGGCTGAACAGATTTTCTTAAAACATACTTTTATTTTTTTACTAAACATAGCTCTCGATTTAGACATCATTTAAACGAAAAAAAAACGTTATCAAAATAGGTTCAACCGTCCAAGAGCTATGCTATGCCACAAACAGATACACATATAGACACTACAAACATATAACACCCGTCTATTTTCGTTGGGGGTTAAAATGGGACAACGATTAGTAAGCCGTGTATGTAATTGTATTTTTTAATAATAAAACTTGTATTGCTTGAAAAGTAATATAATTACATACTTTTCCTCTCCATAAATTTATGAAAATGTAAAGTACATACTCACAAATAAAAGTAGTTTTGCAGAAATAAGTGTTATCCATTCTGTAAATACTAGGAATAGACACAAGCTAGTAGTACCAGTTACTCGATTCCAATGAGTCAGTAATTCATTCTTGGGGCGATGTATACGCTTTTAAAACAAAATCCCAGAAAATATACAAAACTTGACATACACATTGTTCAAAAATTTTATTAAACTAAGTTTATATAAAAAGGGTTATTATAATATTAAGGAATTTATGGACGATAATAGCCCCTGGGAAGGGTGATTGCTACCAAGCTATTTATAATTTTTTTCGTGTTGTTAATTGTAACATACATGATTGTAAGCTCTTATTTAAAAAGAAAAATAGTCCCGCTGGGTTTCTTGCTGGTTTATCCCAGGACAGTTTTTTTACGAATCAGTGATAAATAATAAAGTGAATTTCAATAAGTATTATTTATGGATTAATATTGGATAAAAAGTTTTTGTTTCTTAAACAAATAATAAGAAATTTATTATGAAAAAAATCTTTACTTATAATTTGCTAAGTAGGTTTTATACTCATAGCTGTTACTTTAATTCCAGTTGTGTGAGTAAAACAAAATTTTCACTGCACTCCTTCGTGCAGAAAACGAATCTGGATATTTTATTGAGCAAGTAACCGCATGCGGACGGCAGTATCGTTTATTTTCACGAGATGTTCGCTCTCAGGCAGGATTACACTTGACCGAAACTTATCACGTTTTTTTATGGTGGGATCTTTTTGTTATTTTAGTTTTTAAGACTGAATAGACTAACTTACTCTCGACATAACGTGCAGCCTACCTGCCAACATAACCTGAAACCAACTTCAAACAAAGAATACTGCAGACACGTTGTCACCTATGGGGATTAGTAATAATGCTAAACAACCGGTAATCAAACTGGATATCTATACCCTTAGGACGGGAACACAGCAGTGCACTGGTATTTTGGCAACATAAGCCATACATAAATAATACAATCAATACCAGTCAAACGGACTCCTAGGCGTACGTGGAGTCCTATCCATTAAAAAAAGTGTTTTTTAAGTTTAACTATTATTATTCAGTAAACAACAATTACAATCACCCTTACAGCCCATCAAAGTCGCTGCTGAACATAGGCCTCCCTCTTGTATTGCCTGATTTGTATATGCCTTATGTATATAGATGAATATATGCCATAGTTGTCACGCTTATGTATGGTCAGCAACTGCAGTTTTTTATAATTTTAATTATTAGCGGCCCAACCTCTGTTCCATTCCCTGTCTCAACTCTTACGACACAAACTGTATGATATAAGATAGTCTGGATGGTCTTGATGGCTGCGTGGCACAGTGGCTTAGCAATGGATTGCAGCGCTTATGGCCGGGAGTTAAAATCCCGCACGAAATCGTATTGTAAGTATTTGTTTGGCCTACAAGAAATTGTTCAGCGTGTGAATGTTTGTTCTTTTACAATATATATATGTGAAGATACAAGAGAAAGTTATATTGTGGAGGTAACGTTTTTTAAAGAATTTTTATAGGATTTAAGTAGTTTAAAAACTTTATCTCTATTTTTTACTTCTAATTTAAATTTATCACTGTAATGCCATTGAATTACCTATTTAATAAAAAAAATTATAACAATCGCTTACAATTATTTAAAAAGATTTTGTTTCACACATATAGAAAAAATATTAGACAAGATACACAAAATAAGATATTCTCCTTTTTTAAATCAAGCTGGCTAGAGTAGTTAAAAACAGTAATGTATAATTATCAAGAAGAAAGAAATAAAACCTACCTGGCAAGAGAGCAGCAGCGAAGTGGAAGCACCGCTACGTCACACACCCTGCCGAAGGTTTTGAAAGAAAAAAAGAAGACAGAATGAAACATTTATTCGACCAACACGCAACATGCTCAATCATATTAGAAATTTCTACAAATTACAAATTGATAATTATGCATTTGTGAGAAGTCAATTGTCAAAAAAAAGTCTGCCGTGTAGTGGCGGTTGAAAATATCCACTACCCCATATCTTCCCGTGGGTGTCGTAAGAGGCGACAGAGGGAGACAGGCAGCAGATGGGCAGCAGCATCTTCCTGATAACAACTATGACGTAATAAAAAACTGCGGTTGCCAACCCGCTCGCCAAGCGTGGCAACTATGGCAAATATCCCCCCATGAATAAGGACGCAAACAGACGGCCCCCAGTCCCCGGCGACCCAGCTATTCCTGACTACGGTGGCGACCATGGTAACGGCGGGGTAGGGGGTGCTAAGAATCTCCGGTGGAGGTTCGGTTGCCACCTACGACGACTCGACCTGGCAACCTGAGGACTGACGAGAAGATACTGGAGCTGGAAGAAGAGGTAGACAAGTTGCGCTAGCATATTATTGGATTATCCGAGGTCCGAAGAAAGGGGGAGGACACGACAATCCTCGAGTCCGGCAACTTGTTCTATCACCAGGAGGGCGACCATCTGTCCCAAGGAGGTGTCGGATTTATCGTCCACAAGTCTCTCGTCAACAACGTTGTAAAGATTGGGAGTGTGTCGACGAGGGTCACGTACCTGATACTCAGAATCACCAAACGGTATTTGCTGAAGGTCATTCAGGTTTACGCACCAACCTCGGCACATCCCGATGAGGAGGTGGAGGAAATGTATGAGGATATTTCCAGAGCCATACATTCCTCCAAAACCCACTACATGGTGTTGATGGGAGACTTCAACGCAAAACTAGGCACAAGAGAAAGCGGTGAGCTGAAGATAGGGAAAATTGGAGTAGGGCAACGGAACCGAAGAGGCCAGCAGCTGGCCGACTTTATGGAGAAAGAGGGACTCTTTATGATGAACTCTTTCTTCCAGAAGCGGCCCCGCAGGAAGTGGACCTGGTCGAGCCCCGACGGTTCGACAAAAAATGAGATTGACTTCATTATGACGACCAGACGCCAACTGTTCAGTGATGTCTCAGTGATCGCAAGGGTGAAAACTGGCAGCGATCACCGAATGGTTAGAGGCACACTAAACCTAAACGTTAAGTTGGAGAGGTCTCGTCTAATGAAGTCAACGCACCGTCCCCCTCGTGCTCTGATCCAGAATCCCGAAACCTTTCAGCTCGAGTTACGTAACCGCTTTCAGTGCCTAGAAGATTGCAATGCAGTGGACGAAATGAATGACAAGCTCGTGGAAACTGTCCATGCCGTCCGAGCTAAGTTCTGCAAGACCCGCCGCAGAAGAACACAAAAACTCTCCGATCACACTCTTAATGTCATGGCTGTTAGACGGGAGATGAGGCTGCAATCGTCAACAGATTTGACAGCATACAGGCAACTGAACAGACAGATCTCCAAATGCATGCGGCGAGACTTACGCAACTTTAATACTTCTCGTATTAAAGAAGCGATCGAGCGAAACCAGGGCTCCAAAGTCTTTGCCAGAGATCTGTCTGCCAGAAAGAGCCAACTGTCAAAGCTGAAGACTGAGTATGGCGGCATCGTTTCCGGGACACCTGAGATTCTGAGTGAGATTGAGAGGTTCTATGGGCAGCTATACACATCATCGTTGGAGCCACACGCAAGTGTGAGTAACGATCCAAGAGCAAGTCTTATCCGACACTATTCCGATGACATCCCGGACGTCAGTCTGAGCGAGATTAGAATGGCTCGCCACCACCTTAAAAACGGGAAGGCCCCGGGCGAGGATGGAATTTTAGCGGAGCTTCTGAAAGCGGGTGGAACACCGGTACTTGAAGTCCTTCAGAAACTCTTCAATTCCGTCTTCCATGGTGGCAATACTCCGGAGGCGTGGAACAGAAACGCGGTGGTTGTGTTCTTTAAGAAAGGCGACAACGCTTTCTTGAAGAACTACAGACCGATTTTCCTTCTGAGCCGCGTCTACATGCTATTTTCGAGAGTCATTACGAATCGTCTCGCACGCAGACTCGAAGACTTTCAGCCTCCCAAACAAGCCGGTTTCCGAAAAGGCTTCAGTACCATAGACCACATACATACCCTGTGGCAGATTGTACAGAAGACCAAAGAGTACAATCTGCCACTTTGCCTGGCATATGTGGACTATGAGAAAGCTTTTGATTCCGTCGAAATTTGGGCGGTGCTACAGTCCCTTCAGCGGTGCCAAGTTGACTGTCGGTATATCGAAGTGCTGAAGTGTTTGTACCGTAGGTCTGTGTTGGCTATCCGAGTACAGAACCAGTGTTCGAAACCCATCCAACTGCAGAGAGGTGTAAGACAGGGTGATGTTATATCCCCGAAACTCTTCACCGCTGCGTTGGAAGAGCTACTAGACTGGAAAGGTTACGGTATTAACATCAATCGCGAGTACATCACTCACCTTCGATTTGCCGACGATATAGTCCTTATGACAGAATCGCTGTAGGACGTTAGCACTATGCTCAATGACCTCAATGGTGTCTCCCAACGCATAGGTCTTAAGATGAACACGGACAAAACAAAGATCATGTTTAATGTCCATGTCACACCTATGCCGGTAGTTGTTGGGTACACTATGCTCGCAGTTGTTGACAAGTTCGTTTACCTGGGACAAATAGTCCGACTAGGTAAGTCCAACTTCGACCGAGAGGTCAATCGACGGATTCAACTCGGCTGGGCAGCGTTCGGGAAATTACGACACATCTTCTCGTCAGGTATACCTCAATCTCTGAAAACTAAAGTGTATAACCAGTGCGTGTTGGCAGTGATGACTTGCGGATCTGAGACGTGGTCCTTCACTGCTGGCCGTATGAGGACGCTCAAGTTCGCTCAACGAGCTATGGAGAGGGCTATGCTCGGAATGTCTCTGCGCGACAGGCTCAGAAATGAGGATATCCACAGTAAAACCAGAGTGACCGACATAGCCCAACGGATTAATAAGCTGAAGTGGCAATGGGCCGGCCATATAGCTCGAAGAACCGATAACCGATGGGGAAGAAAGGTTCTCGAGTGGCAGCCTCGTACCGGTAAGCGTAGTGTAGGGCGACCCCCCACTAGATGGAGTGACGACCTGGTAAGATATGCAGGAAGTCGATGGATGCAGGTGGCTCAGGACGGTGCTTTGTGGCGTTACTTGGGGGAGGCCTATGTTCAACAGTGGACTTGTGAAGGGCTGTAATGATGATGATGATGATGAGAAGTCAAAAAGGATTCCGCCATAGTGATAGTCTGTGGGTCACCACAGGACTTTCAGTCAAGACCTCAATTGACTAACGAACAACCGAACATTAATGTAAAAAAGCACAACCTAAAAAAACAATAATAAAAGGTAAATAATAATAATTATAATAGGTCTGTGTGTGTGTGGAATGTACAATTATTCTTAGCCTTGCAGCTATTTATAGTTTTTAAGACGTTTAATCTTAGCCTATGCAAGCTAAGACATGAGCGAACTTTATAAGATAGACAGTTAAACAACTTATAATATTCAGTACTATTCATTAGCTTCTAACGTTCCTCAGGACATTGGTCTTATCGCCACGGTTGGTAGGTGGACTGATTCTTTATCTGGATGGCTAACACAGGAAATCATAAGATTAGTTTGGTATATCCCGTAGCCACAATTTACTACACTCATGGAACGAAAGCAACTGGTGCACCTATCACTAGAAATACTTATTGTAATTTTTAAGCTCGTAATCAGAGATAAATTATAATGGGAAAAACGTATTTAAACAAAGAATGAAAATTTGGATTAAGAACAAGTCGTTCTTGCAACTTACTACTGCGAGGAATATTATTATCAAAAAAGAAAAAGAAAAGTACACGGAGGGATATGCCCGATGTAATCTGCTGACTAATAAATAACACTCTTTATTGGTCTAAAGTTACAACCTTTATGCGCCTCGTTGCAGAGGGGGCTATGAAGCAATCATTCCATTGTGCGTGTTGGCTTACTTCACCTGATAAGGTTAAAGGTTAAAACAGTAATTCAAAAAAAATTGAATACGTAAAAGACTTTACTGAAAATAGAAAATAATACCCTATGTTACTCTCACAACCTCATATTATGTTAAAATCCATCAAACCGTTTATGCTACATATCGTGAAATAGACATACATACATTCGCAGTTGGATAAAAATAAATTATTATTTCTTAGATACGTTTCCCTTCACGTATTAATGCACGTGTTAACTTAGCAATGATTAGTGCCAGTGGGGAAAGAACCTGAATTACTTTCTTACTGCGCAATTACAGCGAGGGCTTTGTAAAGCTTTTTTATTTCATTGCTTCACTTATAGTATAGATTACTATTAAATTAATTTTTGTAACGAGAAACTAAAGACGAACGAAACAATAGAATATCCTAAGACCAATACGAGGGTAAAACAGTAATATGTCGGTGACACAGGCTTCCTCTACTTCATCTCAGCAGCCAACGATATCCTATTATGGGACCTTAAGTCGTTGAGTCAGAGAAAATAGTACCAGTGTATCTAGACACGCTATCTGTCCTACATTTAATAACTTTCAGCGATATCGCAGAACGAAACAGGATTTTGTGAAAATGGTCGATTACTTTAAGAGCGTCCGTATAATTTGATATTTATTAGCTATTGCTTCATCTATACTTGAAGTTTAAGTACATCATATTTTGTTGACATAATATATTTTCATTAATTTCTTCATTAAATATATTTTCATTCGAATAAAAGTTAATTTGTTTTTGCTTTTGCACCCGGTAGGTTTGTCTTAAAGAATGATGATGGGAATATGCTCTACCACGTACGATCAGTTATTTTAATGCTTATTATATCAATACACTGCGCCATTTCTTTGATTCAAATGCCAGTGAATACGTAAATTACAAAAATAATTTTCGATCTAACACATTACCTGTATGTTCTTGGCTCTCTGACGATACGGAAGATGCAGCAAGGTTAAGGGCACCACAATTTACTCTACGGCCCAGTCCACGAGACCGTATTTCAGAGCGAGCTCTTGGTGTAGAATTCTGACTACTAGGTTGTGCCTGTGCAAGTACTCAGAGTTAGAAAGCGCCGAACAACCGGAGATGACATGCCTAAGTGACTCCCCGGGATGGCGACAAGCTCGACAGATGTCGACGGTGCCATCGTTTAGGATGTATCTTCGATAGTTGTTGGTCTTAATAACCTGATCCTGTATTGCACAGACAAAACCCTCAATTTCGCCGAAGAAGTCACCGAAACGTAGCCAGTTGAGAGAGGCGACTGTATCTACAAAGGGCTCATGTAGAAGCTCTGTAGTACCTCCCGTGGAGCTCCTTCTCCTTCCATACGGCCTCCCGGTTGAAAATGCTAAGCACTGCTGCATCCTGTCATTGCTCGTTGGCTAAGGATAGAGGGGTAAGCCCTTTATCACTTGAAATGACGTCATTGTAGAATGGATCATTCGATCTCGCCAGGAAGTAATGACGGATGCTTTCGCGGTAAGTACACCCTCATTACCGACGATATCGGATGATGCATACTATGGGACGTCATGGTAGTGCGGACTTTTCTATCCAGGGCGTTAAGTTCAGTCTGAGTCCACCTGAGTATGTCAAAGGTATACATGAGGACGGGCATGACCTATCCGTTATATGCGTGTGTCTTATTCACACCGGACAAAAGGCTGTTAAGCACTTTGGTCAAGCGTGCATAAAACACGTCGCAAACTGACTGTTTCATACCAGCCTCATCGATACCGATGTTCTGTGACATACCCAGGTATCGGTATGTTTCAGCCTCAGAAAGGGTCCTTAAGTTGACAGGCATAGATAAGTCTATGCCCTCAGAGTTAGCAACCCTTCCCCTTTCAACATGGAGGACCACACACTTATCCGTCCCCAGCTCCATTCCAATGGAATTGCTAAATTCACAAGTGATGTTTAGCAATTCCATAAGATAGGAGCCACTGGGGGCGAATAACTTGAGGTCATCCATATAGAAAAGGTGGGTCACTTTTGTCCCTCCTTTCCCTAGCTGAAATCCCCTCCAGTAAGGTACTGAGAGGGTTCAGTGAGAGGCAGAACCAGATTGGACTCAGACAATCGCCCTGGAAGATACCCCTTCTTATCCTTATGTGGTTCTCCGCAGCCATCGTCCGCTCGTCCAGATGACTATGGATTATACTACACTGCCCCATACACTGCTCGAGGAGTCTCTAACTGTACAGTCTATCTTGTACAGCTCGAGGACTCTCTTTAGCCATGTTTGTGGCACCGAGTCGAATGCCTTTCTGTGGTCTATCCTTATTATTATTATTATTTGTTGTCAGAATGTAGTAAATAATATAATGTCGTTGTTAGTTATTAACGAGACCTTACATTCTAGCCGAGACACATTATTAGGGGGTCATTGTAGAAGCGTGCTCGTCGCGACCCCTGCCAGCCCTTTTCAGGGCTGCAATTCTACACAGCTGCGCACCCATGCGAACGAGGGTTAGGGCGTCCCCCCAAGGCGACGCACACCAGCTCGTCCCCGTTGGTGTGGAATGCAGCGCGCAAAGCGGCGATGGGGACCGCCACCCGTCACGCACAGCCCGAC
The DNA here is from genome assembly GCA_036936625.1 of Parnassius smintheus behrii. Classification (NCBI taxonomy): domain Eukaryota; kingdom Metazoa; phylum Arthropoda; class Insecta; order Lepidoptera; family Papilionidae; genus Parnassius; species Parnassius smintheus. The sequence continues at coordinate 58,599,045 of JAUPFT010000004.1, read as the reverse complement.
ACGGCGGAAGGTGGAGGACGGAGTGCAGAGTTGGCACGTGGAATGTTAGAGGAGGCATGAGAGATAAGACGAATGAGTTGATCGAAATAATGAAAGAAAGAGAATTAGATGTCGTGTGTATGTCGGAGACCAAACGGAAAGGCAGTGGTATTGAAGAGCTCCCTGGCGGGACGTTAGCTATATGGTCCGGAGTCCCGGAAAGCGAGAACGCCTGCCAAGGAGTGGGAGTGCTGTTGTCGTCCCGGTTGGTCGATCTTATGACTGAATACAAGGTTGTGAACTCAAGACTTCTCTGGGTTCGCTTAAAAATGGGACTGACGAAGTTATTCCTTTTGGCTGTTTATGCGCCGGTAGCTTCGTCGTCCAGGGCTGAGCTGGAGGAGTTTTGGGAGAATGTAAGAGAAGTTCTAGATTTGGTTAAGGGAAACGAAAGAACTGTTGTATGTGGTGATTTGAATGGATGGGTAGGCATCGCTCGACCAGGATACGAGTCGATGCTTGGAAAGTTTGGAGATAAAAGGGTTAATGATGCTGGCAAGCTTATACTGGCTGTATGCAAGGAAAAGGGTCTTCTTGTGACAAACACTATGTTTAATCACAGGAAGATCCATATGTACACTAGAGAAAGAAAGAATGAGAGAAGTATGATTGATTTGTTCCTGGTGGATGACCGACTGCGAAAACAGGTGATGGATACACGAGTGTTCAGGGGTGCTGAACTGGGAACGGATCATTATCTAGTAATTACTAGATTTAGGGGTTTGTTCGCGGGTTGGCGCCACCGGACGGCAGTAACAGAACCACAGTCGGTCTGTCGCATCCGAAGCTGGAAGCTTCAGGAAGCGGATACTAGGGACAAATATCACACGAGGGTAGCCGAAAAGTTTGACACCATCGATGGCAGGAAAGAATGTGTGGAGAGAATATGGCAGAACCTTAGGGATGGAATGGTAAGTGCAGCGGAAGAAGTATGTGGTACGACAAAAAGAGGTAGTAGTAAAAGAAGAGATGCATGGTGGAATGACGAAGTGAAAGAAGCTGTAAAAAAGAAGAAAAAAGCATGGTTAGACTACTTAGCCTCTAGTAACGATGAGCATATGAGAGAGAAGATGAAAGAAAGATATAAGCTGCAGAAAGTTCATGCGAAAACATTGATTGAGGAAGTACGTGAAAGGTGTAGAATAGAAGCGGACGAGAGGTTGTCGCACAACTTTAGGGAAAACTCCAAACTCTTCTGGAAAGAGGTTGGAAGGTCCCGGAGTGGTGCGACAGCTTTAAGAATGAACAAAGTGCTTTCGAGAACCAATGACGTCCTCTCAGAAAAATCGGACGTCATGCAGCGATGGAGTGAATTTTATAGAGAATTGTATGCGTGTCATGATCTTAGTGAAGGATCCGGGGGTGACGCCGTGACTGGCACGCCAGACACGGACCTCGATGACACTGAGGTCATCAGCATGAAAGAGATTGAACGTGCGATTCGAAGTTTGAAATGTGGTAAGGCTGCGGGACTAGACAGAGTTACTGCTGAAATGGTCAAGTACGGTGGGCCTCGCGTCTGGGACAGCTTTCATCTGCTGTGCAATTTGTGCTGGCGGACGGGAGATGTCCCGGATGATTGGCGATCCGCGGTCATTGTGCCTTTATATAAAGGTAAAGGTTCACATTTTGACTGCGGGAGCTATCGGGCGATCAGCTTGACCAGTTTAGCAAGTAAAGTTTATTCGAAGGTTTTGACACGCAGGATGCAAGAGAAATCGGAAAGATTCTTATGGGAGGCACAATGCGGATTTAGACCTGGAAGAGGATGCACGGATCAAATGTTTTCTCTCCGCATGATCACGGAGAAGCTTCTGAGTGTTAACCAGAGGATTTTCTGTGCTTTTGTGGATCTGGAGAAAGCATTTGATAAGGTTATAAGGCAGAAAATGTGGGAACTGTTGCCGGGATATGGTGTGGATGGTCGATTGTTAAGGGCTGTGCAGTCACTCTACTATGACTGTAAAGCCTGTGTGCGGGTAGGGCATGACCTGTCACCCATGTTTAGCGTCCAAGCGGGCGTAAAACAGGGTTGTGTCATGTCTTCCTGGCTGTTCATACTGTATCTCGACAGCTGTTTACAGAAGCTGAAAGATAGCTGTTTGGGTGTGAAATTGGGTGACATAAAAGTTAATTGTCTGCTGTATGCTGATGATGCAGTGCTTATTGCACCATCAGAAGCAGAACTGCAGGCATTAGTCACGTGTATGAAAGAGGAATGTGAAATTAAAGGTCTCCGTTTGAATGCTAATAAAACTAAGGTTCTGGTATTTGAAAAGGACGAAGAGAGAACGAAATGTGAAATATGGGTAAATCAGGAATGTCTAGAACAGGTAAATGAAATTGTATACTTGGGGAGTGCTTTCAGCCGGGATGGAAGATGTGATTTAGATGTGGATAGGCGTGTCGCTGCCGGAAACAAAGTCAATGGTGCCCTGAATGCATTAATAAAAAGGCAAGGCGTGGTGAAGAGTGCACGCCTTGCAATACATAACGCAGTGTTGGTACCGACTTTGTTATATGGCAGCGAAACCTGGGTATGCCAGAAGAAGCATAAAAGCAAGTTGAATGCAGTGGAGATGCGATCTCTTCGTAAAATGTGTGGCGTTACCATAGCCGACCGAAAGCGAAACGAAGAGATTCGCAATATGGCAGGATTGAAAGATGACCTTATCACAAAAATTGATAGGGGCGTACTCCAATGGTTTGGACACGTTGAACGAATGAGTGAAGACCGAATGGTGAAGAAAATATATAGAGCGAAAGTAAATATTAAAAGGTGTCGAGGTAGACCGAGACTAACTTTCGAAGACCATGTGAGCAAATTGCTCGAAGAGGGGAGGGTCAAGAGTACTCGGATACCTAGACGTGCATGTATGAAGAAGTTAATGAACCTGAAAGAAGCGAAAGAGGTATGTAAGGATCGTGACACTTGGCGATCTGTTCTCTCTGGCTACCCCGTTAGGGATTGTGCGTGACGATAAGTAAGTAAGTAAGTAAGTAAGTATACAGGATTTCTTGCCATTACCAGTGAGGCAATTAAAATTAAAACGTCAAGCGATGCTTTATTGCAGCGTGTCATTAAGTACTTTCCGAATGGCCAGATGACAAACTATAGCCATTTTATGGTCGTAAAAATGAATTGTATTTTGAAGGAGGCTGTATTTTGTGCGGGATATAATAAAAGATAAAGTTTTAAAAGGAACTCATGTAGGTCATCTCTACTACTAGTAATAATAATAAGATTTCACCCCTAAAAAGGAGCCCCTTTGTCGTATCCCCTTATTTTTTGGAACTCCGTTTGGGTCAGCCAGCATTGCAATCCTCAGCGTCGACATATCAAATGCCATTCAGTTCCGTAATCACTTGGAGGGGAAGGCCAAATTGGCCTCTAAAAGCCTTGGCGTACTTTATAGAGCGACGACAGTAGTCGACAACCGAGTTATTTCTGGTGGTATCGATTCACTGTTCACTGTCGCGATTCGTGTTGCAGCCCTTTGCATTTTATATTACATTTACCACTGGGGGTGCTTTGACGAATCTTTCGGATTAATTTCAGCCGCCAAATTTCAGAAATGCATATCGTGACAAAATTGTCGATACTATCCACACCATCTGGAATTTACTTGGAATTTTCCTACTCACCTGATATCTTTGTGGAATTGATCTGGCAAGACAATTCCGCTGGTGTTACAGTAGTTCATGGACAGCGGTCGAAACTTTCCACCAGGCTAGCCACATGCTCGTTTTCCACCACTTCTATAAAAAACTGCTTCCTGAGTTAAAGAGTATTTATAAAATAAAATCGTCTAACATCAGAAATGGGATATTTTCTCACAGCATAAAATCTAGTCTTTTAATAAAATGAATAGAACTTCGTGCCAAAAGTGAATAAATTGCGTTAGAGTATATCGGGTTATAAATATCATTCAAAGGCACTTGGTTTTGTCGAACGCTCGAGTATACAAGGGTCGAATGATGAGCAGTTTGTTAAATGGAGCAATTTTCCATGGAACGGTACAGCGACGAACATTCGGATTCATCACTATACTGCAAATGTTTTACAAAAGGTAGTGAAACGTGAAAATTTGTTGAAATTTTGTTCCATTCTCTTATTCTAAACTTAGTATTACATTTTACATTTTAAAGCTCCGGTGTATTTTATTATTATTGTTAACAATGTTATATAACGATCGTGTGGCCTGAGGTTAGAGTACCTGGCTGCTATGCACGTTGCTGCTGCTATGCATATGCGTTATGCTGCTATGCATGTTAATCCAGGCTGCTAATAAAATCTCGTAGAGATTTGATTCCATTTTCTTGTGTCTTATATCAACTTTTTTTTATTGAATTTTTTGAAATTGAATTAGAAATCTTCTTCAGAATTCCGTACGGTCCAATCCTCAAATCATACATTTTCCTTCTATTGAGGCGATTTCCGTTTTCCTTGTAGACTGTCTACCACTTCCAAATTAAATTCTTCCCTATGCAGGTCAAATACTTTGTTAATTATATTGTGTTTTCAAGAGCTAACTTCTTTTTTTAGATCTTCCTTTGGACATCTCCATTGCAACTCATGTGGTAGAATATACACATTCTCACCTTCCAAAAAGGTATTTCGGAGCAAACCTCGTGAATGTGCAGAAAAATATAACGAAACGGAACTCGTTATATTTTGTACAATTTTCTGTGCAATAGTAGCTCATGCTTTTATCACTTTCATTTATTTTATATCTCATCATATAGCCTAAAGTTTGGTTGAGCCTTTCATTAAGAGTACAATCCACATGATGCATTCACAGCAGCAAAAAGATCCGTTAATAACATTTACTTTATTTTTTTTAACAATAACAATATTGTAACCCTGTGTCACTTTTTTATTACTTTAATAAAATCACTTGAGCTTCAATTTTTTGATGTATAAATTGCATAATTTTTGCAAATTTTTTTTCGCAAGATATGCTTATATTTTCGTAGCATATCTTGCGAAATGATACTTTTTTGTTGACCGTGATCCTCCAAAGCTTTCAACGGTATCATTAGATATAACTTAAAAAGGTCATGTTGCTGGGCCTAAATGTGACAATAAACCATATTCTGTTTTTATCCTAGATTTGTTTTTTATACAAATTTCACATTCATCACACATTTATGCGTGGTAGAACCACGCTCCAGCTGTTATGGTTGTAGCATGGATGGGTCGGCTCGACCGGGGAAGGATCACGATATATATACTACTATTCTCACAGAATACCTGCGTAAATTAGCAGCTTAATGCTGCTGTGTTTCGTGTGGTGAGTGTAGAGAACCGGAGACCCTTTTTACTAGAATCAAGGCATTCCATCTTAGTCCTCAAGGCTGACAACGTATCTGCATTTTGATTCTTGATCGAGGTTAAATGTAGATATCTACAGGCCACAGAATCCACTTACCATCAGGTGGACTTTGTGCTCGTTTGGCACCCTTATCCTATAAAAAAAACTTTAATGTTTGCAGTGATGTTCTTTGCTGTGTAGAGTGGTGTTATTTTATTTGTCATCTGGGTTCTCCCAAAATGGCAGTAAATATCGTGGACATCTTTTATTAATATTCTGCCTACTTCTTGTGATAGTACTTTGTTTTCTGCTTTTAATATTTTTGTAGTTAATTTGATTCTCCAAAATAAATTTTCCATTTCGTAGTTTAAGATTTGTATGTTGGTAATTTGTTATATCCATAGGTTTATTAAATTAAAACTTTAAAAAAATTGTATAATCGTAAGCTTCTAGAACTGGATTTCTGCTTAAACAAACTGCTTCTTGATTTGTTTTTCTGGGTTATATTTTACTGTAAAATTATATTGGCATAAGTTATACGTCAAATCACCCAGTTGCTTATCAGTTCTAGCCTTGATATTAATATTTTATAGTAGTCTGTAGTCTGAGTATACCATAAATTCTTTTCCTATTAGCAAGTGCTGCTGATATTTCACAATTTCTTTTATTATCAGACATTCCAGATATATCGCCTTCTTTTTTTTGAGCTTCAGTTAATTTCGATAACTGCAGTTAGTTTCAACTGAGACTAGTTATCTGCGCATGAAAGGATTGTAGTGCCCGAGTGTATGCGAAAGTACAAGTGCACTCTCTATTTCCTCACCCTCATAGTCCGATGGGATGGTAATTTGTCACAATCGGAGAGAGGCCAGGCGCAGAAACAACGTTAATGCGGTTTTAAATTAATGCGGAAGTAGACTGTACAGGTAATGGCGGGTTAGTTTTTAAATTTGTAAACTAGCATATTGCAAATGGAGGTAACGCGCCTAGTGAACGTCGGCAGCTTCTTTGCGTACTTTAGGTTGACTGTCACGTGGTATACTCCCCGTTATCTTGCTTCAATTTACACGAATTAAACACAGTTCAATGTAACTTACAAAATTTTTTATTATACAAGTAAAATGTATCTGAAACATAACATAATAAGGTGTAACTTTTTTAAAATTAATATAAATATGAAAAAATATTGTTAATTAATATAAAATATGTGTAATATAATATTTTATATTAATATATACGCAAAAATGTAACTTACATATTTTTTTCATTCGCAGGACAGTAATAAAAAAACAACTGAAAAAAGTGAATAAAAAATCAGCTTATGCCTTAATAAAACATGCCGCATAAGTGCATAAAACGTAACTTAATTAATAATGTTGCATTATGATAATTTTTGGATAATTTTTTTAAATTCATTTAAAATTGTAACTTTGTATCTGACGACTATTTTCAGCTTATATTTTGAACAAAATATGTCTTAATTAATATATATTACATACATAACCATTTTTTAAATTTGGTACAAAATAATCAAAATGTTTTACGTTTAATATAGAAATTCACAAACATATTACACTGGTGCGTTGTTACCTCTTATTTACTTTTTTTTGTTCTTTTCGGCTTGATCTTCTCTGCTAAGACTGCTGGTTACTGATTCTATCCGCTGGACTACAATTTCTTCTAGATTTTCGTGAATTCGCACGTTGGAATATTTATCTTCGCGCCTTTGTTTTTTCGTTATATTTTTGCTCAGCATTTTCTCATCGTATGTCTTTCAGTAATTTTCTTATAATTTTTAAATATTGTAGCCTTATCTCTTATTCACATTTAATTATCTATTTCGTCCTTCCAGTATATCTGTGTGATTTCCAGTTAAGTTGTAACTAAATTAATTTTTTTAACAATTTTTTAATTAATTTATTTTTTGCAGGTCCGGCTGGGTCTCCATGTAATATTAGAAAGGTGTTAATGAGAAGGAGACGTGTTGTACTGTCTAAGACCTTAATTATAAATTATTTATTATAAACTTAACTCTCATAGCTATCTTCGTGGAGGCTTTAATACACTATAATATTATTTAAATAACCCAAATAAAAATAATAATAATCTTTATTTCGGACAACAACACGTCCATTGTATTATTTTGTTTATTCATTTCAGACAGGGCTCATAAGTGTTATTAAGAAATTAAATTGAAGTTAGAGTTAGTAAAAAATGCATTAAACCACGACATAAACAAAAAAATCTACCAACTGTGTCGAATCGCATCCACGCTTGTAGAAGTGTCAAATCCCACCACCGCTCAACAGGATTCTGGTCAAATCCCAGGATTCTGGTCTTGCTGTTCCGGTCAGCGTGGAGGCACACCGCATCCTAGCTATCGAGGCAAATTCGTCAGTACGGCTTTCAGTGAACATGCCTGAGGTTAATCAGTATTGAACAGCTTAACCCCCACATTGTAACCCACATACTTCCAAATAAAAGCCATCCAATTTCACAACATTTTCTGCTCACTGTACCAGTACCAAAATAACGATATAATCTCCCGAGGCACATTAGTCTCACATAGTAGTCATCACGTAGCTTCAGTCAACATAATTAACTGGGTCTAAAGCTCTAGATAAATCTAAAAAAAAACAATCGAATATAGGCGTTGTTGTGGCAATGTAGTATTAGGCAATCTGCTTAAGGGACAGAACAGCGTTCGGTAAAATAGTGTTCGGTTGGCAAATCGGGTTTAAATTCAAATTGGTTATCTTTTTAATGTTTTCGTGACAATCGGATCAATTGATAGCAATACGGTTTTATAGTACATTCTCTAAACCAAAGGAAATGGCATTGTAAATGGAAAAATATTCCTCATAAATTAAAATTGTCAAAATAAATGAGATATTATCAGTGACATATTTTCTAAGACAGCGGGTTAATGGAAGATGCATTTGACTCGCAGCCTGTACGTACGTACTTGGAAATTGGTTTTAAATACAAGGTTGCACGAAGTTCTCAGCAAAGCAAATACGTTCCTGGATAGCACAGATCGTTATAAATCGATTTCATATCTATTTATTATTTTGGTTGATATTTCATAATATATAATTTTAAATTGATTTCGTTGCATTTACACTTTTCAATTTCCTACAAAATCTCTGGGGTGACAACGCATCTTCATTTTAATTCTTAATCAAGGATATGGGTTACTACATTCAATTACCAAAAAGTCACACTCGACTGTTTGCTCGTGGTCTGGAGCACAATACTAGTACTATTTATCCATTTCGCCTTCAAATTATACTATTCAGTTGAACAATAAGACAGTTTAAGTCGTATTTAATTTATTTACTACAAATAACATGTTTATGGTTCACACGCCTTTGTATCGCCACACGTTAGATCGGATACATATTGCTCAAGCTGGATCAAACCAATTTAACTTTGCCAGTGAATTGGAGTGGAAAATAAAGTTAATGTAAAATTGAATTAAATTGTTGTTCTGGAAGGATGCAGGAAACTCATTTTTGTTTATTGAAGTATTGTTTAGAAGTTTTTGTTATGATCTGATCTTTATATGTTAATAATTATATTTGATAGAACGAAGAATAGTTTTATTAAGCTCCGAAATCATAATTGTTATAAAACAATGCATTTTCCTACACCAATAATTTAATGTATTTTTTTAACTATCATGTCAGGTGATATAACTATCTCGCTTAACTTAGGTGTAAACATTCCGACAGGTGACGAGAAGAAAATATTATAATTCAGGATAGAGTCATCAGTGGTAAATAAAAAAAACGAGCGAGGGTTACAGTAGTCGCATATGATGTGTAACATCTCTTATAGCAACATTATCATTATATCCTAGAAAAAGCTATTTGTTTATTTTTCAATCAAATTTAAAAATATCAAATAAGCAGCGACAAAAATTAAACTCAAAATTTATTAAAACTAAATACTGAAACTTTTATCCGAATATTTAAATGAATGATTCATTATTCCTCACTTTTTATAAATGATCTGCACTTTTTACAGTAATTTATTATCAACAGTAAATACGTTTATAATAATAGTTTATACATAATATAAATAACTTTATATAACAGCACACTTTACTACCACCGCGCGCGCTCATTGGTCACATCAAATAGCACTCGCTTTCTCGGTTTCCTGATACTCACTCCGTGCCTTCTCACGTAATTACTCCCACGGATTCAGGAAAAGCAAGAGGAAAAATTTTATACATCAAAGATAATATCAATAAGTATTAACCTATCACTCACTGCGCCCGCCGTAACAAAAAACAGCTTTGTACCGAGGCGTCCGTCGTCACCTCAGCTGGCGGCACTTGTTTTGAATATTTATGTTTCTCACGACTTTTCATTTATGTCTGAAGAGGTTTTAGTTACAGTTATTTAAAGCCGATAAGATTTTCGATAAGTAGAAACAATAACCATAACATATAAATGTTTATTTTATTTTGTACAGCTCTTTGTTTCTAACGGATCTTGATAAAGTGTACTTACTGACGATAAATTTTATTTTATGAATGAAATATCGTAAGTTTTTATTTTATTTTTATGTCCTTACAATCAATACAACATATTCTTCCTAAGTGAACCGAAATTATGCATGTAATAATTATAATAATTCTACTTTTTTACTTGCAAACATTTGCTAAAAATTCGACAATAGACAGTTTGCGCGCGCTTACTAAACTCATTTTCAAAACCTTTTTGTGTGTATATTTTATATCGTCTTCCTTTATTTTTCTTATACAATCATATAGATACAACATTAAGCAATTACTAGTAAAAGTATTTACTATGTTATTCCAATAAGAAATATACTATTATTATCTTATTAGAATCTTATTAGAAATCTTGACCGTTACGAATTGTTCGCGTAGAGGTTTTTTATTTCTACTTTTTTATCAATTGAAACATAAAAAAATTACTGTTGTTGTAACTTAAATCATTTAAAAACATTACGTAGTAAAGATAAATAACATTACTTACAGCTTTTTTGAAAGAAAATCCAACTTAAATCACAATCACAAAACTTCAACGATTACGCAACCAACCGCACCGGCACGCAAAAGCGAATGGCTGTTATATTTGATGATGTCTATGTACCCGAGTGAATATAATGCTACAGAATATTCTTTAGGTCGTTCAGAGTTGAATGAAATAGTGTTCAATCGAAAATATACTGTATTTTTATATCAATTAATGACGAAAATAGCAGCACGTAATGCGGACATGTATACATGTCCTCTGTACTTAGCGGTCACAAAACTTGTACCTGTCAACATGTCCACGGTATCTTAGGGGTAATATTGAGTAAAACTTATTCTATTCTTTTCTAGAAGAATAGCGAGACGTCTGGTACTACGATCATAAATCGCCTTGTCCAGCATCACAATTAAGAAAGGATCTCTCTACAACAGGAGAGGCTCATTTCCGCTGAACGAATGAAGATGATTCGCCATGTTTTAGTGACGTAAGAGAGTCCACTACCTCATAATATCATCCCATGTGAGTTGTGATATGTAAGACACAACGGAGGGAAATGAAACGGAACAGATGGGCAGCAACGTTTTGCAGAAAATCACTTATATTAATAAAAAGTGCGTGGCACATATCGTGACAAACTCCCCCCTCTATTAACGAGGTGGAAGCTATGTTCTGCAGTGCATTTTTATAGGCTGCCAAGAAAAATAAATATAAATAATGAAGAATTAAGAATAGTAATTACTCTAAAACCTGTAAATTAATGCTATAAATTTGATATTATTCCTCAAATATTTAAAACTCGCCACATGTTTATAGGTTGCCTTAAGAGTTCCTCTGTACAATTTAAGCCCATCGTCGGTATATTTCTCTAAACACTTTTGCTTTCCAAATTTACAGAAATATTATGTCCCATCATAATCATCTAGTAAGAATGGCTCGAATATATAATTACACAGTGATTGATAATAGAATACAAAAATATCGACGTATTAATAACAAAATAAACAATAAAAAATTATTTTTAGATAATCTTTATAATTGAAATAATACTAGTTTTTACCGAATTTATCGCGTATATTTGACTTTTTAAATACCCGACGTTTCGAACGCTTTACAGCACTCATGGTCACGGGCGGGACTGAGATGTTCAACGTCCATATGTCATAGTTAACCGCGGTACCAGAGATTAAAATTTAACTTTTGTTCCGATCTATGCAGTATGAACTTATGGTATCTTGAAGTCTTGCAGTTCTATGCTTTGGTTGGGATTTAATTTTATTTATTATAGGATCCCAAGTAGATGGTAGCATCCAGCCTTCTTCTCTATTGAAATTAGGATGTTTTTTGATTTCAATAGACTCGTGAATCATCCTTGGAAGGAATCGGTGTTCTTTAGCGAGGATCTGCGGTCTATCAAATCTGATGTAGTGACGGGGGCGATCCTGTACGTGTTCACAGACTGCAGACTTCCCGGAGCGTCAATTTATTCATTTCACATCAGCTATATGTTCTTTAACGCGGGTTTTTATTGATCTTTTAGTTTGTCCTATGTAGGAGAGAGCACATTCACAATCAAGCTTGTACACTCCTGCATCTTGCAGAGGGACATTACACTTGACCGATGGTAAAAACTGACCATTCTTCTTCAGCAGCTTGAAGTATGTTTTGATGGAAGCGCGCTTCAAGATGTAGCCAATCTTGTCAGTGATTCCTCTAACATATGCCAGTACAGCAGGTACACGCTCGACTGTGGCCGGCTTCACTCGTTCACTGTGACGTAGGCGCGGGACTCGAAGCTTGTTGTCATGCAAAACTTGCTTGACGTGGTGGAGCTCTGCAGCCGGGTGTTTACTGTCACAGATCCCTCGTGCTCTCTGAAACAAAGATTTACCCACGGTAGCTAGCTGTGAAGGATGGTGGTGAGAATTACCGTTTAAATATCTATCTGTGTGGGTCTTTTTTCTATACACAGTATGGCTCAAGGTGTTATCAGGATTCCGAATTACTAACACGTCTAAAAAAGCTAAGGAATTGTTTGCCTCTAACTCCATTGTGAACTGAATTTTAGAATTTATAGAGTTAAGATGGTCTAAAAATGCAGTTACTTTATCTAAATGTAGAATTGTGAAAGTGTCGTCTACGTACCGGTTGTAGAACCTTGGATTTATGGGAGAACTAAGCAGGGCTTTCTCCTCAAAGTCTTCCATGAATATGTCGGCGACAATGGGAGATACAGGTGAGCCCATCGCCACACCATCTACTTGCTTGTAGAACTCCTCCTTCCACAATATAATAATCTTTATAAGTAAAGCGTTCAAGGCTTATATTACAATGTTTTTATAAAGTTAAAAAAATCTACAAAATATTAAATGCGTGATTTATAAATATTTGTGTGGTAAACTCTACCATTCTATTATTATGTTGTATGCACGTGATGTGGAATACCATCTAGATCGTAATTTTACACTTATTATGTTTGGTTGCGCGGAAAACCATTCGTATTTATTTATTTGACGGTAGACTTGCCAAATCGTTTATCCCTTTCCAAACGATATCATTCATACCCTCCTTTCGACACATCGGGGTGGTGGGGTGGGAGGGGAAAGTAAATGATTCTAGAATATCACGTAATCATCGCAACCGAAGGAATAAAAGGCACGCGCGGCCGACGCGCAGTCTCTTCCCGCCGCGCTCTTCGTTGGAACCACACCGCCTAGGATAATAGTGTCCTAAAGAGCTCTTGCCCACGCGCACTACTAGTATAAACGCTTAGCCTGAAGCAGTCGAGCTCTAGGAAACCCGCCTCACCTCGTGTGAGAAATAGTCGCGCGCCGCCTCTCTCCCGGCGCGTCATCGGACAAGAAAGGCAGAGAGTCTACCCAGAGTATCTTTCAGAAGTCGCAGCATAGAAGCAACACCCCGGTGAGTGAACATTCCTAATAGTTCCTGCTTGATATAATTGTGTTTAATAGTTAATCCGCTCCAATTTTATTTTCTCCTAATCAAGCAGGATTCCTTTCATAGATTTGGCAAATAATAGTTCGTTTTAGGGAAGAGCGAGTGCATCGTACCGCGTGCTATAGTCGCCTTTTTATGTAAACGAAGAAGCATTTCGCATACACAGTCCGCTTTGGTTAATATCTCGCGTAATAGGTTTAAGGATCGACCGGGGAATTGGACTTCGATAGCCTTAGGCTCGTCGCTCAACTATGTTATTGTCACTTCGGCAGGATTTGGACTGGTGTTTAGTAGTCGTTCAACCATTTTCTGGTCGAATTATTAGATTAATTATTTAGATAATGCACTCTAATTTATGGAATAGACTTAAATATGTAGTGTTCGTTTAAAACTTTGGTTAGTTACTTGCAAATAGAATTAATTCTTCACTTTAATAGTACTCGTTTAGTTTAAATTTAAATTTTGGTTAGTTACTCGCAAACAGAATTATTCATTTAAATAGTGTTTGTATGTGGTTTAAATTTAAAACTTCGCTTAAATAATTGAAACAGTGTAATCACACGCGTTTTGTATGCTTACCCGACAATTTAGATAAAAGTATATTGAGTTTAGCGAGCAACGCGTGTCACCTCAACTCGCTGTAACAGGTGTTCAATTTAATGACTCAATTGTGTTCAATTTAATGTAATACGGCGCGAATGTCCATCCTCCAGCGTTGTGAGATTAATTGTGATTAAAATAATTTTATTATAATAATTTAAAATGGCAGTTAGGGGAAATGAAATCAAAATTAAAACGCTTTATGCCAAGAGGGACATACTTCTTTCACGTATACAAATTATTAGTGATCACATAAAGAACATTAATGTAGAAGCAGTGCGGGAAACTTTTTTGAATGAAATTGAAACGGTGGATTCTTTGCGGACGGATTACGAAAGAATATTAGACCAAATTAATCATTTGGAATTACAAATCGACCCTAAATACATAGTGAACTACCAACCGCTTCTAGCATTCGAAGATATATTATGTCGCGTGAAAAGAACGGCGAAACTCTTACAGTCTCCATCTCAAAACGAAGCAAAGCCGCAAATCCATCGGTTGCCGCCAATAGATATTCCGGTATTCAATGGTGATATTAAGACATGGCCCTTCTTCTTCAGTAGTTTTCAAAACAACATACATAATAACCCATCGTTATTGGACGCTGAAAAATTATATTATTTAATTAGTAAACTTAGTGGCAGGGCACAGTCAATTTTCTCGGGGTTTACAGCTACAGCAAACAATTACTTGTTAATATTCGAAACGCTTAAAACTAAATATGAAGATAGGAGAATGTTAGCTTCCGAATATTTGAATCAGATATTCGATCTTAAACCTATATCATCCGCGAACATCAACAGCTTAGAACAGTTTTTAGATAAATTTGTGGCATCGGTGGCTGCAATTAAGAATTTGAAATTTAAGAACTTATGGACGTGGTGTTTCTCCATATTTCACTAAAGAAATTAGACCCCGACACCGTGCGTGCGTTTGAAATGGAGCATCGTAGCTCAGAGATGCCTTCCTTTCATTCATTAGCATCGTTTGTGCGAGATCAAATAAAGGTGATGCAACGCTCCCCGAACGTTAAACAAGAAATTAAAAAATGCGTCGATCGTAGACAGACTCAATCACCTAAAACAGCAGGGTCGTTAACGTACGTAACCGCTACGTCGGCACTACTTCAGCATGCCTGTATCATATGTAAAGATAAGCACGGTAATTTATACAACTGTGCGACCTTTCGTAAATATTCACCAAGCGAACGTTATAAATTAGTAAAGACAAACAACCTATGTCTGAACTGCTTAAGCGATAAGCATTTAGTTGCAAAATGCAATTCTAGTTCCGTATGTAGCAAGTGCGCCAGGAAACATCACACGCTATTACATTTTGAAAATAGCAACATATCGGCGTCAAGTAAAGCGGACAAGGAATTCAACACTACTAAAATCAACGATTCTAGCGGTCGACCTGGTGATGTCACTCTGTGCTCATCGGCAATTATGGGAGCACAACCTCCTTTAACCGTGTTACTGGGTACGGCACGTATTTGGTTAGGGATTCGCGTGGAAACGAACAAAGCGTCCGTGCACTGCTGGACAGAGGAGCCCAAAATAGTTTTATAACGCAACAATGTTGTCAGCGCTTAGGCTTAGTAATAAATAGGTCACTTTCATGTCCCGTAGTCAAAGGCATCGGAGGTACTAGTAAAGCTACCCAGGGATATATAAATTTAAATTTTTATTCTCGGATAGATCGTAATGTTGACTTTGATATAAATGCACTAGTAGTAGATAGGGTCACTGAACGGTTGCCACCTCGGCAATGATTGAATTTAAAAATTTGACTCTAGCAGACGACACTTACGCCGTTCCTGGAAACATAGACATGCTCATTGGAGCATCGCTTTTCCCTCATCTTTTGTTAAACAATAAGGTCAGGGGCAACTCCTCGCATACCGCGCCTTACACATTGGAAACCGTCTTGGGCTATGTCATCGTTGGCTCCGCCCCCATCATGGATAGTTATATATTATATACCACAATATTGCCATATTTCGGCAACCTCTTATTGTGGTATGGCTGTTGAACCGCTCGAGTCGTTAGTCCGCAAATTTTGGGAGATGGAGGAGGTGGACGTCCCACCCAGAGCTAGCTCCGATGACAGATTATGCGAGGAAATTTTAGTCCGCGTGACCGTTCGTGATCGCGCCGGTAGATACAGTGTAGCGCTACCCTTTAAAGGAGATGTTTTATCTCTCGGCGATTCGCGTCAAATGGCGGAAACACGTTTCTACAGCTTGGAGCGTAGGATGCTCGCTTCACCCCAGTTAAAAGAAGCTTATGACGGCGTCATTAACGAATATATAAGGGAAGGTTACATATCACTTGTGGCTTCGAAATTAGATAACTACGAAGACGCACCGTCGTATTTCATACCACACCACGGGGTCATTAGGGAGGACAAACTTACTTCTAAGTTACGTGTATACGTAACGATATCCTCTATAGTGGTCAAAATTTACAGGGCAGTTTGTTTAATATAATAGCCAATTTTCGTTTGTTTAGTATAGCACTATCCGCCGATATTCGCCAAATGTATGCATAGGGGTCCGTGAATGCGACCGTAGATTCTAACGCATTTTATATCGTTTCAACCCAAAGGAACCTCTAATGGTGTTTGAATTTAACCACGTTTGTTTTGGTTTAAAGTCGAGCCCATTTCATGCGTTACGTACGGTGAGACAGCTCGCTCACGATGAAGGTCCCTCTTACCCTAAAGCTAAGAGGGCAATTGAGAGCGGTTTATACATGGATGATTTTGTATACTCGGTCGATAGCGTGGAGGAGGCCGCCCTAACCACCGCCGAGGTTACAAAGCTCATGAAATCGGGTCAATTCGATCTTGTCAAGTAGACTAGTAATTCGCGTCCGGTTTTAGACACAATCCCACTATCACACCGTCTTTCGGCGATAAAGGAATTCGACGATTCTGATACACACAAGGTGCTCGGTCTGTGTTGGTCACCAGAGTCCGACGTGTTTAGCCTTAAGGTAAATCCGCCCGCAGAGAAGTGCACAAAGCGCACAATACTGTCATGCGTTGCTAGATTATGGGACGTCATGGGTTTCGTAGCTCCTGTGGTTTTATACGCTAAGCTTTTGATTAAACAACTTTGGTTATTTGAATGCGATTGGGATGACTCGCCGCCTGACAGCATTGTTCGGTTGTGGCAGCGTTTCAGAGAGGAACTTCCTTTACTAAGAGAAATTAAAATACCGCGTCATATTAACGTCGATAGAAATAGCGTCATCACGGTCGTTGGGTTTGCAGACGCCAGCGAGAAAGCTTACGGGAGCGTTGTATATTTCCACGTCCAGAATAATGGTAGAAATTCGATTAGCCTCATTAGTTCTAAGTCGAAAATCTCCCCCCGTAAGGTTGTCTCTCTGGCGCGCTTAGAGCTTTGCGCAATATTAGTACTCACCGAGCTTATTACCGCAGTTATCAGCGCATGTAGGGATAGAGTTCACATAGAAAGGATATTTGCCTTTTCCGACTCCACCGTCGCCTCATGCTGGGCTCATTCTTCACCCCACCGTTGAGATACGTTTATCGCGAACCGAGTGGCCAAGATCCAAGACGAGTTAGAAACGCAGAATTTTTATCACGTGTCCGGTACGGAAAACCCTGCCGATTGTCTATCCCGTGGGCTCACCCCGATGCAAATAATGGACCACCCGCTTTGGTTCCACGGACCTTCTTGGGTTCATTTGGATCCCTCGCAATGGCCAGTAACCGATTTCGAACCTTCGTCAGTGTCACAACCGCCGGAAGAGAAGAGACACGCTCTAGTGGCGAACGTTTCGAGCGAGGTTTCTCCAATCATTGCTTTGGCGAACCGCTTGTCCTCTTGGTCGAAATTATTGCGTAGCGTGATTTACGTTTGTCGATTCGCGAAGCTTTTACCCCGACGTTCGTATGTCTTAGCGTCCGA
Organism: Parnassius smintheus behrii; assembly: GCA_036936625.1. Lineage (NCBI taxonomy): Eukaryota > Metazoa > Arthropoda > Insecta > Lepidoptera > Papilionidae > Parnassius > Parnassius smintheus. The sequence goes on along the minus strand of JAUPFT010000004.1, from coordinate 58,581,178 downwards.
TTACAACTATGCCGAGTCGCTAGTATTGCGTGAACTTCAACGTGCGCATTTCTCCGAAGAAATTACAGGATTACAATTGAATAGGGCTTGTAGTCGCGCCTTTCAACGCCTTAAGCCATTTTTACAGGATGGGATTGTAAGGGTAGGTGGACGATTGTCCAACTCGTAGTTGAGTTTCGACCAACGGTACCCTATAGTTTTACCGCGTAAAAACCATATCATGAATTTATTAGTCGATTACCATCATAAATTGAACTCGCACGCTGGCCCCGACTTGCTGATGTCGATCTTGCGACAGAATTATTGGATTCTTTCTGCACGTAGTTTAATACGCAATCGGGTGCACAGATATACGGGTACAGAGGTACGGGTACAGAGGTACAGAGGCACGGGTATAGCTTGCTTTCGGGCACGCCCCAAGCCGTCATTTCCGGAAATGGCGGAACTAAGATCTTGTAAAGTAATACAATCAGTAAAGCCCTTTACGCACACCGGGTCTGATTTCGCTGGTCCGTTTAAGGTCACGCTCACTCGCGGGCGTGGTATAAGATCCACAAAGGCTTACGTCTGCATTTTCGTATGTCTAACTACTCGAGCGGTGCATATAGAACTCGTTGGTGATCTAAGCACAGCAGGCTTTATGGGTGCACTTAAAATATTTCTTTCCTGCCGTGGCCCTGTAAGTAAATTATATTCGGATAACGGTACGAACTACGTCGGTGCAAAACGTATTTTATCAGAACTACATGAGCTCTTAGCTAGCAAGTATTATAATTCGGAGTTCGCTCACATTCTAGCCGAAAACCGCATTGAGTGGTCTCTGAACGTCCCAGCCACGAGTCATTTTGGGGGAATTGGGAGACTAATATTAAGAGTCTAAAGAGTCACTTATACCGAGTAATAGGAGATCAAATTTTGTCCTTCGAAGAGTTAAGTACGGTGCTCGATCAAATTGAATGCGTAATGAATAGCCGCCCACTTTGTCGTACGTTGTCTAGCGACCCTTCGGAGCCGCTGGCTCTAACTCCAGCACATTTTTTGAATTTAACGCCTTTAAAGTATTTGCCCGCCGTACGCCACAAATTATTAGACCGTTTAGTGCAGTCGTTTTGGAAACGATGGAGGATGGAATACTTGCATACTTTGCAGTCTCGGCAAAAATGGAACACAGCAACTGAGCCTTTAGCTGTAGGAACTGTGGTTGTGCTCACCAAGGAGAATACGCCGCCTCTCCATTGGGCGTTAGGAATTGTCGAAGAGGTCTTTCCCGGTTCCGACGGAGTAATTAGGGTAGCTCGCGTTAAGACCACGGTTGGGTCTTACCTGCGTCCTGTTGTCCGTTTGTGCCCCTTGCCTCTTCCATAATTTAAATTAGCTTTCTAGATTAGAAATTGTAGTTGAATTTAGGTAATCTTAGTGTTAGTTAGTTATTTTGTTAGTTTGATCTTAGCTCTAGTTGTTTTAGTTATTTATTGAAGGAAATCCTTCAAGGGCGGGGGAGATGGTTGCGAGGAAAACTATTCGTATTTATTTATTTGACCGTAGGCTTGCCAAATCGTTTATCCCTTTCCAAACGATATCATTCATACCCTCCTATCAACACATCGGGATGGTGGGGTGGGAGGGGAAAGTAAATGATTCTAGAATATCACGTAATCATCGCAACCGAAGGAATAAAAGGCACGCGTGGCCGACGCGCAGTCTCTTCCCGCCGCGCTCGTCGTTGGAACCACACCGCCTAGGATAGTAGTGTCCTAAAGAGCTCTTGCCCACGCGCTCCGCTAGTATAACCGCTTAGCCCGAAGCAGTCGAGCTCTAGGAAACCCGCCTCACCTCGTGTGAGAAATAGTCGCGCACCGCCTCTCTCCCGACGCGTCATTGGACAAGAAAGGCAGAGAGTCTACCCAGAGTATCTTCCAGAAGTCGCAGCATAGAAGCAACACCCCGGTGAGTGAACATTCCTAATAGTTCCTGCTTGATATAATTGTTTTAATAGTTAATCCGCTCCAATTTTATTTTCTCCTAATCAAGCAGGATTCCTTTCATAGATTTGGCAAATAATAGTTCGTTTTAGGGAAGAGCGAGTGCATCGTACCGCGTGCTATAGTCGCCATTTTATGTAAACGAAGAAGCATTTCGCATATACAGTCCGCTTTGGTTAATATCTCGCGTAATAGTTTTAAGGCTCGACCGGGGAATTGGACTTCGGTAGCCTTAGGCTCGTCGCTCCACCAATGTTCATGTTTTTAATCTTTTGATATAATTCTTTTTATATAGAATCAGAGTGACAAGTCAACACGCAGTTCACCTGATGGTAAGTGGATGCTGTGACCCATAGACATTTTATCATAAAGTCCCACGAATCGAATTTCGGTCACGACGGCCAATTTTAACGGAGAATAGCTATCGCGCCGGACAGGATTAAAATGCCCTAGTGTATGCGCAAGCACAGGTGCACTCTCTATTCCCTCAATCTTATAGTCCGATAGGACGGTAAACTGACTTGACCGGAGAGAGATCAGGCGTAAGACCAAGCGCTTTACGTGCTTTCCGAGCACGGGGGTGAGACAGCGTCAACTTCCTGACTCCTGTCAGCTACTAAGAATATCTTGACGGAAAACTCAATAACTTATTTTTTTGTCCTAATCCGGGCATTGAAACTGGGACCTCATGTTCAACAGTCGCGTTTACAAACACTAGAGTAACGAGACGGTTTTTACCTTACAGACACAATAATTTTAGTTACGAGTTGTACATTATTTTTGATAGATCTTTATTTATTCTTGCAATTAAAATCCCTTGGGAATTATTTTTTACAATTTTTATGTACGTTAATATGATGTTGTCAGGATGTTTTCTTTTTCAAAGCGAATATTGTTCTATACATTTCAATATTTCAATAAAAAAAGCCCCTATAAGTACATGTAAGGTATCTTAATCTTCAGAAGTCACAACGCGCAAGAAGCTTTATGTATTTTAAGGTATCTATGAGGTCGACTGTTGTCTCACACTAGAACTGTATAAGTCGAACGATATTATATTAAATTAAACGTAAATAAATTTTAAATAATTTATAATTCAAATTCATTTCCATTTAAAACTAATATCTAACACCGCGCTAAAGCTTTCCTCGCGCAACGTTTCCAGTGAGGGTGTGCAATCACATTGTACGCAGTGTATAATTATTTAAACCGTTACTAATTATTGATAAATAACATCCTTCATAATATTACGATATTTCATAATACATAAACTAACTATGCCGATGTTTGTCTTTCTAATATCTCTCAGGAGCTGCTAAGCAGGTTGGACAGGTTACTTAACAACTGCATACGATACATCTTTGGTCTGCGCAAATACGATCACGTATCAGAATTTCGCTCCCAATTAAAGTGGTTAACTATACGCCAGCGCAGAGATTTTCGAATGCTGTCCTCTCTGTTTACAGTTCTTAATGATTCTTCCTCACCCCTTTACCTAAAAGAAAGATTCCAATTCCGTAGTGACACTCATTCTCTCTTCTTACTGTCTACTCCTCTCCACCATTCTGGGTTTATGTCAAATTCTTTCACATTAACTTCGATCTCCTTCTGGAACAAATTGCCTGTTGACCTGCGCAAAATACCTGCTAAAAACGTGTTTAAAAGAAAACTATACGAATATATCCGTAACCAACAAATTTGAGTCCACTTACTTTATATGTTTATAGTTATTTTTATATACATTTATGGAGATATTTATATATATATATATATATATATATATATATATATATATATATATATATATATATATATATATATATATATATATATATATATATATATATATATATATATATGTGGAAGTGTATATAATATATATGTGTAAATATATATTTTATGTATATGTAGCATGTACATTTTGAATTGAATGAGATCATGACAACTTTACTGCCCATAACTCACTCTCTGTACTACCCAAGGTTAGCTGGTAAAGAATGCCATATAGCAATAAGCGCGCCTTTTGTACAAAATCTTTGGTGCAATAAAGAATAAAATAAATAAATAAATAAATAAATAAACATGAATATTATACGTGGTAGAGCCAAATATACGCGGTAATAAGAAATTCTATCTTATTGTTTGGGGCTGAAAAAGCATCTACATTTTGTTTCTTAGTCAAAGATAGATGAAGATATCTACGGGCCACAGTATCCACTTACTCCCTACTTTATGTCACCTTTATTCCATAGAAGAAATACTTTATAAAGTTTCTGTCTGAGAAAGCTGTGCAATTTACAGCAACTAAATAGTAATATAGATGGATATCCGGATAAGCTTTAGAAAAGTATGGAAATCTCTAAATATAAGTTCTGAATTCAGAATAAGTACAATCCATTACGGCAACGCCGAATACGAAATAAATGGAAACGTGATGAGAATGCTGGCGGGAAGAGAACATTACTTCTTTCTTATTCAAGTAATTCTGGCTCGAGTTTCCTTTAATATCAGATTTCGAATTAGTACGATCCTGATACAACGTATACCATTAGTAAATAAAATTATTAGCAATGCTTTTTTCGGGAAAGAAAGGATACTATTTAATCACGGTCGTGTTACTTTTACTAAACTACGCGCCAGTTCACAAAAGCTAAGTTGCTTATATTGTTCCATTACACATTCAGGACCGAACCTCTTTTTCACTCCCTCTACATCTCAGAGCTTTTAGTTTTGGTTCAAATCAAATTAATTATTTATTATTTATAAAGAAATAAATAAACAATAAAGTTATTTTGGCATAAACCATAGACGTTAACAACGTTATCAAAATATTTAAAAAAGCTTTTTTACGCTTTATTGTGCAGCATAATATAAAAATGCACAGAATAAGTAACAATAGACACAATCAGTGGATGGTTTTATGACTCACGCTACCTCTTCCAAACACTTCTTCAGACGCTTAATGGATAGTCATGGATCGCAAAAAAATTAACGACATAAAGAACGAACGAATGAAAGGCGTGGGGATTGTGGTACTTTATTTTATATATTTATTTGCTTTTTATTTAAAACAAGCCATTTACCCCGGTTCCGCTTGGCTGGGCTCTATTACTCGTTATGTAGCGTCAATTAGATTTTATTTCAAAACAATCATTAATGAATATTTATTTTATCAACTATTCGTATTCACAAAAAAGAACACTACAAGATTCTCGAATAAAATTTAGCGTAGATCACTCGTGACTTGTTGTCTATTTGTTTGTGAGGTTTATCATCGGTGCAGCCGTTCCAAAATAAGTCTTGACAGACAGAGACAGACAAAAGTTTCATATTTTTTTATTTATGTTATAATGGCATGCAAATAATATAATAATAAGGAGCTCGATTCACAATATGTATATATTTAACAAACGTTTATTACTAACGTTTTATAATTTCAAAACAAAAGACTAATAGTTAATACAGAGATTTGCGAAAGTCATGAATTTTGCGAGTGAACGTTTCAAAAAAACATTACAAACAACAATAAGCACTTTGGGTGTTGGGAGTTTCACCGCAAGAAGTGTGAATAGTAAAGAGTGAATAAAATAGGAATAAGCATTTATATAGGCTGAGTTTTGAACTAGACTCGGTTCTCCAGTTCACATGAACGTTTAACTCTGCGAGAACAACTTCATTTAAATAGTCTCACTAGTAGCGTTGAAGCATTTTACTAGAGTAAGACTGAAGGATATAAGTGTGTCCTTATATCGCTATGCTTATATCCTTCATTTTAAATCTAGTCTTTAAAAATGTCAGTCAGACGGCTCCGTGGCGCAGTGACTTAGCAATGAGCTTGCAGCGCTGACGGCTGCGGGTTCAAATCCCATATGGAATAAGTATTTTTGTGTGGCCTACAAATAATTGTTTCGGGTATGGATGCTTTTCATTGTGAAATTTATGTATTCAAACTCCTCCATATATAACACTATACAGATACAGGAGAAAATAGCGAAGGGGTAACGTTTTATTTAAAACGAACAACGGGAAAAAATATCCTTTTTCGAATAATTTTTTGCCGTGTGCTGGTAGCGTTAGAGAATCCGTCACCATATTCGTTATAAGGGGCGGCTATGAAAAATAAGTGGTCGTGGCATGCTGCAATGCAGCTACGTTACAGTTGTAGTACAAATGGGTCAGTTCGACCGGGGAAGAACCACGCTCTCACCTGATAGTAACGTAAAATAGCAGTTTAACGCTGCTGTATTTCATAATATGGTGAGTGAAAGTCATTTTTCACTGGAAGCGAGGCATTCCAACTTCCTCCTCACGAGTGACACCACATCTGCATTTTAATTTATGACCGAGTATAGATGTAGATGTAGATTGGGCAACAGCATTACTACTTACCATAGGTGGACTGTGTGATCGTTTGGAACTTTCATAATAGCTTTTGTGCAAATGGTTCGGATCGCAGACATTACACGTCACATACACAGAATACTAGAGTAAAGTAGCAGCATAATGCACTTTGTTTCATATAGTTCTTTCTTTAGTTCTATAGTGTATATATAAACCTTTCAGCTCGAATTACGTAACCGATTTCAGTGCCTAGAAGATTGCAATGCAGTGGTTTGTTGTTGGTATTGTTTGGGGCTGAAAAAGCATCTACATGTATTGCCAAACAGACGTATATATTCATAGTCATTTGTATATACTAATTATTTATGTATTTAAATATATATATATATATATATATATATATATATATATATGTATGTATACTTGTATGTATATCCATTTATTTATATATTTGTATATATGTAAGGATAGATCATATATGTATAGTTTATTTATTAGTAGTTTGTATATATTATGTATATATTATGTAGTTAATTATCATTTGTATAGTGTTCTCTTATTGCCACACCTACATCAAATTCTCACCACTCCATGGGTTGACTGGTAGAGAATGCCTCAAGGCTTTAAGTCCGCCCTTTGTATTCTTTTGTTTAAGGATGCAATAAAGAATAAAATAAAAATAAATAGTTCTTTCTTTAGTTCTATAGTGTATATATAATCCTTTCAGCACGAATTACGTAACCGATTTCAGTGCCTAGAAGATTGCAATGCAGTGGTAGATATGAATGACAAGCTCGTGGAAACTGTCCATGCGGTCGGAGCTAAGTTCTGCAAGACCCGCCGCAAAAGAACACAAAAACTCTCCGATTACACTCTTAATCTCATAACTGTTAGACGGGAGATGAGGCTGCAATCGTCAACAGATTTGACAGAATACAGGCAACTGAACAGACAGATCTCCAAATGCATGCCGCGAGACTTACGCAACTTTAATACTGCTCGTATTAAAGAAGCGATCGAGCGGAACCAGGGCTCCAAAGTCTTTGCCAGAGATCTGTTTGCCAGAAAGAGCCAACTGTCAAAGCTGAAGACTGAGTGTGGCAACATTTTTTCCGGGACATCTGAGATTCTGAGTGAGATTGAGACGTTCTATGGGCAGCTATATACATCATCGTTGGAGTCACACGCAAGTGTGAGTAACGGTCCAAGAGCGAGTCTTATTCGACACTATTCCGATGATGTCCCGGACGTCAGTCTGAGCGGAATTAGAATGGCTCTCCACCATCTTAAAAACGGCAAGGCCCCGGGCAAGGATGGAATTGCAACGGAGCTGCTGAAAGCGGGTAGAACACCGGTACTTGAAGTTCTTTAGAAGTTCTTCGATTCCGTCCTCCATGGTGGCACTACTTCGGAGGCGTGGAGCAGAAGCGCGTTGGTCATGTTCTTTAAGAAAGGCGACAAAGCTCTCTTGAAGAACTACAGACCGATTTTCCTTCTGAGCCGCTTCTACACGCTATTTTCGAGAGTCATTACGAATCGTCTCGCACGCAGACTCGACGACTTCCAGCCTCCCGAACAAGCCGGTTTCCAAAAAGGCTTCCGTACCATAGACCAAATACATACCCTGCGGCAGATTGTACAGAAAACCGAAGAGTACAATCTGCCACTTTGCCTGGCATATGTGGAGTATGAGAAAGCCTTTGATTCCGTCGAAATTTGGGCAGTGCTACAGTCCCTTCAGCGGTGCCAAGTTGACTTTCGGTATATCGGAGTGCTGAAGTGTTTGTACACTAGGGCTACGATGGCTATCCGAGTACAGAACCAGAGTTAGAAACCTATCCAACTGCAGAAAGGTGTAAGACAGGGTGATGTTATATCCCCGAAACTCTTTATCGCTGGAAGATGTTTTCAAGCTACTGGACTGGAAAGGATACGGTATTAACATCAATGGCGAGTTAATCACTCACCTTCGATTTGCCGACGATATAGTCCTTATGGTAGAATCGCTGGAGGACTTTAGCACTATGCTCAATGACCTCAATAGTGCCTCCCAACGGATAGGTCTTAAGATGAACATGGACAAAACGAAGATCATGTTTAAATGTCCATGTCACACCTATGCCGGTAGCAGTTGGGAGCACTATTCTCAAAGTTGTTGACGAGTACGTTTACCTGGGACAAATAGTCCGACTAGGTAAGTCCAACTTCCACCGAGAGGTTAGTCGACGGATTCAACTCGGCTGGGCAGCGTTCGGGAAATTACGACACATCTTCTTGTCAGGTATACCTCAATCTCTCAAAACTAAAGTGTATAACCAGTGCGTGTTGTCAGTGATGACTTACGGGTCTGAGACGTGGTCCTCCACTGCTGGCCGTTTGAGGACGCTCAAGGTCGTTCAGCGAGATATGGAGAGGGTTATGCTCGGAGTTTCTCTGCGCGATAGACTCAGAAATGAGGATATTCACAGTAAAAACGGAGTCACCGACATAGCCCAACAGATTAGTAAGCTGAAGTGGCAATGGGCCGGCCATATAGCTCGAAGAACCGATAACCGATGGGGAAGAAAGGTTCTCGAGTGGCAGCCTCGTACCGGTAGCGTAGTGTAGGGCGACCCCCCACTAGATGGAGTGACGGATTTGTGAAGGGCTGTAATGATGATGATGAACATATAAAACTAAAGACCCTCTCTTTTGAACTAAAGTTCTTATTTTATGTAACAGTTCATTTTACTTTAGTCTTCAGCAATCGCCTTTACAATAGCCACTGTACAAAATTTAGCCAAAATTTACACTATGATTTAAAGATTTTTCAAAGAAGTTATAAAACCATTGTAAAACATATATTCTCTTTACCCCTATATATCATATGCGCCCCTTTTTATCATGCAAACGTCGTTCTTTCCTTTGAAATCTTTCAATGCTTTTCGTCAAAACAAAGCTTATTGTTGCGCCTCGCACCGTGTTTACTGTTTGTGTTCGCAGTCTGAGTTTGCAGACTGATATACATTCTACTGCGAAACTATACTCTATCGATTAATAAAAAACCAACGAGAAACGTTTCCTTCTTTATAAGCATTTCATAGATATGGAAATTTCAAAACAAGGCATTTCATCTCAGTCCTCGAGTTTAGTAACGCATAAGCATTTTGATTCTTTATCTTAATTCGTTAGTAGGTCACAACATATACTTATAAAAAGGTAAACCGTGTGTTCGCTTGTTATCTTTGATTTTGAAGAAAAAAACTAGGTAATGCCTGTATCAAAAAGTAGAAAACGTTTTTGATACGAGTATGATGTGTCGTGAACCTAAAATGATACAATGTGCCCACGTACAGCTTGTATGAATTATTCTTCCCAATATTTGGTGAAGCGCCTGCAATGAAAACAAGTCACGTACTGCCACGCGCTGGCACGTACAGCGGCGACACTATCCTTGTACTTACTGTTTCAAATTGACACAATGATTGCAAAACACTTAGCAGAGTGAAAACTAATTTTTTTTATGTAAAACACTGAATATTTATTTGCGATATTGCACGTAGAATACTTTAATACATACACAATAGAATGAGAGAGTGGGCAGTGTCCGTGTAGCCACTAACATGTCAATTCACACCTATAAATGTCAATACTTTTCTTCTCTTTTGACGTCACATTCGTTGCTCAATTTTTGTGTCAAGCGTTGCTGGTTACAATTTATTTCAATAAATGCCAATTTATGCAATATTTACGTTGCGAATAAACAGCCGGATGTAGAATCTAAATAAAAGTGGTATATTTTTTGACCCGTAAATCAAAACTTTTTATATTTTGTAAATATGAAAAGCATATTTAAGGAAATATTGATGCGTAAAAACAACAGTACTAGGCATGTAACAATATTTTAGTTATACTGGTAACCTAGGAAATATTTTCGCTTTAAAAATTGTAATCGGTGTAGTGACCATGCAATCAAAAACGGTGAAAAATGGTAATTCAATAACCTATGAAAAAATTGTTATAATTTTTTTTATTAATGTAATTTTGTTATCTCTAAAGGTATTTGAAAATTTTCGATAACGTTTTTAGATTCAATCTTCTGGTTACGTATCATTACTACATACTGTATATTCACGTCACACCAAATCACCCTTTTAACAAAAAAGGTTGGGTAGACCCAACCTTTTGTGTTTAAAGTAAAAAAATATATTTAATAATATGTATTTCCACATTTTTTATTCCGATTTTGCTGTTTTCTGGTGATCGTTAACAAATACTATTTACTGTTTGCTACTATTGGTACTTCTTTTACATAAAATAAGATATATTTTTATTTACATAAAACATTTTGCAATTTATGGAGAAGCGAACTAAAAAATATGGATAGAAGTTACGGAAGACTTAACTAATAATTTTTTCAGACTGAACTTTTATCCATACATCATAAAAAATATTTCGCGGACAATGCAGACCCACTTAAAGAAATTGTATACATAGCATTAGAACTCGTAAGTGTAATTCTGTGAAATGGGCTCATTCAACATCTGAGAAAGTGGTGGCTAGAAAAAACGAGGCTACAGATGAAGGCACTGAAGAAAATGAAGGTATAAGCTCAAAACGTGGTAATAACTCATAGACTGTAATAATGGTCTCCTGATTATATTTAACCAAATGGAATATCCTATAACTAATAATACGTTAAATATACAGGGCTACTTTTTTTTTCAAAAAGTAGCCAAGTATTAAACTTAAGCTCAAACATTTAAAAAATGATATACCGTTATTGCAGTTTTGAAAATACGAGTAAATAAGGCTTCTACTTTTATTTAAAATTATGCCAAATTGAACGTGACTTATAGGCAATAACGTTTTTGCCTACCGATCGACCATTACGAGTATGTTCGTGTATTATCACACAATTTGAAAGAGAAAAATTGGAATTTAAAAGATAAAAAGGAAATAATGATTGCGATTTTTTTTATAAATTTTTCTTCACAATTTGCTGAAATTACTTATTCTGAACCTTCCCTGCAATTTTGACTGGTTATTGCAAAATAACCCTGTATATTTAAAATATATATATATATATATATATATATATATATATATATATATATATATATATATATATATATATATATATATATATATCATTATTCGATAATATTTCTTGTTGAAAATTTGTATTGCTAAAAATTTACAAACGGTGATTGTTGAATAATATTTTTCCAATGTTAATGAAAAAAAACTTTTTAAATCATATTATAATTATATTTTCAGCATCTGCATTTTGATTTGTAGTCGAGGATAGATTTAGTTGTTCATTGGCTACAGCATCAACTTACCATCAGGTGGATTGTGTACTTGTTTATCACCCTTGTCATAAAAAAGCTACACATCTTAAACGTGTTCAACAAATTTTTATGTACATTAAGATGCAATAATTCTTACTGCGATTGTATTTGTAATTGGTTTGTACACTATTGTTACGAGCTTCAGGTTCCTGACGGTAAAAACTGCCGATTGAATTACCAAAATTTACAGTTTTATTACCGAACACCAATTAAAACTTAAAAGACACTAATAATTAATCAAACTGATTCACTTTATTTCGCTCCGATGCTTCGCTTATCTCGCCAAATTCAATACTGACCCGATTGCTGCTTGCAGCGGCTTTAAATACACCTTTTACACCGAAACATCCAGAATATTCCAGTAAATACGGGCGCCGACCGACCAGACGCAGAAAGTTCGAGTGTGGGGCTTCTAGAAAGCTTAATTCTTCTGTTCGATACTAGATGGCGCTGTTGGTCGAAAGTTCAAGATTGGCCTTTTCTAGGAAGCCCTCATCGCTGTGGTCTCCGACACTAGATGGCGCTAGTACCAGGTACCTGACGTCAACTTAGGCGCGCAACACTATTAACAAATATATATGTATAAAAATTTAAACGGCTACTTTTTGGATAATGATCGTGAACATCCTCAGCCTCAGCCGTTATTATTATAAGGTATTATTAGTGTATTCTCATCTTGTTGAGCTGAATTAATATATAAAAGGAAATGATAAATATACATTAATATATATTTCGTATACCAGCACAAATAAATAAATAATACATAAATAAATAAAAGCCCAACCAGATGGAGGCCCTCGGTAGGGGAGACCAAACGGCCGAGTATCGAGTATCGAGGAGCACCGCCTTCTGCATTTAAGCCTGGAGCGGCCCGTCACAGAGTTCCAGCCTCCTCAGACGACCCGACAGGCTGAATGGGATTAGCCCGTTTGCTGAAACGACCACAGAATTAATTTCAGTCGGCAGACCACCCCACATGACGGTCACCTCGTGAGCCAGGTTATTATAGATATTTTATTTGCTTATCTGTTTCGGCTTTCACGAGGTTCTCGTAATACGGAATGGTAATGTTGACTAAAAATATCCCTGACTGTGTCCGGTCCATGAGCACAATACCAGTCTTATTTGCAAGAATAGTCCTGTCCGTGATGATGGCCCGGTCCCAATAGAGTCTGGCTTTATTATTTTCGAGCACGGCTTCTAACAAGTACTTGTAATACGGCAGTTTCCGATCCACGAGACCTTATTTCAGAGCGAGCTCCTGGTGAAGAATTCTGGCTACTAGGTTGTGCCTGTGCAAGTACTCAGAGTTAGGAAGCGCCGAATAACCGGAGATGACGTGCCTAAGTGACTCACTTATTATTATTATTTTATTTTTTTATGTTAGGCTACAATATGTTATTATCCTAAGTTATAAGAAGAAATGGTATTTTATGTTGGTATGAATAAATTTTAGGACTGACCATTGAACTTGGCACCCATTTAGATCTCACTTCTTTTGTCGTTCAAGTCAACAACTAAGGCATATATCATAATATTGTCTCCTTTAGCTCCTACTTACTAAATTTGCATAGCACATATGAATAAACATTTTAGTCTATTCTTTAGTTGTATTACGTCAATGCCAAAATTAGGTTAATATTTTGTGTTTTTAAAATAGTCGGCTGTGGCAGAATACCAGCGGTGACCTAAAATCACCACATAGCTGAGTCACAGGCCAGTTTGTCTTATTACTGTTATGTTACTGTATGTTTCTAAGTTAAGTTTGTGATGATTTCTATTTGTATTTTTTAATAACATGTGTAAACTGATGATTTCTTATATTTACGCGAACACTACACATTGAAATAATACTAGTTTTTACGGAATTTATCGCGTATATTTAACTTTTTAAATACCCGACGTTTCCACCGTGTGAAGCCGGCCACAGTCGAGCGTGTACCTATTGTACTACCATATGTTAGAGGAGTCACTGACAAGATTGGCTACATCTTGAAGCGCGCTTCCATCAAAACATACTTCAAGCCGCTGAAGAAGATTGGTCAGTTTTTACCATCGGTCAAGTGTAATGTCCCTCTGCAAGATGCAGGAGTGTACAAGCTTGATTGTGAATGTGGTCTCTCCTACATAGGACAAACTAAAAGATCAATAAAAACCCGCGTTAAAGAACATATAGCTGATGTGAAGAATCGACGCTCCGGGTAGTCTGCAGTCTGTGAACACGTACAGGATCACCCCCGTCACTACATCAGATTTGATAGACCGCAGATCCTCGCTAAAGAACACCGATTCCTTCCAAGGATGATTCGCGAGGCTATTGAAATCAAAAAACATCCTAATTTCAATAGAGAAGATGGCTGGGTGCTACCATCTGCTTGGGATCCTATAATAAATAAAATTAAATCCCAACCCAAGCATACAACTGCAAGACTTCAAGATACCATAAGTTCATACTGCATAGATCGGAACAAAAGTTAAATTTTAATCTATGGTAACCGCGGTTAACTATGACATATGGACGTTGAACATCTCAGTCCCGCCCGTGACCATGAGTGCTGTAAAGCGTTCGAAACGTCGGGTATTTAAAAAGTTAAATATACGCGATAAATTCCGTAAAAACTAGTATTATTTCAATGTGTAAACTGAGACAAATAAAAAGCTTATTATTATTATTATTATTATTAAAATTGAACTTGGCTCTCATTTCACATTTATATTTTTGATGGGATATCATTGCTTTTTGTACATAAATTATTAGTAGGTACTTATTTATAACAAAATTAATACTAAATGGTTTTGGTAAACTACTGTAGTTTCTTACGTTTACAGGGTATAATTGTCTCTTTTGTGTTATTTTTAATATTTTCTTGTACCTTTGAAATATTCGAGTGAATTGCCCATTCAGTATCTGGAATTTTTTTACGCGTTTTTTGTTTATACTTAATTTGACCAAGTCGGGGTGGTATAAGGTACACAACGGTTGTACTCTACAATTAAAGACCTATATAACCACTTCTCTATGTCTTCAATAGAGCTCTCTTGTGACTAATTTGATAAGTTTGACTTAGATCTAAATTGATAACACGTACTCCATCTAACGTTTCAAATCTGGAGAGTCCAACGTAAGCCTGCCCTCTACTAAATATAGAGGAGCCTATGTCGAGAAGAGCACTGTCAAGGCTAAGGCCTTGTGATTTGTGGATATTAATAGCATATGCTAAGTAAATAGGGAGTTGTTCCCTGTGAACATATAAATTACTTAATATCTGAAACTTGGTCTTGTCTCGTTCTAGTTTGTAAATAATAATGTTTTAATTGTATTGTAATTTTACGTGAGCTATTGCTGTTGTCGACGTCCCATTGTACTTTCTCTATTTTTCCAATGAATCCGTTTACCAGTCCTTTACTGACATCTACGTTTCTTCGAAACGTAACACGTGCACCTATTATAGTCTATTTCGTGTATCTGCAATATTTGCAATATTAAACTGGTAACACATATTTTAGTGGGGAATAAACACACTGTATCATCGGATAGCAGTCTAAAATAAGATACTGTTGTGTGAATAAGTCAACTAGCGCCATCTAGTGTCAGGAACGAGAGCGAGGGGAGCTTTGCAGAGAATGACATCACAGATCTCTCAACCGACAGCGCCACCCGAAGAACTAAGTTTCTAGAAAATCTATACTCGAATTCTCGGTAGCTTGCGCGTGTTTACTTGAACATTCCGGATATTTTGCTAATTTAAATAAATAGGTGGCGCAAGATGCGATCGGACAGAGTGAACTCGGCGACACAAGCGAAGCTTCGGAGCGGAATTAATTGAATTAGTGTGTTTAATTATTAGTGTTTTAAGTTTTAATTTGTGTAAAGTAAATTAAAGTGTTAATTTAGGTAATTTTATCGGCAATTTTTATTGTCACGAACCCTAAGCTCGTAACAATTGGTGTCAGAAGTGGGATAAAATAATGCCGATTTTACCTAAGGAGGAAACGGAGGGTGTCCGTACCCGAAGTCAATGCCAGCAGGAGACGGACCAGAGGAGATTTGGTGGTGCAACGCTGCAGATGTCTGAGGGCCAGCCGCCGGTCACGGAAGCTGGTCCGTCAGCAGCTTCTACGTCTGTGGCACCTGACTTAGGTGCTCCGATGGTGATGCTGCAGGAGCAGGCTCGCCGACAGGAGGAGCAGGCCCGTCAGTTGAAAGAGCAGCTGCAGAGCGGACAAGAGGAACAGGCCCGCCGACAGGAGGAAAAGGCCCGTCGGTTGGAAGATCAGCAGGCGGAACAGGCCCGTCGCTTAGAAGAGCAGCTCAAACGCGATAGGGAGGAGCAGATGCTTCTCATGAAGGACCTTCACGCTACCTTCGGGAAAGAGATAAGGGAGGTGAAGGATAAGGTTGCTCAACATGATAACCGCCTGTCGGAAGCTGAGACCCAAATCAACCAAGGTAAGAAAACGCTGGATGAACTCAAACTTGGAGATGGAATTGCAGCCCCCGCAGTAGCTACTACACCTCCGCTACGTGGGTTCAAGGTACCACCGTTCGACGGGACTTCTTCCTGGTCGGCCTACAAAATCCAGTTCGAGGCCGTCATGGAGGCAAACGGCTGGAATAAAGCCAGGCCATGACTGCACTCACCTTAGGCCTGCGCGACCAAGCCTTAACCGTGTTGGAAGCTCTCGGTAAGAAAGTGACGTGGTAGAGCCATGCTGCAGTTATATTAGTAGTATAGTTGTAGCACGAATGGGTCGGCTCGACCGGGGAAGGACCACGCTCTCACAGAATACCAGCGTGAAATAGTAGCTTAATGCTGCTGTATTTCGTATGGTGAGTGTAGAGAACCGGAGACCCTTTTTACTGGAAACGAGGCATTCCATCTTAGTCCTCACGGGTGACAACGCATCTGCATTTTGATTCGTAATCGAGGATAAATGTAGATGTCTGTGGGCCACAGCAACCACTTACCATCAGGTGGACTGTGTGCTCGTTTGTCACCCTATCCTATAAAAAAAAAATCCTACGAGCAGCTCCTTGAGGCATTGGAGGCGAGATATGGTGACGCTCACCTGGAACACGTCTTTCGCGCGCAGCTTAAAGATCGCGTGCAACGCAGCAACGAAAACCTGCAGCTGTGGGCCCTTGAGGTGGAGAAGATGGTTCGAAAAGCATACCAGTCTGTACCTGCGCTCATTGAAGAGAACCTGGTGCAGACATTCATCGACGGCATCCGCGACCTGGAAGTCAGAGCTGCTGTGAGGCTTGGGCACCACGAGACGCTTAAGGACGCCTTGGCCCATGCACTGGAGGTAGAAGCCGTGCGGCAGGATCATCGTTCCCATCGCGTCAGGGAGGTTGCAGCAGCTACAGTTCGCGACCGCAACAAAGGATACAGCCCTAGGTGCTATGGCTGTGGGGAAAAGGGCCATCTTCGATCCAGCTGCCCTAAGCGAACCCTAGAAAGGGAAGGTGAACGATCCCAGGGGGGTAGTGCGGCCAACAGCACCGCCCAGCAGCAGCAGGGAAACGAGTAAAAGCCAGAACTGCGGAGCGGGTGCTGGCTGATGTTAAAAGAGCCCCAAGGATCTCGATCTCACAAACCCATGATGGGAACAATCTAATCATCAAGGGCGAGGTCAACGGAATTCCGTGTAAACTGACCATAGACACTGGAGCCTCTCGTACGGTTGTTAGTTCCCAACTTATAAGTCAGTTCCTTGGGGACTCCGCATACAACCGAGAACGCATTAATTTGGTAACAGCCACCGGTCAGCGTATACCCGTCCGTGGAGAGAAGGAGATGGAGTTGAAGCTAGGCAACGTGATCTACCTGCATAATGTCATCGTGGCTGATATAATGGACGACTGCATCCTAGGCCTAGACTTTATGAGAAATAATTGTTGTGAGATCGACGTTAAGCAAGGTGTTTTGAAATGTGGACAGGAGGAACTTTTTATGGAAGGTGCGTTACCAGGGAACATGTACAGCATTAAGAAGATTGTTCTTCCGCCGAGATCGGAAACGATTGTTCCGGTTAGTCTTCCTCGAAACGCTGGGCAAGCCCACCGTTGTGTACTTGTGGAAAGGGTTAACAATGACCTTCCATGGAAAGTAGCTCGAACCTTGGTCAGGACCACTGACATCTCAGGAGTACGTGTGCTGAACCTTTGCGACCGGGACCAGATTATAGAAAAAGGCACACTAATCGGTACTTGTGAGGAAGTGGATTGGTTACGTCGGTGCCAATATATATCGAGTATGTGCCGGTAGCACGTGAAAAGGAAGTGGAAACCATGATTGAAGGAATGGTGAAGGATGGTGTTATCGAACCTTCCTCTAGTCCATGGTGTTCACCAGTGGTGCTGGTGAAAAAGAAGGATGGCAGCATGCGGTTCTGTGTTGATTACCGCCGTCTGAACGACGTTACAAAGAAGGACAGCTATCCCTTGCCAAGAATTGATGACACGCTGGACATGCTTACAGGAGTAAAATGGTTTAGCACGCTGGATCTAAAAAGTGGCTACTGGCAAGTTGAAATTGACCCTAAGGACAAGGAGAAAACTGCGTTCTCGACGGGAAAGGGGCTGTGGCAATTTAAAGTAATGCCGTTTGGGTTGTGCAATGCTCCAGCAACGTTTGAAAGGCTGATGGAACTTGTACTTACCGGGCTAATTGGCGATGCCTGTCTGGTCTACTTGGATGACATCATCATCGTGGGCCGTACGTTTGAAGAACACCTTCAAAACCTGGAACGCGTGCTTATGAAGATTCAGAGTGCCAACCTCAAGTTGAGCCCGAAGAAATGTTCACTATTCCAACGGCAAGTTAACTTTTTGGGGTTTGTAGTATCGGAAGAAGGTATCCGCACAGATCCAGAGAAAATCGCCGCTGTCAAGGATTGGCCGGTTCCAAAAGACAAGACGCAGGTTGGAGCATTTTTGGGTTTGTGCTCCTATTACCGGCGATTCGTGAAGAACTTTGCAGATATAGCCAAACCTCTGCACAAGCTAACCGAGGAGAAGCGACATTCCTGCTGGGATGAAAGTTGCAATATCGCATTCCAGGAGCTCAAGGACCGTTTGTGCAAAACACCTATTTTGGGATACCCTGATGCAAGCAAAGAATTTATAGTTGACACAGACGCAAGTGATATAGGACTTGGCGGTGTGCTGTCTCAACGGAATGGTGACCAAGAGGTCGTGATAGCGTACTTCAGCAAGTCGTTGTCAAAACCGGAAAGGAACTATTGTGTCACAAGACGCGAATTGCTCGCTGTGGTAAAGTCGTTGCAGCATTTTAGCAAATATCTTCTGGGACGAAAGTTTCACTTACGGACTGACCATGCTGCACTAAAATGGTTAATGCAGTTTAAAAACCCAGAAGGACTAGTTGCGAGGTGGATTGAACTACTGCAGGAATACGACTTTGAGATCGAACATCGCAGCGGGAAATCTCATGGCAACGCAGATGCATTGTCAAGAAGACCTTGTCTTGAGGATTGCAAACATTGTACTAGGCAAGAGAGTAAGGAAGTAGTATCCGTGAGGATGCTCAGGGCAGACCACCTCAGCAACGAGTGGAAGGACAGCCTACTACATGCACAGCAGGAAGATCCAGACATCAAGCCGATTCTGGAATGGATAAAGGCCAGTACCGGATTGTAACCAGGATCAACGATGTGACCTACCGGATACAGAAAGGCGCAAGAGGGACTCCTAAGATCGTCCATGTGGATCGCTTGGCGCGTTATTATGGGACCGATAATGCTCGGGACGAGCATGTCTTAGGAGGGGGCAGTGTTGTGTGAATAAGTCAACTAGCGCCATCTAGTGTCAGGAACGAGAGCGAGGGGAGCTTTGCAGAGAATGACATCACAGATCTCTCAACCGACAGCGCCACCCGAAGAACTAAGTTTCTAGAAAATCTATACTCGAATTCTCGGTACCTTGCGCGTGTTTACTTGAACATTCCGGATATTTTGCTAATTTAAATAAATAGGTGGCGCAAGATGCGATCGGACAGAGTTGATTTGACGAAACAAGCGAAGCTTCGGAGCGGAATTAAGTGAATTAGTGTTTTTAATTATTAGTGTTTTTAACTTTAGTTTGTGTAAAGTAAATTAAAGTATTAATTTAGGTAATTTTATCGGCAATTTTTATTGTCACGAACCATAAGCTCGTAACAATACGATTTCTCTAAGCCGGTCGTTTTGATTTACAACGGTTAATTTGAGGAGTCGATTAGATAAAGTGCAACTGCCTTGACTTGATACTATACCGATTGTTAAACGATTCAACATTTCGCCGAAAAGGTGGTCGTTTTTTTGCCTCATATTTACAGTTAATTCCTCATAACAGAATAGTGATATCTGAACAAACCTAGCCGATCACCATCCTGATGATATACTTCGTTCTAAATATTATGCAAATTTACTGCAGCCTTTAATTCAGAAGTAGTTCCATAAGTTGTCGAACAAAGAAAACACACGATACTCTTCTTCAGAGCAGTGAGGATCCCCGTTTGGAATGCTAGTGTACATACTTAAATCATCCCAGTCACGGCATACATACTCTACTCTAGTCCCACGCAATCTATTTGTTTGTTGTATTTTACTATACCCAAACAAAGAATATGCAATCTAATGGAATAGGCAGCTGCCATCGGGAGGAATTGGAATAATTCGGTGTAAAGTAAGTGTGTCACTCACCCGTTATTCTATTGTACGAATCATTGTAGAATATACGTGATAAAAAGATAAGAATTCTCAAGAAAAACAATTTGTAATCATACCATTAAGATCTCATTCGGAGTTAAGTATACACATACCTACTTATAACTATCCTAAAATTATTATAAATTTTTGATTATTATTGTATATACCATCTAGACACTCGGTACGTACTTACTAAAATAATTAAAATAATAATATAACTACAAATATATATGTATTTTAAAGAAAAGCTATGAATTATCGAGAGGCAACCTGACAGCAAGACGGCGCTCGCGCTTATGAGCTTATGAGTCATAGTCGGCACCGCGCGCTGGGTACCGAAATGCCTATTATTTAATTAATTATAAGTAATGATCTTATAAATATACACTATTGATGTGCGCTAAATATTGAAACAATAATTAATACTAAATCCTAGTTAATAACGTAATAAATACGAAAGTCGACTATACTCTTAGTTTAGTTATAAGTACTAAAACTGAAATATTTGGGTAAAAAAATTAAGGGTGGTAATCAAATCGTTACCTATTTAAGACCGGCTGTCATAAGTTTTGATTGCAGATTCTTACACACATACATTATTACAGGTATAAGTATATAATGATTTCTTATATTTCCGCGAACACTACACATTGATTAAACTAAGTTTACGGATTTTATCGCGTTTATTTTACATTTAATTACTTTTATTTTTAATTCCCAACGTTTCGGGCGCTTTCCAGCACCCATGGTCACGGGGGACTGAAATGACTGACGTCTCGATGTCATTGTTAGACCCGGAGTACCTTCAGCTTTTTTAATTATTGTTTATGGTCCGATCTATGCAAAATGAACTGACTATGTCCTGAGGTCTTGCAGTGGTATGCGTAAGAGAACTTATAGCTGATGTGAAGCATCAACGTTCCGGGAAGTCTGCAGTTTGCGATCATATCCTAGACGGCCCCAACCATTCCATCAGATTTGATAGACCACAAATCCTCGCGAAAGAACACCGATTCCTACCGAGGATGATGCGTGAGGCTATTGAAATTAAAAAACATCCTAATTTCAATAGAGAAGGAGGCTGGGTACTACCACCTGCTTGGGATCCTATAATCAATAAATGACTACTATGCATGCACTATGCATTGAACATCCCTGAAACTTATATAGCAAATATTAAGCAATATTCGCCACAAACTGAAGTCCACTCATTCCGAATCCTATCAACATTCCAGTTCCATCTTTTACAATTCATAGTTCAATTCCTAAGTACGTGAGCTCGTCCGTATGAATCAAAATATTGACCGACGTTATTCGTATCGATATATAAAGCTACCCAATGTGACCCTGGTTTATCATCTGTATCCAAATTGCATATTATATACGTTGGCACGTGGGTGTACATGGGCAGTCTATTGGCAGCATAAACATTATTTCTAGACTGGGGTGAATCTTTTTCAGATGGTGTTGTATATATAGCGTATCGATGATACGTATTACTGCTATTAGCAGATTATTACAGCACAATCTACTCAATGACTAACATAGGAATGATGAATTATAGTGATATCTAAATATTAAATTGCATTATTTTGTGTTATACAAAACGTATTTGAGTCATCAATACACTGAACAAGACGCGACACGAAGTAATGTTGAGATAAGCAACAAAATGTGAGATAAGCTTGTTGACGCATAAAGTTACTATCAATTCCACTGCAGAATTTTAGATTAGAATTATTACTTACTGGTACCATATAAGACCAAGCAAGTGCAGTAATGGAGTAAGTGTATGGTCGTTTGACCGCAGTGGATCTATCAATACTACATTTGTGTTACATCAACGCATCAAAGGCCATGGATGTAAGTGTTTATTCTATTGACAAACTTACTTTTCTTTCTGTTATTTTCTTACGTGTGTATGATTTAGTGTTAACAAATTATATTCAAATATTGTATGTGTATATGATTAAGCTGTGGTAGCTCAGATGGTTAGCGCAAGCTGTTAATTTCAGAGTACGCAACCCGGGTTCGATCCCCGCCGGCACCAATTAAATTGTTAATTGCAATTTTAAGTGTTTATTCTATTGACAAACTTACTTTTCTTTCTGTTATTTTCTTACGTGTGTATGATTTCGTGTTAACAAATTATATTTAAATATTGTGTGTGTATATGATTAAGCCGTGGTAATTCAGATGGTTAGCACAAGCTGTATATTTCACAGTACGCAACCCGGGTTCGATCCCCGCCGGCACCAATTAAATTGTTAATTGCAATTTTAAGTGCTGATTTACCACGTGCTCAGCGATGAATGAAAACATTGTGAGGAAACCTGCATGTGTGAGAAAATTTTGAAGGCATGTGAAGTTCGCCAACACGCATTGAGGTCGTGCCGCGGACGTTTCCTAGCCATAAATACAAAGACAATAGCAGAAAGTGAAAAAAAGGTATGAAGGTGATGATGGGCTGTAATGACGATAGTGAATTACAATTTTTTTAAAATAAAGTTAATGACAAAGATAAATGAGTACTGAAACGATGTATGCACAGGCTATGCCTATGGAAGGTGCATAGCGCCTGATCTAGGTACACGCAGCGCTTGAAGAAGGCACACACAGCGCCCGGAGTGGGCACACACAACGCCCGGAGTAGACACACACAGCGCCCGGAGTAGACACGCAGCGTCTGGAGTAGGTCCACGCAGCGTCTGGAGTAGGTACACACATCGTATTGAGCAGGTACACGCAGCGCTTAAAGTAAGCACACACAGCGCCCGGAGTAAGCACACACAACGCCCGGAATAGACACACACAGCGCCCGGAGTAGACACGCAGCGTCTGGAGTAGGAACACGCAGCGTCTGGAGTAGGCACATGCAGCGCTTGAGGCAAGCACGCACAGCGGCCAAAGATAGAGCGGGCACTAGTAGGTGGAGGCGTAGGCGTGGCTAGGCGACGACTTCAGGAGAAGGCAGAGGCTTGCAAGATCCCGAGGCAGTGCGGATAAGGCCTTTAGGAGGTGCTTCTCGTATGAAAGCTGAAGTGAGACTTCCTTTTATTGGCCGATTGTTCGGCTTTTATACTTTTTGACGGATCTGGGATAAGAACGGGAAATTATTTAAATTAAATTTGAAATTATTTAAATTAAAAGCAAATTTTTGTAAATGACCAAGAGGAAAAGAGTATTTTTGTGGAAATATTGAAGTAAAAACATCAGGCCGGTAACGAATTTGAATAAAAATTGCCATGACAACCAGATAAACAACGATGTCAAAACATATCAAATTTTGGTTTTAGGCTCGTAATAGAGAAACGGCAAGATTTAAGTGAAAAATGAGATAATATTGATATAGGAAAAAAGGTAGCACAACAGCGCGCATGAAGCCCGAAATTTCAGAGTTACGGAGAACTAAATAAAAGACCGAAAAATGTAGATTCCATTGACACCGATTTAAAAAGTGCTGATAGCATAAAAATACGAATTGAAAATGATTTGTTATTGTGTTCTTATGGTTTAAAAACGTTACAGGATCCTATGGAAATAAAGGTGACGCAAAATATCCAGTTTTAAGGCGAATGCAGAAAATCAAAAACAGAATTTAAAATAGTGTAAAATGATATGTAAGTAGCATAACAC
Organism: Parnassius smintheus behrii; assembly: GCA_036936625.1. NCBI lineage: Eukaryota > Metazoa > Arthropoda > Insecta > Lepidoptera > Papilionidae > Parnassius > Parnassius smintheus. The sequence goes on along the minus strand of JAUPFT010000004.1, from coordinate 58,557,171 downwards.
TACATTTTCCCCCCGACCCTGGAAAATTTTTGACTCAGCAAAAATTTTGACATGTACATTCTAAAATAAACCATAAAAACACAGCTTTGCAGTAACAGACATCACCAGGCAAAATCAGATATACCATCTCTTACATTCATCATCTGCATTCAGGTAAGGGTGGAGTTCATATTCAATGACTACCACTCTGAAAGTGTGTTTTCGAAAGGACATTCAGGCTTATTTAAGGAGTTTTCATCCGCTCTTGCGTGGAAAAAAACATTTTGAAAGGACATTCAGGTTTATTTAAGGAGTTATCATCAGCTCCTGAGTGAAGATAAAGATAAGAAATTAATCTTAAGCAAGCTTTAGTCGCTATGACTTAAGTAAAGATTAAGAACGGCCAGAGCGGTAGGGCTCAAAGCCAGAGATCAGCAACATCACTAACGAGATGTGTCTGAAATAAAAATAAAAAGTGAAGATTAACCAACGAAAATTCAAGGTCCTAAAGCAAGATGTGTTGAAGAACACTGGATCACCAAACAAACAAAGAAGTAAAAATAATAAGGTGAGAATGATGGTGATATTTATACATATATACAAATTAACAGTTAATAAAAATTAAGAAAATTTATGATTTTACATCCTTGATGTGCCACTTGCCTCTAACTCCATTAGGGTCTTCAAACACATAGACTAGTGGTGACAGTTTAGCTATCACTTTGCACTTGATGAACTTAGGGGCAAGTTTAGCATTAAAGTATGCGCCGGCATTGCTTAAAACATGGTTTTTACGCCAAACAGTGTCTCCCACATTAAATTCTTTAAAAGACCGGCGAAGATCATAGCGAGCGCTATTTTTAGCGTGAGCTATGTGAAGTTTAGTTTGAACTTTGTGAAAAATAGATGAGAGGAGACCAGCATTAGACGCGTAAATATCACGAGGCATAAATATCAATTCCTCGAGGTTCTGAGTTGGAGTATAGAAGGAACCACAAGGTATTGTTTCCCTACCAAAGACTAAAAAGTTTGGAGTAAAGCCAGTAGCTACATTTGTAGCGCTGTTCATTTCGTACTGAATCTTAGCAATATGGTTGTCCCAGAATCTATGATCGTCTCCTAATAGAGATGCTAGAGCTCTAATAATTGTACTATTAAACTTCTCCGTAGGATTAACCTGAGGACAATATAAAGCTGTGTGAAAAATACAAGGAACGTTATAAGAATTTAAGAATGAGTGGAATTTTCGCGACTGAAATTGAACCGTGTTGTCCATTATAATAGTTTGGGAAATGCCATGAACTAGAAAAACCGAATTTTCCAAAAGATTAATAATATTAGCTGAACAAGCACGTTTAAGGGGAAAAATCATAGTATATTTAGTAAAATTGCAGTTATTTACTAGAATATACTGATTTCGTCTACGAGTCATAGGTAATGAACCCATAAGATCTAAGGATATAGTTGGAAAAGGTCTGGGGCAAAGTTTGGGTTTACCCATAAGACCATAGGGAGAATGATTAGGGTGTTTGTAGGTTAAGCAGGTTTCACAAGACGAGATTAATTTGGCAATGTCTTTAAACATACCAGGCCAATAGTATTTTAAAGATATTTTCTTGAATGTCTTGAAGATACCAAGATGGAGTTCTGAAGGGGAACCATGGTTAACTTCAATAAGTGCATGTCTATCTTGAGGTAGTGGAACTTCTTTCCAAATAAAGTCATCGTTTAGGCGATCGGGAGAATGGATGCAGCGGTAAAGTTTGTTATCCTTGTAAGTGTGGTTGGGATATGCGTCTGGGTTGTTGGAGCATCCGAGAAAAATCTTGTTGTAGTGCTCAAGTTCACGATCAGGTGGTTCTTCAATCCTAATAGGATGTACGCCTTGAGGTGAAGTTTCTCGTGTATCAGGACGTTCTTGATTCTTATGTCTTGATAATAAATCTGGAACAACGTTATCCTTTCCTTTTTTATGTTTCAGGACAAAGTTAAAGCATGATAAGCGTAAAGTCCAGCGAGCAAGTCTTCCGGATGGATTCGATAAGTTCTGACACCATTTAAGTGCAGCATGGTCAGTATATATTGTAAATTCTTTACCATTGTCTAGGTAACATCGCCAATGTTCTAACGCAGTTATTACAGCCAATGTTTCTCTTTCAGTAGTTGAGTAGTTCTGTTGATTTTCATTTAGTGCTTTACTCATGTAAGCAATCACGACTTCCTTGTCATCTTGATGTTGAGTAAGTATTGCTCCTATGCCATAATTTGATGCATCACAATGTACAGAGAAGGGTAGTTTGAAGTTAGGGCAAGCAAGGACAGGAGCAGTTACCAAAGCTTCTTTAAGTTTCTGGAAAGCAGCTGCAGCTTGTGAATTCCATAAAAATTTAGGAGCGTTCTTCCCGGAACATGTTAGTCGGTTGAGTGGAGAGGCAATAGTGCTAAAGTTTGGAATGAATCTTCTGAACCAGCTGCAGGTGCCTATGAATCTTCGTACTTCTTTTCTGCAAGTAGTTACAGGATATTCTAAAACAGCTTTTATTTTATCTGGTCCACTAGAAAACCAAGGTATTTCAGTTCTTTCTTGCTGAATTGATTCTTCTCAAAGTTAATAGTCAGATTAGCATATGAAAGTTTTTCATGAACTTTCATGGGAAGCGATATGTGTTCATCAAAAGTTTTGCTAATTATAACGATGTCATTCAGATATCAAAATACCTTGTTCTCAAATTCAGGAGTAAAAAGCATATCCATTAATCTTTGTAGAGTTGCAGGTGAGTTAGTGAGACCAAAAGGTATTACCTTGAATCTAAACATACCTCTTCCAGGTACATAAAATGCAGTTTTATCTTTATCACCAGGATTCAAGGAAATCTCAATTTATGGGTGATTAAGTGTGTGCTTCCCAGGATAACTTTTTCTTCAAAAGAAATTGTCTTGAAGCGTTGGATGATGTCGTTAGCGATGTTCTTTTGGTTAGGAGTTAAATGCTCATAAGGTAAAACTTTAATATCTTTAGTTTCGATAGCAGAGCATTTAGATTCTGTAAAGTTAAGAGAAGATAAAACACTAGGTAACAGATTAAATTTTCTCCAAAAGTCAATACCTAGTATTAGCGAAGGAAATATTTCCGGAAAACATAAACTTTAATCAAATGAGTTTGATTATTGAAATAAACAGGTAAGTCAAAATAACCCAAGGAATTAACTTTTTGATTATTAGCAGTAGACACAGTAATAAGATCTGACTTGAAAAGTTTACAGCCCAGTTTAAGAATTTCCAAATGAGAATTATTACCCAGAATAGTTACTGAGCTGCCAGAATCTAGTAAACCAGATAAAGTTAACTCATAAATTTTGACATTAACGAATGGACGATTAAGATCTTGTTCTTTGGAGTAGAGTGTAGAAGAGATTTTGTAACAAGAAAAGAAGTTTTGAATTGTTTTAATCCAACTAGTCCAATCGTCATTATCAAAGTTTAAGTTACTTTTCAAGTCAGCAGTTAGTTTTTTGAACTATTATGTGGTTTGGGAGAACAAGTAGGGCAATCTGCAGTTTTAAAACCTTTAAGACCACATTTGAAACAAATCACGAATCGGGGTTGAGTACAAGTGTTCAAAGTATGACCTTGTTTACGACAGCGAACACAAAAAGAGTTTTCTTGAGGAGCTTTAGTTTGAGAGAGACTATTAACTTATCTAGAAGGGTATTTGCAGGATGAAGTGAATTTATTCATGAAGGGAGGAGAAGGTTGTGAGTTATTAGAAGAATTTGGAGAGCCAACTGAACTTGAAGTGGAATGCTTGTAGTTGAATTCAGAAATAAGAGGACTTTGTTGTACATTTGGTTCTTTAAATTGTTTGTCGCTGTCAAGGAACTTTTCATAGTTTTGGCAAGTAGCCAAAAGAGAGTCGATAGAGTCAATGTCTCTTAGAGATACGAAGACTGAATAACATGGGCGAATATTCCTCAAAATAATCTCCAATTATTCTGTTTCAGAAAGTTTCTTCGAAAGACGAGAGAACATTCCAGACATGATGGAAATATAGATGACGATAGGTTCATCACGGCCTTGAGTTCGATTCCTAATCGCTTCTAGAAGTTTATAATCATAATCAAAACCACCAAAGTCTTTAATTAATAAAGAGGAAAGTTCGTTCCAAGTTAAGTTTGGATTCTGATTATATTTAAATCTGAACCAATTAAGAGCATTGTCGGTGAAAATTTCAAACGCTTGAGAGATAAACAAGTCTTTGGATAAGCCACGAGCTAAGCAGTATTCTTCAAGTTTTTGAAGAAAGGATCTTGGACAGCTTTTACCATTGAAGGTTTGTCTTTTCAGATCTTTGAAGACGTTAGTTGGAGAAAAGATTGAGGTGGTGGTGAAGGATACGGGGTATGGATCTTAACAGAAGTTTGAGAAACAAGAGGAGGTTCCATGACAGTCGGGTCAACAGGAGGGTCAAGTAATGGAGAGTCATTTTCAGTTGGAGGTGGAGTAAAGGATTCGAATTGTTTAGTAATAGCATCAAATTTCATCTTCAAAGTATCGAAAATAGCTTTAAAGTCTGGATATAAGTCAGTATCTATTCGCTCCAATCCGTAAAAACATGATTAATAAAAGTTTCTATTAGTCGTAAGTATTTGGTTTCACCTTGTAAAAATTTTTCAATTTTTCAGTCCAGGCAGGACAAAGTAGAACCTATTTGAGACAAGTCATCCTCGATCGGAATTGGAGAAGTCAGAATATCTTCAGGGTGAGAATTCTCAACTAAAAGCAAAATCTGTTTTTTTAGAAGCAAAACAGTATTAGCTGGTTCCTCACATCTAATCTTCACTTCGTATTCGAGTTCAGCCTTGTTAAGGAATTCGTACTTAATAACCCTTTTCATAGTTATAATTAAGTGTTAAGTTTAAAAAATAAAAATTTAATTAAAAATTGTACCTCTTTAAGTTATCTAGAATAAAAATATTAAAGATATGAATGTAAGTGAAGTGTTATATGCAGGTCTAAATATAATCCAGATAAGTTGAAAAACTAGATGAAGTCTTTGTTTTAGGATTTGGAAGATATGATAAGGATGAGTAAGTAAAGAGTTAAGAACGAAAGAGAAAGCAATTAAATCAAAAGGAAATGGATAAGGCGTAGTTAAGGTGAAGAAAAAAAAATTAAGAGAGAAAAACTTTTACGTTGGGCGCCAAAAATGTCGTAAAGCGGCAGTTAAAAAACTAAAAAACCTAACCTAACAACGAAACAACCAAAAAGAAAATAATTTATTTAAAAGTTGTAAAGATATTTACAGTTTATTTTATAAAAAAAAGGTATGAAGGTGATGATGGGCTGTAATGATGATAGTGAATTACATTTTTTTTGAAATAAAGGAAATAACAAAGATAAATGAGTACTGAAACGATATATGCACAGGCTATGCCTATGGTAGGTGCACAGCGCCTGATCTAGGTACACGCAGCGCTTGAAGTAGGCACACACAGCGCCCGGAGTGGGCACACACAACGCTCGGAGTAGACACACACAGCGCCCTGAGTAGACACGCGTCGAGTACTACACCACACGTGGAGTAGGTCCACGCAGCGTCTGGAGTAGGTACACACAGCGTATTGAGCAGGTACACGCAGCGCTTAAAGTAGGCACACACAGCGCCCGGAGTAAGCAAACACAACGCCCGGAGTAGACACACACAGCGTCTGGAGTAGGAACACGCAGCGTCTGGAGTAGGCACACGCAGCGCTTGAGGCAAGCACGCACAGCGGCCAAAGATAGCGCGGGCACTAGTAGGTGGAGGCGTAGGCGTGGCTAGGCGACGACTTCAGGAGAAGGCAGAGGCTTGCAAGATCCCGAGGCAGTGCGGGTAAGGCCCTTAGGAGGTGCTTCTCGTATGAAAGCTGAAGTGAGACTTCCTTTTATTGGCCGATTGTTCGGCTTTTATACTTTTTGACGGATCTGGGATAAGAACGGGAAATTATTTAAATTAAATTTGAAATTATTTAAATTAAAAGCAAATTTTTGTAAATGACCAAAAGGAAAAGAGTATTTTTGTGGCAATATTGAAGTAAAAACATCAGGCCGGTAACGAATTTGAATAAAAATTGCCATGACAACCAGATAAACAACGATGTCAAAACATGTCAAATTTTGGTTTTAGGCTCGTAATAGAGAAACGGCAAGATTTAAGTGAAAAATGAGATAATATTGATATAGGAAAAAAGGTAGTGCAACAGCGCGCACGAAGCCCGAAATTGCAGAGTTACGGAGAACTAAATAAAAGATTGAAAAAGGTAGACTCCATTGACACCGATTTAAAAAAGGGCTGATAGCGTGAAAATACGAATTGAAAATGATTTGTTATTGTGTTCTTATGGTTTAGAAACGTTACAGGATCCTATGGAAATATCCAGTTGCAAAATATCCAGTTTTGAGGCGAATGCAGAAAATCAAAAATAGAATTTAAAATAGTGTAAAATGATATGTAAGTAGCATAACACTACATTTGTCAATAGAATAAACAATTACAATTGCAATTAACAATTTGATTGGTGCTGGCGGGGATCGAATCCGGGTTGCGTACTATGAAATTTACAGCTTGCGCTAACCATCTGAGCTACCGCGGCTTAATCATATATACACACAATATTTAAATATAATTTTTAACACTAAATTATACACACGTAAGAAAATAACAGAAAGAAAAGTAACTTTGTCAATAGAATAAACACTTACATCCAGGGCCTTTGATGCGTTGAAGTAACACAAATGTAGTATTGATAGATCCACTGCGGTCAAATGACCATACACTAACTCCATGACTGCACTTGCTTGGTCTTATATAGTATCAGTAAGTAATAATTCAAATCTAAAGAATTTCTGCAGTGGAATTGATAGTTACTTTATGCGTCAACAAGCTTATCTCACATTTTTTGCTTATCTCAACATTACTTCGTGTCGCGTCTTGTTCAGTGTATTGATGACTCAAATACGTTTTGTATAACACAAAATAACGCAACTTAATATTTAGAAATCACTATAATTGATCATTCCTATGTTAGTCATTGAGTAGATTGTACTGTAATAATCTACTAATAGCAGTAATATCATGGATTCACTAGATGTACAACAACGTCTGAAAAAGATTCACCCCAGTCTAGAAAATAATGTTTATGCTGCCAATGGACTGCCCATGTATATAATATGCAATTTGGATACAGATGATAAACCAGGGTCACATTGGGTAGCTTTATATATCGATATGAATGACGTCGGTCAATATTTTGATTCATACGGACGAGCACCTGTACGATATCATCTAGAGTTTTTAAAAAGGAATTGTAAAAGATGGAACTAGAAAGTTGATAGGATTCAGAATGAGGGGACTTCAGTTTGTAGCGAATATTACTTAATGTATTTGCTATATAAGTTTCAGGGATGTTCAATGCATAGTTTTACAAGTATATTTGAAGGGAACACATTTTACAACGATATTTTAGTGGATTAGATGTTTCGCTCCTATTTTAAAGATAATAAGTAATAAATTTTTGTATTTCGTAAATAAAAATTGTAACAAAATTAGGTAATGTATTTTATTGATGATTCAGATTACCGTTGCAGTTAGGAACAAAGGAGTATAATATAATAGCACTGATAATCCGACGCACGAATAGACAATGACGGTATTCAATGAACAATAGATAAATAGAATCGTGCATCCTACGCAAAAACGGAAAAACGGAAAAACCGCAGATTCGTGATCAGAGCATGCCAAAACCTTTTTTTTTTAGGATCGTGAGTCTCGACGAACGTTGTACCACTTCTGAATCAGTGAGCCAGAACTGGTACTAACTAACTACTACTCATAATATTCTACTACAAATGTGCATACTTCTACTTACGGGATATCCTGTATATAGTGTATATACAGGATATCCCGTAAGTAGTGGACCAACGGGGTAATGAGAATAGAGGGAATTTTAAGAAAAACACTTACATTTATAAAATAAATACAATTCAAACATCACATTACATAAATTTAAAGTAATTTAAAATTCTAAATATATTACTTAAAAATAATAATTAAAATTATAATATTTACAATTAATATTAACTATACACAATATAAAAAAGAAACTATAAGATAGAAAAACTAAATTTCACAAGGACAAACATCTAAATATTACTAAATTATTTGAAGGCCATAAAAGTACTTTTTTCGTGCGGAGTTCGAACTCCCGGCCCTTACCGCTCCAACTCATTACTAAGCCACTGCACTACAGAGTTGTCGTAACATTTAGCTTCTTGTTTTCCGTTTTAATTAAAATGTTTGTGTTTTCAAGTCAATAATGATAAGCATTTGTGTTTATAGATACAGAAATAAGTTATATTAAGCAAATTCGTGTAGAGAAACAAAACAATAAATAATAGTGCAGCGGGCAGCAAATGTCCGTCATGCCTGATATGACGCATATTTGTGTATTTGTTCTTATGTGGATACATTTTTTATTGTAGAATAAATAATTTATTTACGTCTGTATATCCCCACAGCAAAAATAGTATGCACAATTGCACACGTGAAAGTCTTAGAATCTGTTAATTTTTAAGTTCATATAAAGCATACGAGAAACGGGAAAGTTTAGATGATACTTGCTTTGTGTGCTTTCCAATTTATACTTAAATATATGTAAACATAACATAACATAAACACTCACGCCTGTCACCCAGAGGGGTAGGCAGAGACTACGGACTTCCATTTGGCACGCTCCTGACATACCTCTTTCGCCTCCTTTACATCCATATATCTACGCATACATGCTCGTCGGTTAAGGGTACTTCTAACGTGGCCCATTTTCAAAATATCGCCAATTTGGTCGATAAACTTTTTTCTAGGGCGTCCCTTTCCGACTCGGCCATTCACATCTGCCATATAAATTTGCTTTGTCACTCTTTCCTCATTCATTCTTTCTACGTGACCAAACCACCGAAGCATTCCTTTCTTAATCCTGGTCACAACATCATCTTGCATACCACATTTATCTCTTATCACGCAATTTCTCACCCTGTCATTCAGATTAAACAATAATTAAATATATGTTTATACCTAATAATGTATATGAATCAACACATTATCTTTGTAAGAATAATTATAATATATAGGGTATTTTTTATACGGCTTGAATTGCACTATCTTAGTTTTTGTGTAATTTATTACGATATTTTTGATCTTTTAAATATTTATAGATTTATGTTAGTACACTATCTGGACAGTTGTTTAGATTGTTATTATTATTATCGAAGGAGATAACTGCAAAAATATATAATGATAAACAAGGTACAGGTGGCTTTGATTATTATTGGCAAATCTAATTAATAATAAATCTCATTAATATAACTTTAAAATGATAAACAACTTTTTTGTGTGATTTAATAAAGAAATGTAAATTTACAGCCTTTATACGTTCCACTGCTGGGCACATGCCTCCGCTTATTTCTGCGAGGGTTTCAGGGCAAGAAATTGTCCGCCATGCTGCCCCAATGCGTGTTGGCGAACTTTACGTCTTCGAAATATTTTTTTTTATTTCTCTGACATGCACGTTTCCTTACTATGTTTACCTTCACCGCCGAGCACGTGGTAAATCAGCACTTAAAATTGCAATTAACAATTTCATTGGTGCCGGCGGGGATCAAACCCGGTTTGCTCGCGTACTGTGAAATTTACAGCGAGCGTTAACCATCTGAGCTACCATGGCTTGTGTGATTTTGTGACCGGTGCAAATTTAGATCTGACTTAAATCATGTTTCCACTGGCTAGATCATGTTCTATGTGTACACACTGTTTTTGATTGGTAAGGTCATAGGCTGTAATCAATGAATATTTTTTTCGTTAAATTACTAAAAACTCAATTGTGCTTAGTAATAACCCTAGCTCATCGATCTTTGCTCTGTAGCAAAGTTTGTCCGCAGTAAGCCATGCTTTAGCCGAGACAGTTTGAAAATAGATCGTGCTTATTACTGGCTGACTTGGCTGTGGTATTATATCAATAAACTGTTTGCAAGTAAACTGTTCTTTTTTTGCTGAGATTCTTTGTTTGAAATGCACTAAACTCTAGACATGGTTACGGGCACATAAAATAATTCTTTAAAAACTGTTTAAAATTTATTTGCGTGGTAGTGGCCATGATGCAGCTACCACTATCATATAGAGAATCGGAAACAAGGTATTCTATATCTATCATCAAGGGTTACAACGCATCAAAATTTTATTTTTAAGTGAGGATAAATGTAGATGTCTCTGGGTCACAGCATCTAATTACCATCACGTGGAATATGTGCTCATTCCATATAGTGAATCAAAAGCGATAATTATCCCATCGGTAACTGAGGATGTTCTATGATGTACTTAAAAAAGACGATTTAAAATTTTGGGTCATATCAAAGCTTACCTGATCCAAGCAGATGATGTTGATGAATTTATTCATATAATGTACTGGCGATCTGAGCATCTGTTTGTTTTTAATATAATTCATATATTTATGTTCTTGAAAAGGGCATCATCAGAATATCAGCGCTGTGGTTATTACACCGCGGCACAAGGCTGCATAAATATAATAATAATAATAATATTCCACAACTATCACACAACGCCATCTAGTCCCAAGCTAAGCAGAGCTTGTGTTATGGGTACTAGACAACTGATACATACTTATATATTTCTAAATGCATAAATATTATAGATAAATTACATCCAGACACAGAACAAATGATCGTGCTCATCACACAAACATTTGTCCTGGGTGGAATCGAACCCACGACCTCCGGCATAGCAGTCAGGGTCACTAACCACTAGACCAACAGGCCTGTCATAATCATATAAATATATTCATGTGGTGTAGTTATTTATTATGTAGCTTCAAATAAAAATGTTTCTTTCGTTCTATATTTAAAGTACCTACTAATTATTACGATTTCTGTAAAATATTTCATTTTTTATTTTATAGTTTAGTTAAGCTAAATTCTGCTCAAAACAGACACTAACTTGTGCTCAATAATATAAACAACAGAGTTACATATTTTCCTCAGAGAGCAGCTCTTTTTATTTTGTATTCAGAAACCAATTTCATATCAACGTTGTAATATTCAGGTCGCAAGCCCAATCTCGCACGTATTGATGCGAGGTTCAATGCAATTGTCTTTTACGTATTATCTGATAGCAAGTTAATATCTTGCGAATAGTAATGTAGTATAAAGTGAACTAAAAATTACACCTCTTTCTATGAAGTAGAGCCCCATGGCTTTAAATTATGCAGCTAAATTGCCTTTAGGGGTGACAACACATTTGCATTTTGATCCTTAGTTGAAGATAAACGTGGATGTCTATGGTCCATAGCATTTACTTACCATAAGGTGGATTGTGTGCTTGTTTGTCACCTAATGCCGTCAAAAAAAATATTTTAGTCCTCAGAGGTGACAACGCTCCTGCATTTTGATCCTCAATCGAGGATTTAAATGTCTATGGGCCACAGTATCCCTTGGCAGAAGATTTTGATAGTCCGTAATAAAAAAATCAATTAATGCAATTAAATTGGGAGCAGTTATTGAAATGTCTCCGATACTGGAAATTATGTGTACCTATTATTACAATTTTACAATAAAACTCTTATTAAATTATTTCTTAATTATTCGTTTGTATATATATATATATATATATATATATATATATATATATATATATATATATATATATATATATATATATATATATATATATATATATATTGACAATGCAATTCGTATCTACTATTTTTAAATTTCAAGCTGAGCGGGAAGAATTTATACAAACCAACAAACATTAACAAAAGTTGTAGAGACTTGGAAAGAAAGTTAAACCGTGGCTAGCATTTTTTATAGTGATTACTAGCCGTGATCTGATTGGAGAAAAATATCAAACCATAAATGTTTTTCTTTCATTATATTTTCTTATTTATTTTAATTATTTAAATTAAGAACTATCACGATAGAAATAATCTAATGCAACAGTGTAAATCTTTTCATGTATAACAAAATGTGATGAATCCTACCGTAGTGAATTCACTCAAGGTACAATAGAATAAGTCAAGGTGTTCAGGCATTCTATTAAGAATGCGTAACGTTAGCGTCAAAGGCGCTTTGTCTAGTCAATATGTGCGGGAGCCTGGCGCGGAGAGCAGCCGCGGCCGCCGCCGTTTTAATACGTACCCGTCTAGAACATATGCACACGTTCTAGCATTGTACTATATCTATTTTCGTAAGGCGACCATATGTCTGTATTAAACTCCACTTCTTATCAGTGTTTTATACAGGGTAATGATTACATTAATATTACTTTTCTGTTTACGTCCTATTGTAGCTTTTCACAGTCTACCAATATTTCTACGACGTGATACAACTTGAGGTCAACAGCAAAAACAAGGCACTTAGATTCATCAACTATCTCAGGCAAATCATTAACCAGGAATAAAAACTGAAGTGGACCTAAATTACTGCCTTGGCTTACTCCAGGTTTTGTAATATATCCGAAGTATAAGTGGCATAATCCAAATAATGATTTCTACCTGTGTAGCTAGCAAATAATTTTAACGAATGTGAATTGAAGCCAACTGCCGCTAACTTTTTTTAGCAAGACGTCATTATCTTCCGAGTCAAATGTTTTTTTTTAAAGTCAAAGTAAGCGGCATCGACTTTCACCTACCATGAAGCTAAGAAGGTTGCTAGTGATGCTTCTCATTGGATTTCCCTTTGGCATAGAACAAACATTGCAATCCTACATTTCTTTTTGGAATACCCGTGTGGTTTTCCATATATCGGGAAAAAATAGCATTTTCCAGGCATTCAGAATATATGTACATAGTACATTAACGGCTAATTTAACACGAAGCGGTAGTCCCTGATTATGTACGGCGGAATGCCATCCGGGCCTGCGGACTTCTTTGGTTTCAGCTTTTGCAAGGCGCATTACACAAACTGAAGGCTCAAGTTTGATTTTTTTTTTGTTTATGCAGCCTCTTTTGGATCGTATATAATTCCAAAAATCTTTTGGATCTTCTACGATATGGTTTTGTACGTGACACTGACGTTGCTCCTAAGCGAGTTTTATTATCTTTATAACTCTCTCTCGACACTGAGAAAATAGTTCACAATCGTTTTGTGATTAACTTATCGTATACCTCTTATGGAAATCTGCTTTTAGTATTTACTTACGTATAGTCTCAACTATGTACCACTCAGGATAAATATACTTTGGCCTTAACTTACTTAATTTTCCCTAGGCAATTATTATGTAATATATTACTTATAGTGCAATAAAAAAATCAAGAGTTGTATTTAAATCTAGACCGTGAATTGGACCAATCTATTTCCTCTATAGAGAGGAAAGTTAGCATTGCTAAGTTTCCAAGCAGGTCTCTCGTAGCATTCGCTGTCAATGGTTGCCGGCTTGTCTGCGGCAAATTGCAACAACTCTGTCTCGCCAGGAACACAAAGATAGAAATTTGCAGTTAGAAAAGACAAAATTAGGGCTTTTAATGTGCTAATTAGGTATTAATTTAGGTGGTATATAGTAGGGTGGAGGTTTGGTGTATTAAAAATTAAGTGCTCTGAAATTTTCACGACGAACTGTTGAAATTTGCGTTGCTGTTAAAAATTATCGCCAGTAATGCAGTGACGATATTAGATATACGATAAATATTAATAGCAAGGAACTAAGTGCTAAAAGTGCTGAATGTAGATGATGGAAATGTGCCGAGAATTATCGGGCCCCGGACCACCACTGTCTTACTGTAAGGTATGAACGGCATTTTTTTGTTCTTTATCAATTGACCCTGACTGCTATGCCGGAGGTCGTGGGTTCGATTCCCACCCAGGACAAATGTTTGTGTGATGAGCACGATCATTTGTTCTGTGTCTGGATGTAAGTTATCTATAATATTTATGTATTTAGAAATATATAAGTATGTTTATCAGTTGTCTAGTACCCATAACACAAGCTCTGCTTAGCTTGGGACTAGATGGCGTTGTGTGATAGTTGTGGAAAAAAATAATAATTATAAAATTACAGATAAGGTAGGTCGAATCTGTACTAAAACCGATCGGAATGCCCCGACTCCACGTAGCCTTGTCTGTTCTACCCATAGTGTCTTTGTAAAGCCATGGAGGCAGAGCAGCCCTCGCCCGCTGTAGCAAATCGCGGGTATCTGTGCGAGCTTTAGCGGTTAAGGCTGGTCGCCGAAGGCGACCTATAAACCTTCGGTTGAGGTGAGCACTTCCCACTGTGCCCTAGCCGTTACTGAAGTAACTGTGTCAATATTCCTGTGTCAAAAAGTGCGTTCTATTTTTGAAAACACTTAATAACACTTAGTTATCAAATTAATTCTACAACTACAATACGTAGAGTAAAATAGCAGCGTAATGCTGCTGTGTTTCTTATGGTGAGTGTAGAAAACCTTTTTCTGGAAAAGAGGCATTTCATCTCAGTCCTCAAGGCTGACAACGCAGCTGCATTTTGATTCGTAAATGAGGATAGATGTCTAGGGCCACAACGGCCACTCAGCATCAGGTGGACTGTGCGCTCGCTTGTCACCCTTATCCTATAAAAATACCCGATGTTGATCCTACTCGTATTCTGACTTTTAGAAGACCTGATTATTACATCAGCTTTATTCTGAATAATGACTTTATATTTATTAGGGGCTCCTTGTTATTGCCTATACTTGCATCACTTAATTCCTTGCTATTAATATTTATGGTATATCTATTATCGTCATTGCTTTGCTAGAGATACGTTTTGCCAGATATGCAAATTTCAACTGTTCTTTGCAGCAAAAATTTTAGAGCACCTATTTTTATGTAGACGATACTTTCACAATTTTACCATCTGACAAAGTAACTGCATTTTTAGACCACCTTAAATCCATAAACTCTAAAATACAATTCACAATGGAGTTAGAGGCAAATAATTCTTTAGCCTTCCTAGATCTTTTAGTCATCCGAAATCCTGATAACACTATTGGTCACACTGTGTATAGGAAAAAGACCCATACCAACCGATATCTAAATGGTGAATCTCACCATCATCCTTCACAGTTAGCTACCGTGGGTAAATCTTTGTTTCAGAGAGCACGAGGGATCTGTGACAGAAAACATCCGGCCGCGGAGTTTCAGCACGTCAAGCAAGTATTGTAAGACAACAAGCTTCGGGTCCCGCGCCTACGTCACATTGAACGAGCGAAGCCAGCCACAGTCCAGCGCGCGCCTGCTCTACTACCATATGTCAGAAGAGTCACGGACAAGATTGGCTACATCTTGAAGCGAGCATCCATTAAGACATACTACAGGCCGCTGAAGAAGATTAGTCAATTTTTACCATCCATCAAATGTAATATTCCTCTACAAGATGCAGGTGTGTACAAGCTAGATTGTGAATGTGGTCTCTATTACATAGGTCAAACAAAGAGATCTATAAAAACCCGCGTGAAGGAACATATAGCTGATGTGAAGCACCGAGGCTCCGAGAAGTCGCTGCGAACATGTTCAAGATCGTCCCCACCATTACATTAGATTTGATAAACCACAAATTCTCGCAAAAGAACACAGATTCCTACCAAGGATGATATACGCGAGGCCATTGAAATTAAAAAATATCCAAATTTCAATAGAGAAGATGGTTGGATGCTACCATCTGCTTGGGATCCCATAATTAACAAAATTAAACCCAAACCCAAGCATACCACTGCAAGACTTCATGATACTATAAGCTCGTTTTGCGTAAATCGGACCAATAATTAATATTAAAAAAAACTGAAGGTAGCCGGACTAACTATGACATTGGGACGTCAAACATCTCAGTCTCCCCCGTGACCATGGGTGCTGTAAAGCACCCGAAACGTCGGGATAATAATAAAAGTAAATGAAAGTAATTAAACGCGATAAAATCCGTAAATAATAGTTTTATTCAATGTGTAGTGTTCGCGTAAATTTAAGAAATCATTATGCAACCACACTGTTACATCAAGCGGGGGATGGGGTGCATTCACCGTCACAAGCCGCGAATCCGCCGCATATAGCCTCACTTATTCCTCACCATCAAATGTACTTAACAATAAATCCAACTGGCGTTTAACCCTTTCACAGCGAATCACGAGTACCGCTCGACATCCGTATCAAGCGGCGCCTTAAAATGCTCCGCTGTGAAAGGGTTAATATAATCGCCTATTCTATTGCCCTGAGAAAATTCACAGTATGTCACAAAATGTTCATAGTAATTACGTATAGTAGTGGAGCATGAATACAAATTAAAATCTCCTTGATGACTTAACCTGAATCCTCTGTTTTTATTGGTATCACTTTAGACGTTAAGCTTCAGTAAGGGCCATATATCTAAATTAGCAAGCACACTAAGCTCTGCAGCTTATGATGTGGAAAAGATTAGAGATCTCACTAGTGTCGAGACAGCTAGATTAGTTTATTTCAGTTATTTCCATAGTATAATGTCATATGGGATTTTGCTATGGGGGAGTGCGGCTGATTTAGAAACTATTTTTGTTTTGCAGAAGAGGGCCATTAGAGCTATTTACAACCTTAAACAGAAAGAGTCTCTTAGGGGAAAATTTAAAGAAATGAGTATATTAGCTTATCGTCTTACTATGTCTATTAAAATTTGATGTATGTTCACAAAAACAATGAATGAATGAATATACTTTTATTGTACACCACAAACAAATATACAGTTAACAAAACACAAAAGAGATTATAATATTATGTAAATACAATTTGGCGGCCTTATCGCTACATAGCGATCTCTTCCAGGCAACCAAAGGTGTAAGGATTAGAACAGTGAGAACTAGGTAGGTGGTGCAATATAAATATACATAATATAATAGCGAATTATAGACAATACATGCAATAAAATAACATACAAATAACTAATACATGAAATTATATAAATTGCTTAAATATAATAAAAATAAAGTAAAACATATTGTAACGATCCCCCCCCTCTATATAAAATTTTGTAATATTAAAAATATCCCCTTTTTAATAACATTATATATATGTGACCAGGATTAATAAACTATGTTTAGATCTTTCTAAATGATCTCTCTAAAGGTTTAATAATAGGCCGTTTGTAATCTTTCGGCGTGATCGTCTTAGTTAGGACCCTTATTTACGTTGTGTTTGTTTAGTAACTTAGTTCTTTTAGGTGTCGTTTGGAAGAATGAATATTCACTAGAGCAATTGAAAGCTGTTGGTAGTGCCTTATAAGCTAAGTGAACCCCGTTCACGAAGACAGGGCTCAAAAAAGGTTAAGAACATAAAACGTCCCTATTCCTCTTGTATCAGGTTTAAATTATTAATTTATTATTATTTATCCCTTCCCGCTTGGAAAAGGCTCACAATATATTTATACAAAATACCCGATACAAGGGCTTCGCTCTCCTACATTTATTTAAACAAAATGTAGGGGAGGTACACGGCCCCACACACGCCGTGCACGGTGAGCGCCAACCATTTTGATGCACTCCCCCCGCAGGGAACGCTAATTCGGGAACTGGACCGTAGTCCACAGCAAAATAACTGGCGAACCAGTAAAAGAGGCTTGGCCCCTTGTTAGTGCGTAAGCACAAACATCGACCGAAGTCGCGCATGTCAATGCGTGTAAACGCCATACAGAATTCGAACGAATCCAGCCACAGTGAATGTACGTCACACGGCTTAGGCAAATAGGCACACTGGCCGTAAACCCTCCGTGAGCGCCACCACCTGCCAGACCGCCGCTCCTGCAGACGTGATGTAAGTGTATGGCATCACCACCAATTGCATGATCAGTACGGCTACTAGCCGCAGAGCGTGTCATGAGTCTACCGCTCACCTCAAGGGAATGGGGTCCCACGTTGTGCGGCTTTCGGCCGCAGCCTTGAGAGTCTCCTCAGATCCTCCCGCCAGCTACCACCCGCATGAGGTCGACACATATGCTCCACCAACCAATACAACGGCAGATATAGCCAAAAGGCAGTTATAAGATAAGAGTAATAATTCGCCATCAGAAAGGGTTTGTGTCACTGACGTTGAGTAAATGCATTTTCGATCATGTTTGTCTCACCCACCAACAAGTTGCCTTCAATCATTCAAAGGTGGGAAAGTTACAGAGATATAATATTATGTTGTTATATAAAACATCGTGGAGGGCAGACAGTCTGCAGCCCCGCAATGAAGGGACCTGACTTGGGCAAAGCTACTTAGGTGTGAGTCAAACCAAGACGCAGAGAGCGCCATTGAGAATAGCGTCCCAACAAACAACCATCGCAGAGACGCAATGCTGCAGAACACAACAAGCATCAATACGACTATCGTCGGGCTTACACCGTTCCAAGGTCCCCCATACATCCCAGCAGACATCACCACCCGTATACCTCCATCGACCAGAAATACAAGAGAGCGTCGAATCAGGCGCAGCACACCCGCAGATCCATCACAAGACGCAATACCGCAAGTAGCAGTAAGCATCAATGCAACTATCATACGGATGGCGCCCCCTCACAACACATCCACATGATCCCTATCGACTTTGGTAACAAAGTTGGTATTGTTGTTATATAAAAAAATATCATCAACGTATCATAGTAGCACGCTACTAAGACGCCAATGAACAAAACTCCACGTATCATAGCGCTAATGCACTAAGACATGAAGCTGAGTATGCCTGTTACACTTAAAAGTGCTACCAAACACACTCATCATCCCCATCTGAAAGATAGACGACACATCGCTATGCGCAACGACGTCGCCCACAAACGGTATGGGTGTGCGATGTCCACGGGAAAGCCGTATTGCTACAACGAACCCGCTTACCACCGACACTAAGTTGTTAATTGTATACCTCCATCGACCAGAACATCAGGAATGCGTCGAATCAGGCGCAGCACACCCGCAGATCCATCACAAGACGCAATACCGCAAGTAGCAGTAAGCATCAATGCAACTATCATACGGGCGGCGCACCCTCACAACACACCCACATGACTCCTATCGACTTTGGCAACAAAGTTAGTATTGTTGTTATATAAAAATGTCACCAACGTATCATAGTAGCACGCTACTAAGACGCCAATGAACAAAACTCCACGTATCATAGCGCTAATGCACTAAGACATGAAGCTGAGTATGCCTGTTACACTTAAAAGTGCTACCAAACACACTCATCATCCCCATCCGAAAGATAGACGACACATCGCTATGCGCAACGACGTCGCCCACAAACGGTATGGGTGTGCGATGTCCACGGGAAAGCTGTATTGCTACAACAAAAACGCTTACCACCGGCACTAAGATTGTTGTTATATAAAACTGCACCAACGTATCATAGTAGCACGCTACTAAGACGCCAGTGGACAAAACTTCACGTATCATAGCGCTAATGCACTAAGACATGAAGTTGAGTATGCCTGTTACACTTAAAAGTGCTACCAAACACACTCATCATCCCAATCCGAAATATAGACGACGCATCGCTATGCGCTACTACGCCGCCCACAAACGGTATGGGTGTGCGATGTCCACGGGAAAGCCGTATTGCTACAACAAACCCGCTTACAACCGGCACTAAGATGATATGTCTAGGACACATCGGTTAGCGAGTCCAAGTTTACCTCGGACCAATTGCGCGTGAAGCAGCACACACGCCACCATAATATTCCTTTTCAAGTCCCTAATAAGGACTAGTCATTTTGCTACAGTACTAGGAGCAGTCAGTCACCCGACCACCCCATACAATGCTTATGCTTCAAGGAGACCTCCTATAAAATTGCTTTTGTATCATAGAAGGTCTATACTACTATACTATATACTACTACTTTCATAAGTCATGTATATATAGGATTCGAACCCATGACCCTACTATTGTAATGCATATTAATCATAGAGACCTTCTATAGTATTGCTTTTGAATCACAGACCTTACTTTCATAAGTCATTCATATATATAGGATTCGAACCCACGACCCTACTATTGTAATGCATATTAATCACAGAGACCTTCTATAGTATTGCTTTTGAATCATAGACCTTACTTTCATAAGTCATTAATATATAGGGTTCGAACCCACGACCCTACTATTGTAATGCATATTAATCACAGAGACCTTCTATAGTATTGCTTTTGAATCATAGACCTTACTTTCATAAGTAATTCATATATAGGGTTCGAACCCACGACCCTACTATTGTAATGCATATTAATCACAGAGACCTTCTATAGTATTGCTTTTATATCATTGAGTTTAATATCATAAGTCCCTAATATAGGACTAGTCATTGTGCTACAGTACTTCAGGCAGTCGGGCTCCCGACCACCCCATATATATGTACAACTGCAGGTATGTATCTCCGGTATATTTTTTTTTTATAGAAGAGGGGGCAAACGAGCATGCGGCTCACCTGATGTTAAGTGACTACCGCCGCCCATGATCAACCGCAATACCAGGAGAATTGCGGGTGCGTTGCCGGCCCTTTAGAAAGGAGTAAGCTCTTTTCTTGAAGGTCCCCAGGTCGTATCGGTCCGGAAAAATCGCCGGTGGTAAACTATTCCACAGAGAGGTTGTACGTGGAAGAAAACTCCTTGTGAAACGTACAGTGGTGGACCGCCAAGCATCCAGATGGTGTGGATGGTATCGGGACGTTTGCCGTGTAGTGCGTCCACGAAATTTAGCGGCTGGGATTAATCCGAACAATTCCTCAGAGCACTCCCCGTGATAGATGCGATAAAATACGCAAAGAGATGCAACATCTCTTCGCAGCGCCAGTGAATCGAGCCGATCGGAAAGCACTCGGTCGTCGACGATTCGAGCCGCTCTGCGCTGGATGCGGTCAAGTGGAAGGAGCTGGTACTGGGGAGCCCCAGCCCAGAGATGGGAACAGTATTCCATGTGCGGCCGAACCTGCGCCTTGTAAAGTTGCAGGCGGTGTGCCGGCATGAAATACTGTCCCGCTCTGCTGAGCACGCCAAGCTTTTTAGAGGCCAATTTGGCCTTCCCTTCCAAGTGACCACGAAACTGCACGTCACTCGATATGTCGACGCTGAGGATTCCGATACTGGCTGAGGCAACAAGGGGAGTGCCTTGAAACTGAGGGGATACGACAAAGGGGTTCTTTTTAGCGGTTAACGCGCAAACTTGTGTCTTCTGGGGGTTAAACTGGACTAGATTTAGTCGTCCCCAATCCGAGACTCTGTTCAGCAAAGACTCGACTTCAGACACAAGTTTGTCCCGGCACTCGGAGACGTTTTCCCGAGAAATATTGGCTCGGCCGGTGTAAAGAGCATCACCAGTGCTGTCATCCGCATAGCAATGAATGTTACGGGTATGCAACATATCATTGATATGCAGAAGAAACAGCGTTGGCGATAGCACGCAGCCCTGTGGAACACCAGCATTAATAGGCTTGCAATCGGAGCTTGCACCGTCTACAACGACCTTGATGCTCCGATCTGCAAGAAAGCTGGTGATCCAATCGCATAATTTCTCGGGAAGCCCATAGGAAAGGAGCTTCGAAAGAAGCGCTTTGTGCCAAACCCGATCGAAGGCCTTCGCAATGTCCAAACTAACGGCCAATGCCTCCCCCTTGAACTCTACTGCCTCCGCCCATCTGTGAGTGAGGTAGACCAGAAGATCACCAGCTGACCGACCACGGCGAAAACCGTATTGGCGGTCACTAATCAGCTGGTGATCCTCAAGATACCTCATGAGCTGGCAGTTTACAATGGACTCCATTGTTTTGGAGAACAAGGAGGTGATGGCGATTGGCCGGTAGTTGGACGGGTCTGAGCGGTCGCCTTTTTTAGGGATCGGGTGGACGAAAGCCGTCTTCCATGATTTTGGGACTACGCCTAGGGAGTAGGAGTACCGGAAAAGACGCGTTAAAACCGGTGCCAACTCTGGAGCACACGTCCTCAGCACAATTGGGGGGATTCCGTCAGGCTCACTCGACTTGTGGATGTCCAGGGAGAGGAGTGCTTTGCGAACCGAGCGCTGTGTGAACTGCACTTCCGGCATGGAGCACTCACACCGCGGGATGGTCGGCGGCGTACTCCCCCCGTCATCGAGAGTCGAGTTAGACGCAAAGAAAGAGCCTAGAAGATCGGCTTTCTCCTTTGCAGTATGGGCCAGTGAGTCGTCCTCCCTGTGCAGAGATGGAAGAGATGGCTGACAGAAATTCCCCTGGACAGCCTTGGCGAGGGACCAGAATATACGGGTTCCAGAAGGAAGGCGAACTAGTTTCTCGCCAATTCTGCCTATGTGCTCTGACTTTGCCTTGGCAATGACTCTTTTGAAGGACCTAGAGGCGGAATTATACTTCTTTTTTAGAGCGCTGGTGTTTACATCCCGGGACGCTGATGCATCAACCCAGGCTTGGTAGCACTCCTGCTTATAGCATGATGCTATTTTACAGGAGCGACCAAACCATGGCTGAGATTTGCCTCCAATGGGCACCACAGAGGAAGGAATAAAAGTTCCATACCCTGAAGTACCACATCAGTAACAGAATCCGCAACAACGTTGGGATCATCCGGCGAGAAGCAAACCCGCCCCCAAGGGTAGGATGCAAAGAAAGACCGCATCCCATCCCAATCGGCTGACCTATAGTGCCAAACACGGCGGCAGCCTGCAGAATGCAACCGCGATTTCAGCGTGAGTGGCACAACACTCCGGACCAGACAATGGTCCGAGGAGCCTAAAGGGGCGTCGACGGAAATCTGATATCCGTCCGGGTGAGAGGTCAGCAGAAGGTCCAACAGGGAAGGTGCATGATCCTCCACATCTGGAATCCGCGTAGGCGAAGTAACCAGTTGTGTCAGACCATATGCCAAGGCAAAATCATGAACAGATCTCCCCGCATGATCGGTTAAACGTGAACCAAGCCATTCGGCGTGATGGGCGTTAAAGTCGCCGAGGATCACAATCTCTGCGGAGGGGATCTGCTGTAGCAACGAATCTGCAGCCATTTGGACGTGGTCGAAGAGTCGGTCTGTTTCGGCATTACCGCTATGGGACCTATAGAGGCACCCATAGACGCGCGGATGGTCGTCGCTGTCTACGCGTAGCCAAAGGATGGACAGGTCCGAACCTTCAAGTCTGCCGAGGCGTCGAGAACAGATGTCCTCTCTGACGTAAACGCAAACTCCAGCCCGAGGCACAAAGGAGTGTTCCAGTTTGTACCCCGGGTAGGAGAGATACGAGACATCAGCCGGAGAGGACACCTGCGTCTCGGTCAGAAAGAGCAGAGCCGGCCTCGCCGTCTCGAGATGGTAGTGGACGGCGTTTAGGTTAGAGTGAAGTCCCCTGATATTGCAGAAATTCACGGACAGCGTGGCAGGGGTCGCCTTGGTTTTGTTGCTCCGTTGGCCCCGAGCAGTTGTAGTCTTGAGCGGAATTTTGCCCCCCCCAGAATACGCGGGGCAGCCTGAGCACCCACGCTCAGAAGTGGAGAAACATGGTCGTGGATGCTCGGCGAGGGATTCTCCAGGGGTGCTGGTACCCTCCTGGGGTAGTCTATCATTATTTAATTCCGCTACCATGTTGATGGGGGGGGGGGGTTTGGGCCTCCGACCACCTGCACTCACCAGACGAAACGCGAAAGCAGAGCTTCCACTTCACGCCGGTATTCTGTGAGGTCGTGGTACCACCCCGGTTTGAGCCGGCCCATACGTGCAACAGCAAAGCTGCCGCGTGGCTCTACCACTGTTAAACAGGTCTATACGTGAACACCTTCCATAACTTAGGAAAATTTTCTTTAATACATGAACTCCTTCAACAACTTAAGAAAATTTCATCTATACGTGAACTCCTTCCACAACTTATAAAAAAAAAACTTAGAAAAAAATTTTCTTTTATACACGAACACCTCCCACGACTTAAACAATTTTTAACAAGTTTTCTAATTATCTTATAAACGTTATTTAACTTAATTTTATAATATTTTTTGACTTGTATTTCTATTATTTATCTTATTTTAAATATTTTTACAAGTTTTTTATAATAAATTTACTTATTATGAGAAACAATAATTTTGCCTTTAATTTGCTATGTTATTGGGATAATGTCTGAATTTTTTTTTTTTTTTTTTATGGAAAAGGGGGCAGACGAGCATGCGGCTCACCTGATGTTAAGTGACTACCGCCGCCCATGATCAACCGCAACACCAGGAGAATTGCGGGTGCGTTGCCGGCCCTTTAGAAAGGAGTAAGCTCTTTTCTTGAAGAAAACTCCTTGTGAAACGTACAGTGGTGGACCGCCAAGCATCCAGATGGTGTGGATGGTATCGGGACGTTTGCCGTGTAGTGCGTTCACGAAATTTAGGGGCTGGGATTAATCCGAACAGTTCCTCAGAGCACTCCCCGTGATAGATGCGATAAAATACGCAAAGAGATGCAACATCTCTTCGCAGCGCCAGTGAATCGAGCCGATCGGAAAGCACTCGGTCGTCGACGATTCGAGCCGCTCTGCGCTGGATGCGGTCAAGTGGAAGGAGCTGGTACTGGGGAGCCCCAGCCCAGAGATGGGAACAGTATTCCATGTGTGGCCGAACCTGCGCCTTGTAAAGTTGCAGGCGGTGTGCCGGCATGAAATACTGTCCCGCTCTGCTGAGCACGCCAAGCTTTTTAGAGGCCAATTTGGCCTTCCCTTCCAAGTGACCACGAAACTGCACGTCACTCGATATGTCGACGCCGAGGATTCCGATACTGGCTGAGGCAACAAGGGGAGTGCCTTGAAACTGAGGGGATACGACAAAGGGGTTCTTTTTAGCGGTTAACGCGCAAACTTGTGTCTTCTGGGGGTTAAACTGGACTAGATTTAGTCGTCCCCAATCCGAGACTCTGTTCAGCAAAGACTCGACTTCAGACACAAGTTTGTCCCGGCACTCGGAGACGTTTTCCCGAGAAATATTGGCTCGGCCGGTGTAAAGAGCATCACCAGTGCTATCATCTGCATAGCAATGAATGTTACGGGTATGCAACATATCATTGATATGCAGAAGAAACAGCGTTGGCGATAGCACGCAGCCCTGTGGAACACCAGCATTAATAGGCTTGCAATCGGAGCTTGCACCGTCTAAAACGACCTTTATGCTCCGATCTGCAAGAAAGCTGGTGATCCAATCGCACAATTTCTCGGGAAGCCCATAGGAAGGGAGCTTCGAAAGAAGCGCTTTGTGCCAAACCCGATCGAAGGCCTTCGCAATGTCCAAACTAACGGCCAATGCCTCCCCCTTGAATTCTACTGCCTCCGCCCATCTGTGAGTGAGGTAGACCAGAAGATCACCAGCTGACCGACCACGGCGAAAACCGTATTGGCGGTCACTAATCAGCTGGTGATCCTCAAGGTACCTCATGAGCTGGCAGTTTACAATGGACTCCATTGTTTTGGAGAACAAGGAGGTGATGGCGATTGGCCGGTAGTTGGACGGGTCTGAGCGGTCGCCTTTTTTAGGGATCGGGTGGACGAAAGCCGTCTTCCATGATTTTGGGACTACGCCTAGGGAGTAGGAGTACCGGAAAAGACGCGTTAAAACCGGTGCCAACTCTGGAGCACACGTCCTCAGCACAATTGGGGGGATTCCGTCAGGCCCACTCGACTTGTGGATGTCCAGGGAGAGGAGTGCTTTGCGAACCGAGCGCTGTGTGAACTGCACTTCCGGCATGGAGCACTCACACCGCGGGATGGTCGGCGGCGTGCTCCCCCCGTCATCGAGAGTCGAGTTAGACGCAAAGAAAGAGCCTAGAAGATCGGCTTTCTCCTTTGCAGTATGGGCCAGTGAGTCGTCCTCCCTGTGCAGAGATGGAAGAGATGGCTGACAGAAATTCCCCTGGACAGCCTTGGCGAGAGACCAGAATGCACGGGTTCCAGAAGGAAGGCGAACTAGTTTCTCGCCAATTCTGCCTATGTGCTCTGACTTTGCCTTGGCAATGACTCTTTTGAAGGACCTAGAGGCGGCATTATACTTCTTTTTTAGAGCGCTGGTGTTTACATCCCGGGACGCTGATGCATCAACCCAGGCTTGGTAGCACTCCTGCTTATAGCATGATGCTATTTTACAGGAGCGACCAAACCATGGCTGAGATTTGCCTCCAATGGGCACCACAGAGGAAGGAATAAAAAGTTCCATACCCTGAAGTACCACATCAGTAACAGAATCCGCAACAACGTTGGGATCATCCGGCGGGAAGCAAACCCGCCCCCAAGGGTAGGATGCAAAGAAAGACCGCATCCCATCCCAATCGGCTGACCTATAGTGCCAAACACGGCGGCAGCCTGCAGAATGCAACCGCGATTTCAGCGTGAGTGGCACAACACTCCGGACCAGACAATGGTCCGAGGAGCCTAAAGGGGCGTCGACGGAAATCTGATATCCGTCCGGGTGAGAGGTCAGCAGAAGGTCCAACAGGGAAGGTGCATGATCCTCCACATCTGGAATCCGCGTAGGCGAAGTAACCAGTTGTGTCAGACCATATGCCAAGGCAAAATCATGAACAGATCTCCCCGCATGATCGGTTAAACGTGAACCAAGCCATTCGGCGTGATGGGCGTTAAAGTCGCCGAGGATCACGATCTCTGCGGAGGGGATCTGCTGTAGCAACGAATCTGCAGCCATTTGGACGTGGTCGAAGAGTCGGTCTGTTTCGGCATTACCGCTATGGGACCTATAGACGCACCCGTAGACGCGCGGATGTTCGTCGCTGTCTACGCGTAGCCAAATGATGGACAGGTCCGAACCTTCAAGTCTGCCGAGGCGTCGAGAACAGATGTCCTCTCTGACGTAAACGCAAACTCCAGCCCGAGGCACAAAGGAGTGTTCCAGTTTGTACCCCGGGTAGAAGAGATACGAGACATCAGCTGGAGAGGACACCTGCGTCTCGGTCAGAAAGAGCAGAGCCGGCCTCGCCGTCTCGAGATGGTAGTGGACGGCGTTTAGGTTAGAGTGAAGTCCCCTGATATTGCAGAAATTCACGGACAGCGTGGCAGGGGTCGCCTTGGTCTTGTTGCTCCGTTTGCCCCGAGCGGTTGTAGTCTTGAGCGGAATTTCGCCCCCCCCCAGAATACGCGGGGCAGCCTGAGCACCCACGCTCAGAAGTGGAGAAACATGGTCGTGGATGCTCAGCGAGGGATTCTCCAGGGGTGCTGGTACCCTCCTGGAGTAGTCTATCATTATTTAATTCCGCTACCATGTTGATGGGGGGGGGGGGGGATTTGGGCCTCCGGCCACCTGCACTCACCAGACGAAACGCGGAAGCAGAGCTTCCACTTCACGCCGGTATTCTGTGAGGTCGTGGTACCACCCCGGTTTGAGCCGGCCCATACGTGCAACAGCAAAGCTGCCGCGTGGCTCTACCACTGTTAAAATATATTAACTTTATGTTTATTAATTTAACTTTATTGCTTAATATATATGTTTTAAAACTATTTTTGACGCCCCTTTATATTGAATTTAATTATTACTAATAATATTGAGCCGTCACAATATGTAAATATAAATATACATACATACATATATATAAATATATAAACAAACTTACAC
Source organism: Parnassius smintheus behrii (assembly GCA_036936625.1). NCBI lineage: Eukaryota > Metazoa > Arthropoda > Insecta > Lepidoptera > Papilionidae > Parnassius > Parnassius smintheus. Next base: position 58,529,583 of record JAUPFT010000004.1, on the reverse strand, counting down.
ATTTACCCTAATATATATATATATATATATATATATATATATATATATATATATATATATATATATATATACATACATAAAAAAATCCTCAAATAATAATATTAAGCAGATAAATACAATAGATACATAATCACTTAATTTATTCTAACGGTGTTCAAACGACTGAGACAAGTAATGCTCTTTAAGTAGTCGCTTAAATATAACAATCGTTTGTGCTTCACGTATACGCAACGGTAGGGCATTCCAGAGCTTGATAGACTGGACAGTAAAAGATTTATTAAAAAAGAAAGTATTGTGAGTTGGAACCCTTAAAATGAATTTTCTTGAAGAGCGTAGAGGTTCTCCTGGAAGCCCTACAAAACTAAACTTCTCCTTTAGATAAGGAGGTGTAGAAGGGTGAAATAATACACAGTACAGAATAGAAAAAATATGCATATTCCGGCGAAGTCCGATAGGTAACCACTTGAGACGTGAGCGAAATTGGGAAATATAGTCAAATTTGCGCAATCCAAATATGAACCGAATACTAGTGTTTTGAAGTCTCTCAAGCTTATTTAGCTGGTCCTCGGTTATGTCTACATAGCTTGCGTCAGCATAGTCGAGAATCGGAAGGAGAAGAGACTGTGCAAGCATAATTTTTGTAGGAATGGGAAGAAATGATCGAAGGCGACGCAATGAACTAAGAGCGACAAAGGTTTTCTTACTTACCTCATTCAGTTGGCGTATCCAATTTAAGGAGTTATCGAAATAAATACCAAGATTTTTGACACTGTCAAAGTAATCAATTCTTGTGATGAAGCTCTGGCTACCAATAATAATGGCCTGTGATTTTTTGGGATTGACATTTAGGCCGTATGACTTACTCCACTCATGAATAATATTTAAGTCGTTATTCAATGTAGAGATTGCATTCGGCAAATTCTCAAGAGTTGACTGGGTGTAAATCTGAACATCATCCGCATACATGTGGTAGAGAGAAGATATTTTATGAGTGATTGAATTAATGAAAATGGAAAAGAGTAAAGGTGACAACACGCCGCCCTGCGGCACGCCTGCAGTAATATCACACCAAGATGAGTGGGTTTCATCAACACGAATACACTGCCGACGGCCACGGAGATAACTTTGAAACCAGTCAATTACTGATGGAGATATGTTAAGGGAACACAATAGACTCAACAGTATATCGAAATCAACAGTATTGAACGCATTACTGAAATCCAGCAAGGTCATGACTGTGAGTTGTTTATTATCCATACCCCACCGTACGTCATCAGTAACTTTGATTAAAGCAGTAGCCGTACTATGACCAGGACGGAAACCTGATTGTAAAGGATTCAACAAATTGTGCTTATTAAGGAAAAGGGTCAGCTGTTGGCAAATAAGTTTTTCAAGGACTTTAGAAAGGAAAGGTAAGATCGAGATGGGACGGAAATCAGAAAGGTTGACAGGATTGGATCTCTTCGGAAGGGGTATAACATGTGCACTCTTCCAGGCTTGAGGGAATTTAGACGAAGAGACACATGCATTAAGTAAATAAGTAATAGTAGGAGCGATAACATCAAGGAGAGGAATAATCATATTACGGCTAATGTTGTCACTACCGACAGCATTTGAGGAGATGGATAATATGGTCTTCTTAACATCACATACAGTAAACTGACTAAAAACGAACGGAGGATAATTTGGAGTCGGAGTTACAGAAAGAGAACGAAGTGTTTGCAATTTCTGTTCTCTATCAAAAGAGTTAGAAGGATTAGAAAAATGTTGATTTAATAGTTCAACATCAACACAAGGAGATAAGGCATTTAAGGATGTTCTTCCAACTCCAACTGTTTTAAGAAACTTCCACACCCTAGATGAGTCGCCGTTCTCGACTGATGTATGAATATGGCGTCGTTGTGCATCTCTACATAATGTATTGCAGCGATTCCTGATTTTGGCGTATTTCCTTTGGTTTTCCTCTGTTTTATTCCTCTTAAGCTTTGACAATGCTACATTTTTCTTCAAGATAAGTTTTTTCAGATCATCAGAGAGCCATGGAGCAGGTAAATGTTTGAGTTTTACGTAATGCATTGGCGCGTGAATGTCATAAAGCTGAGTAAGTAAGGAACAGAAAAGTTCAACTTTATTATCAATGCGCGGTACTTTCTCAATCACTGACCAGTCAATGTTATGCGCATCTTCACAAAGTTGGTCAACATCCATTCCTCCAAAATTACGTCGCAGAACTAATTTAGGTTTGATTTTAGGAGGGCGTATTTTATACGAAAAGAAAATTAAATCGTGATGAGAGAATGCATCAGCAGGACACTGTCCTTGTTTGAAAACCAGTGTTGAAGATGACACTATAATTAAGTCAAGAAGGGAAGGAGTACAGTTAGGAAAGTTATGAGTTGCAGAAAGGGGTAGGATTTGCATATTACACGCTTCAATTATAGACTTAAGCTTTATAACCCGATTGTCGCCTTTAAGCAAACAGGTGTTAAAGTCTCCCATCAAAATAGTATGACTATACGTAGGGACTAGTGATTCCAAAAGAGATTCGAAAGAAGTAAAATAGTTTACAGAAAGAGAGGGACTGTAGAATACTCCAAGAAGGATTTTATTCTGAGACAGGGAGACCTCAACCAGCAAATGCTCAGCAGAATCAACAGGGGGTGGTTGACATGACGAACTAACAATTTTGAATGGAAAGTAGGATCTAAGATAGATCGCCACGCCCCCGCCACCCCTATTAGTGCGATCATTTCTAATTAGATGAAACCCGGGCAAAGAGTAAGAAGTAGAAGGCAGACAGGGTTTTAGCCAAGATTCTGAAACTAAAATAGCGTGAATATTTTGGGATTCAAATGACGCAAGCATGTCAGGATAATGAGCCGGAATGCTTTGGGCATTAATATGAATAGCATTGAAGTTATTCACACAGTCTGAGAAACAAGAATTTAAGGTAATGTTGAGTGAAGGAGAAGCAGTTGTACTGTGATAACTAACGTCACTAAGTGTCTCATCATCTGAAGACAACGTCAGAAACAAATCACTGTCATTACAAATGTTTGAGGATAACATAAATGCTATATTAAAATATACAAATAAATTTATACTACTTATATACACTTAAAAATTAAATATAAATAAAAATGCAAGATCAGACGGTACCTACACTATTACAACCACCAGCAGCTTGAAAGAGAAAGCATATAACAATACAACAACTTAATTAAAGAAATAAAACAATCAGTTAAATAGTAAAACTTCCCAAAAACTAGCTGTCTGACACCAATAAATTGTAAGAAGAAATTAAACACGTCAGACTAGGCAGTATGGGTTTATATGCCTTTGCCATACTAATAAACTAAAAAAGAAAGAAATCAAAGAATGTTTCTGTGGTTACAGGCTTACAGGTAACAATATAGACGACGAATATAGATTACTGACTTGGGTACCAATGTCATTATAAAGTTAATTAAACGTAAAAATTATTATCAGAAAATAAAAAAAAAAACAAATAAAAAGAATTAACAATTAATCTACCTGTATCTTGCAATGATCAAAATAAATTGAGTAATATTCATCAAACCAGTGCAAACCTATTATGAAATTAATGGAATAGAAATCTATGGCAAAGGATAATATTAATAATACCTAATGTCCAAAAGTTACAAAAAAAAAGAAGAAGAAAAAAATAGTAATAAATATGAATTGAGCTGCTGGAGTAAATGAATAAAAGCGAAATTACATGAGAAGCACGCCACAACCATCATTTTTTCGTCATCTTCCTAGCCCTAGCTGTAGTAACACAGGGCTTGGGAGCCGAAGATGTCGCCACCGCCGTCGCCGCAGTCAAGGATGAGTTAGTAGGAACACTACCAGCTGCATCTGGAATGGCAATCACCTCAGCCACGGTGTACACCCGGTGCTTCGTGCCATCGGACCCAAGCACCACAACATATCCGTCTCGTGTCCAACATTGCGAAACACCAAAACGCTTCCGAGCAGCAACGAACGCCTCATGACGGCCCTTAGTCATGAACTCAGATAGAGTAACGCCGCTACCCTTCAACTTGGTTTTGGAATACCAAACTTTGTCACGCAGATCCTGATCTTGAAATTTCACAAGCAGTGTACGAGGCTTGTCTCCGCGGGCGCGCCCTAAGCGATGGCATCTGGTGATAGATCCCTCAGTTATTTCTGGGATGTTCAATCGCTCCGATAATAGCTTACTCGTGCAGTGACTGGGTTCCCATCTCGGACTTCTGGCACACCATGGACAAGCAAAATCTTCATCCTGGTCCTTACTTCCATTTCCTCTTGCTTCCTACAGAGAAGCTGGAGTTGAAGTTGCACATTCTCAAGTGCTGACAGGACAAATGCCCTAAAGGTATTAAATTGTGCATTAATGTCGGAAGATGGGCTTGTTGCAGGGATGGATGTTCTGACCTCCCTCTGGAACTCATCCATACGTGAAGTGAAATTCAGCGTTAGCTCTTCAATTGACTTCTTAAGCAAATCCATGATGTAAATTAAAGGTTAGTTAAAGGTGACAGTCAGGTGACAGTGAAGTGGCAAAATAAGTTTTAAGTTGTGCACAGTGGAAAACAAATTATTAGTAAACAATGCTGGTGGATTTATGTAATTATAGGTACATTTATATACTTGATTGTTCTTTATTTACTATTGAATAAAACTATTATTTACGGATTTTATCGCGTTTAATTACATTAATTTATTGTTATTATTATTCCGACGTTTCGGGTGCTTTACAGCGCCCATGGTCACGGGGGGGACTGAGATGTTTGACGTCCCAATGTCATAGTTAGTCCGGCTACCTTCAGTTTTTTAATATTAATTTTTGGTCCGATTTACGCAAAACGAGCTTATAGTATCATGAAGTCTTGCAGTGGTATGCTTGGGTTTGGGTTTAATTTTGTTAATTATAGGATCCCAAGCAGATGGTAGCACCCAACCATCTTCTCTATTGAAATTTGGATGTTTTTTAATTTCAATAGCCTCGCGTATCATCCTTGGTAGGAATCGGTGTTCTTTTGCGAGAATTTGTGGTTTATCAAGTCTAATGTAATGGTGGGGACGATCTTGAACATGTTCGCATACTGCAGACTTCCCGGAGCGTCGGTGCTTCACATCAGCTATATGTTCCTTCACGCGGGTTTTTATAGATCTCTTTGTTTGACCTATGTAAGAGAGACCACATTCACAATCTAGCTTGTACACACCTGCATCTTGTAGAGGAATATTACATTTGATGGATGGTAAAAATTGACTAATCTTCTTCAGCAGCTTGTAGTACGACTTTATTTACTATTTTTAAACTTTAAAAAATCAGGAACGATTTTAAATATGACAAAACACTTTGCGCCTACCCACCGAAAAAAAAGTTAGTTTTAGTAAAAAAAAGTGACATACACTCTGTAAACACTAGGAACACACACAACCTAGTGATGTGATACAAGTTTCTCGACTCCACAGAGTCAGAAATTCATTCTTGGGGTAATGTATACGCTATTACAACAAAGTCCCAGAAAATATACAAGGTATTTCTATTACCAAGTTTAAATATTTAAATTAAACAAAAACTGTATAAAAAAAGGGTTATTATGATATAAATGAATACATGGTTCATAATAACCCCTGGGAATGGGGTGGTCGCTTCCAAGCTGTTTCTAAAGTAAATTTTGTAAATATTTTTGTGACCATTGACAGCAATTTTTTTTTAACATGTCCCACTGGGTTTCTTGCTGGTACTTACCAGGACAGAGGTTTTTTCGAACCAGCGGTAAAGTAAAAAATTGACTTTCAATAAGAATTACTTGTGACCATTGACAGCAAATTTTTTTTAACATGTCCCGCTGGGTTTCTTGCTGGTACTTACCAGGACAGAGGTTTTTTCGAACCAGTGGTAAAGTAAAAATATTTACTACAAGTAAATACAGTTAGAATAGAATAGAATAGAATAGAATAGTATTGCCCAATTGTTCTGGTAAAAACATATATACTTTATTAGAACTACCTGGTTTAATGTAAACGACGCATATAAAAGATATAAATCTTTCTCTTAGATATACCAAGCACAAATCAGTTCGAACACACGACAATTTAAGTTATTCGATACAAGTATATATTGCTGCTCGAAGCGCAGTGCTGCCAATAGACAAGCACCGCCTTGTTTCTACGCAATCGCATCTTAACATTTTGTATCCAGGTGAGATAACTTCAGAGTTTTGAATGGATTCAATAAGGTCGGTTACGAAAAAGTGTTTGAGTAATACTGCATATTCTACGGGCATGTTGTTTTCTAATTACTCAAACACTGCCCTACATCTGGCTACCTATTGTGGAAGGAGGAGTTCCACAAGCAAGTAGATGGTGTGGCGATGGGCTCACCTGTATCTCCCATTGTCACCGACGTATTCATGGAACACTTTGAGAAGAAAGCCCTGCTTACTTCCCCCGTAAATCCAAGATTCTAAAAGCGGTACGTAGACGACACTTTCACAATTCTACCTTTAGATAAAATAACTGCATTTTTAGACCATCTTAACTCTATAAATTCTAAAATGCAGTTTACAATGGAGTTAGAAGCAAACGATTCTTTAGCTTTTCTAGATGTGCTAGTAATTCGGAATCCTGATAACACCTTGAGCCATACTGTGTATAGAAAAAAGCCCCATACAGCTAGATATTTAAACGATGATTCTCACCACCATCCTTTACAGTTAGCTACCGTGGGTAAATCTTTGTTTCAGTGAGCAGTGAGAGATCTGTGACAGTAAACACCTGGCTGCCGAGCTCCTACACGTCAAGCAAGTTTGCATGACAACAAGCTTCGGGTCCCGCACCTATGTCACAGTGAACGAGTGAAACCGGTCACAGTTGAGCGTGTACCTGTTGTACTGCCATATGTCAAAGGAGTCACTGACGAGATTGGCTACATCTTGAAGCGCGCTTCGATTTAAATATACTTCAAGCCACCGAAGAAGATTGGTCAGTTTTTACCATCAGTCAACTTTAATGTCCCTCTGCAAGATGCAGGAGTGTACAAGCATGATTGTGAATGTGGTCTCTCCTGCATAGGACAAACTGAAAGATGAATTAAAACCCGCGTTAAAAAACATATAGCTGATGTGAAGAATCAAAGCTCCGGGAAGTCTGCGGTCTGTAGACACACTCAGGATCGCCCCCATCACTACATCAAATTTGATAGACTTGTGGTCTATCAAATTTGATGTAGTGATGGGGGCGATCTTCGCTAAAGAACACCGACTCCTTCCAAGGACGATTCGAGAAGCTATTTTGAAATCAATAAACATCCTAATTTCAATATAGAAGATGGCTGGGTGCTACCATCTGCTTAGGATTCTATAATAAATAAAATTAAATCCCAACTCAAGCCTGCAACTGCAAAACTTCAGGATACCATAAGTTCATACTGTTTAGATCGGAAAAAAAGTTAAATTTTAATCTATGGTAACCGCGGCTAACTATGATATCGGGATGTTGAACATCTCAGTCCATGTCCCAGTCAGTGACCATGGGTGCTGTAAAGTGCTTGAAACGTCGGGTATTTAAAAAGTTAAATATACGCGATAAAATGAGTAAAAACTGGTATTATTTAAAATATATAGAATAAACGACCTTTTACTCCATATATATCGAACAGAAAAAAGAGAATACAAAAGAAAAACCGCAATTCATCTCCAATGAGGCAATTCGTTTTGAGTCGATGTATTTCCAAGGTATTAACGGATTGAGCGATTGATTTATTTTGAGATCATTTGTTTGTTTTCACTCGTAACCCGTATAATAGTCGACTTTACTTGTATTTATTATGCGTGGTAGAGCCACACTGCAGCTATATTATGGTTGTAGCACGAATGGGTCGGCTCGACCGAGGTAGGACCATGTTCTTACAGAATACTAGCGTAAAATCTTTTGCCTTTTTCTAAATATTTTTTCTGTTTTTTTATTAACGTTACTTCTACACTACTACACAAGAACTTCATCTGTATTTTGGAGACAATTTACACACAAAATTGCACAAGGACAAACATCCACCGGGACAATTATTTTAGGCCATACAAATATTTGTTCCGCTCAGAATTAAAATCTGCAACTCATTACTAAGCCGCTGCGCTACAAAATCATTAAAACTAGCAACTGAATGCTGTGTTTCGTATGGTGAATGCAGAGAACAGAAGACATTTAACTGGAAACGAGGTATTCCATGGCAGTCCTCAGGTGTGACAACGTATCTGCATTTTGATTACTATTTGAGAATAAATGTCTATGGATCACAGCATTAACGTATGAACATATGACCACCCTGTCTCACCAGGTAAACTGTATACTCGTTTATCACCTTTGTTCGATAAAAAAATATTATCTTTTTCAGCTGGAGCTGGAGCGCAAGTGGGTAAAAATTTCTACTCCGAAAGCTAATCTCATCTGTACGTGGTGGAACTTGCTGAATGAGGGACTGATGATCAATAAATGACGGAGTATCAATAACCTGATGACCATATCTACCACCCCATATCGTCCTGTGGGTGTCATAAGAAGCGACAAAAAGAAAAAAAAGAGAGATGGGCAGCAGCATCTTCCTAATAGCAACTAGGAAATGAAAAACTACGGTTATCAACCTTAGCTTGGTACCCGCAGTTTGGTAAATCCCCCTTGGCAATGATAAATATGCCCTTTATAAAACGGACTAAAAGGAGGTCTATGCTTGGTATCCATCAAGCAGGACGCCTTATATTTGAAAACCCAATTTTTCATGTGGGCTTCACTACAAATGTCAGTTGAATTAAAAAAAAAACCCTACCCCGTATCGTAAGTGTCGTAAGTGGCAACTATGGGAAAAGCAAAAATGGTCGGATTTCACTTCTAAAAAGTTATTTTTTACCCTTTTGAGCGGAATAAGGAACATTAAAATCTCAATGGCGTCATAATTGTTGTATTAATAAATTAATCTGTTATTAAGAAATTAAAATCTGTTCTCAGTTTACGAAACTATCGCGTTTCACACATACAAATAAAACATACAATCGAATTGCAAACATCCTTTTTATTTTTGAAGAAGGCTAGAGACGGAAGTAAAAAGTAGGCTTTCCTTTCAATTTTGAAAGTTTTATGAAGCAGTTCTCCAGTGCGTATAAAACATTTTTATTACTCCACCATGCAGGCTTCCTCATCGTGTTATCCTTCCTTGACAAGCACTTGATAATCCAGAACTTGAAGTTGCAATTTAAGTTTTTATTGATGTTGATGTACTCGAATTTGAGCTCTTGAGCTCTCAATTTATATTATTTATATCATCTCAATAATTTGTAACAATAGGAAATTAAACGTTACATGTGTATTTAATTTCAACTGTTAAATTGTGTTAAAAGTTTAAGGTTATTATTCCGCTCGTTCGAGTTTTAATAAAATCATAACATCTCTAACAACTCATCGTTGAATGAAAACAGTTTCACACATAATCTACGTGCCTGGAATTTGACACAGAAGTTGAACCGAGTCAACGCTATACACATATTTACTTTCAGATAACGTGTCTTCATGATAAAATGAGTTTAATTACGACTATATACAGGAGTCGATGCAGATAACCTAAATTTACTTCTTAAAATTCTTGCAAGAAGTGTTTCTTCTACATTAGGCTTTTCCTTTGTATGATGATGGCGTTTCACGTACATAAATTGTACAGGGAAAAATATCCAGTCAATTGCATTTGTAATTACATATTGACAATCATTCATCCATTGATTATCAGTGTAAAATTATATGTTAATGGTGTTGTGTTTAATTATAGTTAGATAACATTATTTTAATTCCGCACTTAAATATTTACTTAAAACTGAGTCGACTTCTTGCAGTGTAACTGCATGTACTATAAAACGAAGCGGATGCATGTTTCCATTTAAAAGACGGGTCAGTTGTAACAATTAGAATTGAGAACTAAAGTTGTTTTAACTAAGAAAAAAAATTGATTCCATAAAATCATAACATATGCATGTTACTAATTTGTCATAATCGTGGGTGATAATAAATATAATCAAATTTTTAATTTGCATAGGCTTCTTTGCAGCTACAACGCTGTTACATCCCATTAAAGACAATTGCTGAAGTTAAGGGGGAGCCATGGAGTACCTCATAGAGAGATATTTGCTTTGCCAACAGTTGCCACGTTTAGTGGGCGGGCTGATAACCGCAGTTTTTATTTTAATTTTTTCGGTGTAATTAAGATGTATCAACTCTCATGTCACCTGCGGGACGTTAGGGGATAGTGAAAATTCTTATACTGCCTATAAACAGCAAGTCAAAGCTCACTAAACGATTTTGTAGAGGGCTAGCAGCGTTGTTATAAGTAATAAAATCCTTAAAAAACACACACACCATAGATGGTGTTAGAACACAGCCTTCTAGATCTTGAAGAGTTAATAATCGATTGAGAGTAATGGTTTTGAGAGAAAGCCTCGTACCGGCAAGCGCAATAACGGGCTATCTTTCACTAGGTGATACTAAAAGTCGATGGAAACAAATAGTACAGAACTATAAACGTCTATGTGGTAGATCCACGCTGTTTTTGTGGCAGGAATAGGTCGGCGCAACCAGGGAATACCAGCGTAAATTAGCAGCTTAATGAGATGAGAGAGAGATGCGTATGGTGTATGTAGAGATCTGAAGGCTTTATTAATTTTTTATAGTATAGGGTGACAAACGAGCATACAGTCTATCTGATGGTAAGTGGTTGCTGTGGCCCATAGACCTCTATTACGAATCAAAATGCAGATGCGTTGTCACCCATGAGGACTAAGATGGAGTGCCTCGTTTCCAGTAAAAAGATTCTCCGGTTTTCTACACTTACCATATGAAACAACATTAAGCTACTATTTTACGCTGGTAATCAGTGAGAGGGTGGTCCTTCCCCGGTCGAGCCGACCCATTCATGTTACAACTTTACTACTCATTTAGCTGCAGCATGGTTCCACCACGTATAAAATAATTTACTAATTAATTTACTTTAAACATGCGATCATTGAATGCCGTTCCCTATTAGTCCTCAGGGGTCATAACGCATCTGCATTTTGATTCTTACTTGAGGATAGATCTGGATGTCCATTAGCTACAGAACATAATTTTCATCAGTTGGATTAGTGCTCGTTTGTTACCCTTACGTTATAAAATACTAATTAACTAATTCAATCTCCCATAAAAGCAAGTGTTATACTAGTTTAATGTATTATTGTACGATGATCAATTAGTATTAAGTAGCAGGAGGAACGTTCTTTCTATTGCATTCAGCTCATTGGAGCCTAGTTGCGATTTAAACCAATTATAAAGACAACAGTCTATTTCTACAACGTTTCGGTAATTGGTGTAATATCGTAGTGAATTTGCTTGCGTTGGCTTGTATACAGAATAAAAAGCAGCAAAATGTTTTTATAGAACAAAGGGGACAAACAAGCACACAGTCCATCTGATGGTAAGTGGACGCTGTTTCCCATAGACCTCTACATTTATACTATATTAAGCATCAAAATGCAGATTTAAATCATTATGTAGAGAGTCAATACACTGTCTTTTATGAACACGCACATTGAATAAAAATGTAGGTGTAATGTTAAGATTAATACTTGTAATTAAAATTAAATTCCTTTATACACCTCCAGATCTTTTATTACTGGTAAAGAGGCATTCCATCATTATTTCATAATAAAACGCATCCGTGTTTAAGTTTTCAATGAATTATAGATTATTTGATTCTATTTTACTCATATCGCTTACTAACACTCAACTTACACAATGACAATCCTAAATAATAGAAAAGTTACTTAAGCTAAGTATCGTGACTATTTACTAGTAAACATAGCATGCTCTATAGGATTTGATTTAGTTAAATAACGTTATAATAGAACGCACGGTAATAGAAAACACAAGCTGGTTGTCTACCTTAAGTACTAGTCATACTGTCGATAATCTTTTTACAGAAACTATAGGAGAAATCAAAGTTTACATCAACGACGTCTAGCTAGCTATTTAGCAGCTTACACAGTCTTATGGAGAGTTGGAGCCGAGAACGGTTCTGCAGGTTGATGGTTTCAGTGGAGCTATCGGATGATGCAGATATCTTGAAGGAGCGCTGAATTCAATCATGTTCTGTGACTGTAGGTAAGTACTCATAATTACTGAACGTGTTTGAATTTAGTTCTATTGTTGAGAATTTTGTATAAAAACAAGCCTATTAGCTCCCTACCTTTATCCCAGGATAAAATTTCGAAAAATTTTAGCATATGCGCATATGAGAAATCACCCTTTGCTTTACAAATTAATGGTGCCAAATGTCACAGAAATCGCTTCTGAATACGTTCAATGCGTAGATTAAGAATCGCAAAGTGTGGATGTCAGACAAAAGAACAGTACAATACAAATATGCTACGAATGAGACTATTATACAGCATTTTCTTAGTTTTAGTGCTGAATCTTTTGCTATTTTGTATGACAAACCCAAGATGCCTTGAAGTTTTTGTTATGTGGTATAAATATCGTCTTCGTGGTATAAATATCAACTTCCTGTTAAAAATAACTCCTAAATCTTTAATAACACCTACCTCTTGAATAAAATGCTCATCTATTTTGTAATTAAATGGAATAAGTTTTACTTTTTTGGTAAATTTAAAGTCTTGACATTTTTCTGGATTTAGAATCATTCGGTTATCAATCAATAAGTTTTTACAGAACCTTTTGAGTCTTCTCTTAACTTTATGTCTTAAGAATTTCAGGTTATCGGCATATAATATATAAAAATATAAGATTAAGTTAAGTAGTTAGGGATGTCGATAGTATAAAGTTAAAAAAGATAGTCAAGATAGGATCCTTATGGTACACCTGAGGTTATACTAAAATTATTAGACCGAAAGCCATTGAACACAACTCTCTACATGTTAAAAAACATTATGTTTAGATACGCATGTTAAAAAAGAACCAACAAACCCATATCATGCTAGTTTATTGAGCAGGACATCATGAAGCACTTTGTCGAAAACTTTACTAAAGGCAGTATGCTGGACATCTCTCTGCTTTTTACGCTCAATTGATTGGGCCAGATTCTCGACGAAGCATGTTAAAATTGTGCTTGTCGACCTGGATTCGACAAATCCATGCTGATTATCCCTAATGAAATGCTTAAGGTGATTTTAAAATGAGGGACATACTATAGCCTCAAAGATTTTTGCAAAAGTGTACAAAATTGAGATAATTCTAAAATTGCTAACCATACATTCGTCATCAGATTTGCATATTGGTACATTTTAGCTTCTTTACATTCTTTGGATAATATACCAGTGCGTAACGATGAATTATATTATACGTAACAGCGGCACGACTAAAATGAAGGCACAAGACGCTTTGAAAAATGATGGAATGCCACCTGGCCCAGCCCCATGAGATAGTTAAAGGTGTCTAAAGGTCACAACATCCACTTACCATCGGGTAGCCTGCTAGCACTATTAATACTTCAATATGTAAAATAAATGGAGATAATTTATTACTTAATACTTAAGTATCGTAATAATAAAAATCTTAGCATTTCTGTAATTACAAAAATATGTTTAAGTTTCAAAAGTATTTATTCAATCATTTTATACAGTCCATCAAAAGTCCACTTCCGAACACGAACTGTGCTGTAGACATTTTGAGTTGTCATCAGAAAGGTGCTGTTACCTGTCTCCTGTTTTATTTCCCTCTGCAGCATCTTAATACGACGAGATAACGGGGAAGCAGGTGCTTGTGAGCATACGAGACGAAATGAGGTAGTAGCTGGAAAATTCCAGTCATCAAACAATCTATGGGAGAGGATTACGTATAACAGTGGACTTTTATAAGCTTTAGTGATTGGGTGGATGATAAATTATAATAGAGAAAAGCTACGTTAACTATTAATCGATTTTTTATAACATACATATTATAATACATGGCATAACTTAGCATACAATATTTCATACAGAAAAAGTAAAATATTATATGTATAGTAGACGGTCATATTGCTCTGTGAGCGATTTCTTCCAGACAACCCTTTAACACAAAGAACTGCTGTTCACAAAGAATGAAGAATAGGAATGAGTACATAAATAAACAAATAAATTAAAAAAAATAGTAATAAGATTCACGAAATTTTTTAATTACAATTCACAAAAACGTTTAAAGAATCACAAACAAAATATATCCGTGTAAAAATTATTTGAAGACGAAATAAAAATAAATGGACACTTCGTTATTTTTCTATTCGGCTGACAAGAACGAGCCTGGAAGCGAATTTTCCTCCAAACTTATTAGTATAGTAAATTATTTGCAAACAAATAACCAACTTGTTTCCGTTTTATCATTTTTTTTTTCTATTACGCCCAAGTGTAAAGAATTGTTATTTTGGGACCAATTAAAATAGCTCTAGGTTATTGTACAAGCAATATTTACATTTTTTGTAGATTCAGGTTGACAAACGAGCACAAAGTCCATCAAACAGTATATGTACTACAATTTACGTGAGTATTAGGTACCTTATATGTGTTAAAAGTGTAAAGGCAGTTAAAATGCAAGTGATTTCTTAACTTTTATAAGCCAATATGTGACTGCTATCCAACCTGTTAGTAAGTGATTATGTTAAGTTTTGTTGCTCTTTATTTTCAGAACAGAGTATTTTTCTAAACTAGTGGTGAAAAGCATAATTAAAAAGGATTCTTATAATCTATAATGAACTGAAAGTATTATATTCTATTATTTTCATCATCTATCGGATTATCGAGCTACACCAACATTGTCACCCCAGCATACTGATAGCTTCAAGTTATGGATTTTATAAGTGAATGGATGGCTGCAATGCCATTCCTGGCCCACAGTGCTACCTGACAACTCTAACACTAATATTGATGCTCTTTATCGATAGTTGTAGAATTTGCACACTCTATTTAAAAATAGCACAGTTTAAGACTTTCAGGAGACAACGGATTTTGTATTTCATTTTTATATTTAGAGCTTTAAAAAAACTTTTATCCTAAATCGAACTTTGAGTGCACGGAACAGCACATGGTATTTGTACGAAATATAATTCAAAAAGGTAAAACAAAAATAACGAATATAATTTTTTCTTTATGTTGTCTAGAAAGGTTTGAAAGGTTTTTATTTTAATATAATAATAAAATATACCATTTATTTTTTCATGTGGATATCAGATGATAAGTTTTATATGTTTAGACCCTAATATGTATTCCTGCAAAGTAACATCTTTGATTTGATTCTATACTATGTTGTATATTTTCCAAAATTTCAAAAACCTTTTTGGCGGGTACTCTTGTTTCAATTAACATAGTGTAAACGTGCGGAGTGCGGTTGGCGGTTTTTTTATTGTGTAACTTAACCAAACTGCTTGCTATCTCTTGAATGTTTTCTATTTTAGAATAAAAATGTTTACCATCTCTAGAATGTTATCAACTAAAATTTGAATTTCAAATTCATGTGCTTCAAAATATATTATAAAACATATAATGTTTTTAAGTAACTTTTTATTGAAATAATAATTGATTTATTTAGTCGTCACACATAACATAATATACAAAGAAATTGAACAAAAAAACAAAATGAACACAAGAATGTTCAAAAATAAATTAAAACAAAGGTACAAAACAAAAAGCAATATACACAAATATATTGAGTTGCAGCGAAGAAAAGGCATCCAACTCACCATAATGTTGTAGAAGCTAAAGTCAATTTAATAAACAACGCGAATGGTTTTAAAATTTGAAATCAACATTAGTAATCAACATTATTCTACATCAAAAATACTAAGTGTTGGTGTCGAAAAATTAAAACAAGTTTTTTTTGTTGCCTGCTTGAACGTATTTTTCTCTTAATAATGTCCTTCAAGATTGCGTCGTAATGATATATCATTTGACTTTTAAAAGCCATCAAGCAACAAATAAATTTCTACGACGTAGGCAAGGTTTACAATGTGCGTTAAGACGAAACTTTATTAGGTTACGTTAATCGATGATAATGTTCGCGTCCCGTTTGAAAATCAATGGAAAAATACCGTGGAATCGTAGGTATACAATTATTTAGCTGCATTGCAATATTTGTTAAGTAAAAAATCTCTACAAATGATTACCTCGAGTATTTTTTTTTTGATTAAAAACGTTACCCCTACACTAGGATTTTCTCTTTATCTCTATTTCTCTCTGTTTCGCGGCGGCAGTTTACAAACATAAATTGCACAAGGACAAACATCCAGACCCGGAACAATTATTTGTAGGCTATACAAATACTTGTTCCGTGCGGGATTCGAACCCGCAACTACTAGTGCTGCCACTCATTACTAAGCCAATACGCCATTTTTTTTTTGCGCCCGAAGCAATTAAAGGGCTACCCTGTACATAGGGAGGCGGAAAATGCATTACGCATACCACGATAGCTGGTCTATCGTGGTTATGGGGGACTCACTGTCCTACCGGGGACCCTAAATGATACCCCCTAAAAACCGCCTTTGGGGACAGGCAGCTGGCTGATTAAGCTCTATTGTGCCTTATCATGAGCGACCCTCTTTTGGGAAAAGAGGGCGCAGGCCAATACGCCACGGAGTCGTCAGGTATATATACCTCGAGTATTATCTTAGACCTGCTTGAAACGTTAACGGCCGGTCTCAATAACTTATCTATCTCCTACTGGAAGTTAAAATGGCTACCATTGGTATCTATAGTTACATTTTTCCGTTTCAATAATCAAAGATAGATAGAAATGTTTAACCATCACATTGATCTACCCTTCGGAGGACTTACCGACTACCTGAGTTAAGTGGGTTCATAGAAAAAAAACATCTGACTGTTTCAATAACGTATTGGCAGTTAACTGGCGATAGTTCAAATTACCAGATGTTAGAGTTTTGTCTATCGCCCAATTTTGAGAGTTAGCAAATATTTGTCGTGATTTTAAATAAATAAAACCTATTTAATATCTAAAAAATGGGTTTGTTCAGTGATGAAAGTGATAATGAAATGTATGAGATAGGTGTTTTTGATTCCGGAGGTATTGTAGATACTGAAAATCGCCGACTTTATAATCGAATAAATTACAGAAGTGAATTTTCTGACTCTGAATTTACATATAGATTTAGATTAAATAAAACGTCCGTGGATGAGTTATTATTGAAAATAACACCATCCTTAAAAGTAATTTCTTCAAGGTGAGTAAAGAAACTTGTGAACAAAATTTGGTTACATTATATGTATCGTCGAAATATGCCACCCAACATAATATGAATGACAGTTATTGTGATTTTTTTTACTTATATTTAACATTTTAGGAATAAAGGAATATCGCCGTTACATCAGTTGTTGCTGACCTTGAGATTTTATGCACTGGGAACAATGCTTTTATCAGTAGCGGACTTTATTGGTGTATCGAAAGCTTCAGCCAGCCGAATTGTGCATCATGTATCTCGGGCTATAGCTGGCTTATACCCTCAATATGTGAAGACATTAAGCAATACCCAGAATGCCTTTCATGAAATCGCAGGATTTCCAAGAATTCTTGGCGCAATTGACTGCACGCATGTTCCCATACAGTCACCTGGTTAGTAGTATCAAATAAATAAATATTTATATTAAGTAGATCTAGGCAGAATCTTTTTCGTAGGCCATCTAGTGACCTGAAACTCAAACGTAGAACTTAATCCAAGTTTGGCCAGAATTGGATCAACTTCTACAAACATGCATACAATTCTTTATTATAATATTATTAAGTATAGATTCATTTATTTATATAGATTATACCTAATAACAGTCATCATTTTTGCAGATTCAAATATAGGAGAAGAATTCAGAAATAGAAAAGGCATATTTTCAATGAATGTCCAAAGAGTCTGTAATGCAGACTTGTTATTTATGAATGTTGTTGCCCGTTGGCCTGGGTCTGCTCATGATGCTACTATATTTAACAACTCTACGCTAAAAAGTAAGTAGGTACTTAGTTATCTAGAAGATTATAATAATAGGTCATCACTTAAACATGATTAATATTTCTTTGTTATTTATTTTCAGTGCAATGTGAAGAGGGATTGTTTGGCAATAGATGGCTTATTGGAGACAGTGCATATCCCTGTACTTCATATCTTTTGACACCACTGCTCAACGCCACATCTGTTGCAGAGAATCTTTACAATGAAGCACATATAAAGACTAGAAATACTATTGAAAGGTAAATATTATTTTATTAATATTTTTTTAAAAAAATTTCATGAATATAATATAAAACACTTTGTAACTTTTCAGATGTTTTGGTGTGTGGAAAAGGCGCTTTCCAATACTCTCGCTAAAAATCCGTGTAGCTACGCAGACAACACAGGCCATTATTATTGCCACTTCTGTATTACACAACATCTGCAGATTAAATAATATTAGGGATGTAGATCCAGAAGTTGCAATGCCGCAAGAATCAGGTGACATTACCTATGCTGAAGGGATAGGTCAACAAAATCACAGTGTCAGACAACAGCTAATTAATAATTATTTTAATGTTTAAATTATTTTATAGAATAAATGTGCTTTATTTCAATATATATTTTATTTCAAAAATGTAAAATAAAAATCAATGTATAAAATAGATTTTATTTTAGAATGAACTTAACAAAACATTACATAACTTATAAAAAATACACCTTATTATCACTATTTACTAAATCTTAACATTAGTACTATAATAATCACAAGTCACTTATTTAATTTTTCTATTTCTAGCTGCAGTTTAACTTTTTCAAGTTTAACCACTTCAGTTTTGGCTTCAAAATAAGCAGCCATGGCTAATTCCTTGCTTATCTGAGTCCGTAATAGTTCTTCAGAGGGTTTTTGGCGTTTCTTTACTGTGAAAATAAAAAACATAGTTAAATTCTCATATTTTACACTCTCCTAGCTTGATAGAATTGATGACTAATGACCACAGAGATCGGGCATAGGAGATGACATAAAAAACATTAGTAACAACTAGTATCCAAACTACATTAGACATTACCCAGAACCAACTACTATAGCCTATTTCACAATTTATCTTGTTTGTCAGACAATTGAGTGGTCAGCCCTTAGATTTTCCTCATTAACCAGAAAAAAATACACAAAGTTGTAACAAAACCTGCAACAAGCAATCACACTATTAGGCCATAGAGAAGCGGTCTGTTTTGTCTACCGACTTTAAAAAGGAGCCAGTACTCAATTCGACTGTATGTTTTTTTATGTGTGTTACTTCATAACTTTTTACTGGGAGAACCGATTTCTATGATTCTATTTTTATTTGAAAGCTGGTGCTTCACATGTGGTCTAATATAAATTTGATCAAGGTCTGACCAAAAGTTTTTGAGTTATTCTTATTTTTAGTTATTATTAGTTAGTTTATTATTATTAGTTAATTTATATTGAAGTTGGTTGTACAAAATTATAAATTATCTAGTAACAACTGAGGTAAAATATTACAGCTACAACTTACAGGGTTTGTAAGGATTATTAAAAGTAAATCTTTTTGGTGTGAAAATTTTCTCACTATTACCACCACACTCAGCACTACCACACTAAGTCAACCTATGGTGGTGAATATAACTTAATAGACCGCAAATATAATCAACAGTTAGAAACAGATCTCAAAATCATTTAACCCTTAACCTTAATGGAGTGTCCATTGTATTTTTATTAATTTTTGATTCTCTGACTCTGACTGTCACAAAAAGTGCCACTTTGGTTAGGTATTGAATATAAGATGTCTTTAATAAAAAGAACTTTATTTTCAACCTGGTTTTACGTAAAAATGTCACACATAAGACACATTCAAGTTACAAACTACGTGACAGAACTCGCAAACAGTTATAGAAACCGGAGAAATTTTCAATAACTGAAATTTTTATTATATTCATTATTAGTGAATGCGGACTCCGGGTAACTCATATATGGGCGAATACTAAATTCAAATAAGATTAGTGATAAAAATTAACCAGATTTATTTTTCACATCTACAGTTACTTTTGTGACCGATTCGGTAAATTATTGAATATTTATAATGAATAATTTTATATTTTGGAACGTAACCGACATTTTTAAGGGCACTGCCGATATTTTTTTAACAAAAAGTTACAAATGGGCATAGAATACATAAATAAAGTTAAAGAGGCACTAGTGCCTATGGTTATCTTAGTAAAATTTAGATGCGTTGTCTCCCCTAGGACTTAGTAAAAAGGTTTTCTGATTCTCTAAACTCACTAAGAAAACTCAGCAGCTTCATTCTGTTATTTTGTACTGGTGTTCCTTAAAATACGAATGAAACATATTTGTCTTAAATTGTTACGTACGAATTTCTACCATTTATTTGTTGACTTGATGAAGAGCGATATTTTTTTTTTTAATTTAAAAAATTAAATGACGAAGATCCGCGCAATAAAATAAAATGATGTGTTTTATCTAGTTTGCAGAGCACTTCCCGCCCTCCCTCCACTGCGTGCACCACTGATGCACGTACACGTCGTCACTCATACTACCACACCGTCGTTTCTTTAAACGAGGCATCCTCAGGTGAAGTAGACCTTGCGGTGGCTGACCGCTACGTGTATAGTAATGCATTTTATTTTAGTTGTAGCGTCATAAGGGAACCAATCAATGCAATAAGTGCCGCGCCGTGGATGACGTGAGAGGCGACTATGATAAATGCTACAATCCACTCATAGATTTCGATTGAAAGTGGAATAATCATCACGTTTACAACAGGCGTAAAGTAGCGTTGCGATTAACGCCAGTCCTCCTGAATGGGGGAGGCTTATGTCCAGCAGTGGACTTTTTTATATATATAGGTATATATATATATATATATATATATATATATATATATATAGTAAGCTACTTTGACAAGCCGATCAAGATAAAGAAGTTAGATGCATTATTTTAATAACGTGTGCAAGTCATAAATGATTCATTCATCTTCATTTAAAATGAACTAAATTTATACACAATATCTACGGTGACGACCTTCCGGGTAAAAGCTATTCCAATTAATTATTAGTAAGAGGTGATCTCGCACGTAGCGTGATCAAGTTACTGTTAATTAACATTACAAATAACTTGAACACAGAGCACATCGTGACGTTACAAGAAGTTATTATAAAATAGCTTCACGTACATCATTTTGGGCAACTTACTAATATGTTATTGAATCTAAATTATGTTAAAAACGGAGTGTAGTTCAGAGCATGGGAGTTACATTTACAGATCACTTATGTTTATAGAAATAATATAAAAATATAGAAAATAAAAACGATCTAACGGAAATTTTATCCAATGATTTAAAACGGTAGAATCGAGTTTGATTCTATCATATTAATATGCTCTCATATTTGATATGCGTTATATTGAGTTAACCAAAAACAACAAAAGTAGTATTATTAATCATGATTAAACTTCATTTTTAGTCAGTTCGATTAATCCTTTCATTAATTATGTCAATAATACAATCAGGATTATGCCATTTTATAGTTATTGTTTTAATTTTCATTTAAATAGATTACAAGAATTTTTTCCTGTATTGTAGAGGCAGTTTACGAACATAAATTTCAATACGGACAAACGTCTAGAACAGGGACATACTCGTACATAATTGTTCCGTGTGGGAATCGAACACGCAGCCCATAGTACCGCAACTCATAATTAAGTCCCCGCGTAACGGGGACGTCCAATTTTCCAGTTACCAAATACTTACTTACGTTGTTTTGCTCATGACAAATAAATAAATTTTCTTGTTCAGCTCACAAAAGATTTAGAATGTTGTTTCTCTACTCACTGGCGTCGGTTACATAAAAAATTTTGCGTAAAACTATCATAAATGTTTACGCGGTGCACGATTGTAAGGACAAAAGACGTCACGTAGCCGGTTCTTCAATGGAAAATGCGCCATTCAGTTACCATCTTTTGTGTTGATTTTAAATAAAAATTTTGTGTTGATTTTAAATCTACGTTATTCTAAATGGTTTTGTTTGATACACTCTAATGCTAGGGTATGAGTGCATGTGATTATACTCTGTTTTCTCTGGAATTAAGAAGGGAACAATTTTTTTGATTCCTGATGGTTACGAGTATGCGTGCACCAATAGGCACATAATGTATCCTTGTTTAAGAATCAAAATGCCTCGTCGTCTGTAAAAATGTCCCTGTTTCTCGCAATTAAAAGAAACATAACAAAGTACAGTTTATAGATATTCTACACTTAGATATTTGATAGTGCGCGATCATCCCGTGTACTGGCGGTGTACGTATATCCACCACTCCATATTGTACTCCGCGCACCCCGTGGCTGTCGTAAGAGTTAGCAGAGAGAAGCTGCAATAGGAGATGGGCAGCAGCATGTTATTACTATATAATTAAAATTACTAAGACACTACGATCGACCACCCACATTCCATGCGTGTCAACTATGGAAAAATCCCCCTAAAGAAATATTGTACTTTTATAGGCTGCAATGGAATGGATCTCCTAGGTAGAGTCAAACCATTCGGTACATATCCAATGCCTGTCAATCGTGACAACATTTGTTATAGTTGCCACGCTTGGCAAGAGGGTTGACAACCGCAGTTTTTATTTTAAAAACTGTTATAAGGAAGACACCTGGGAACTGCCTAACTCCTGTATTATTATGGTGTAGTTCTTATGTACGCCAGACGTAAAAAAGGCCTTGGACGCGAAAAATGATGAAGCAGTATCAAAAAATGACAAATGTCTGTGAGCGCGATCATCATTTCACCTGCAAAGTGTGACGACGAAGTCGAATCCTGTCTAAAATGGGAGAGACCTAATGGTTTCTAGTGGACCTTCTCTCAATACAATGGTTACGGACTAGTGAAGAAGCAAGACCACGGGTGACACTGGTACGACACGTACGGGGCGCTAGATGATGGACTTTATGCACCTACCGCACGGCAATGACCAAACATGTCTTGGACTACTTTATTACTACTTTTATTTTTTCGTCAAAGGTAAAAAATTATAAAAGATGTTATTATTGTATTTCCTTAATATTATATCATATCCTATACCTTTAAACGAGCAATTCTTGTATATATATATATATATATATATATATATATATATATATATATATATATATATATATATATATTCGGAATCTCGGAAACGGATTCAACGATTTTCATGACATTTAGTGTACAGGGGGTTTCGGGGGCAATAAATCGAGCTAGGATTCGTTTTTAAAAACAACACGATTACCAAAAAAAATCCTCCGGTCATTACTTACATTCGGTACTTCGGTACTTTCCATATTTTTCTATAGAATAAGCGCGAAAAACAAGCACACAATCCAACTGATGGTAAGTGTATAGACATCTATATTTATCCACGATTAAGAATCAAAATTCAGATGCGTTGTCATCTTTGAAAAATAAGATAGATTCCCTCATCGCCAGTTGTAAGTCATAAAACAGCAGCATTAAACTGCTATTTTACGCTGGTATCCTTTGAGAGCGTAATTCTGCCATGGTCGAGCCACACATTCGTATTCGAATCATAATACAGCTCCAGCGTAGGAGGTATATGAAATAATCTTACTGAATTAACAAAACATGTGTCACATTTTCTAATAAATAACACAGCCGCTAATTTATTCTAGTAGTAATGCAGACGTTTCCATAGGATGGCTGTCATCATAAATTTAAGAATCATATAAATATGTTACTATAATATTTTTTAATATCATTGGTCCATCTGTTAATCTTTTTTTTTAATAGATAGGATGACAAACGAGCACACAGTCCACCTGATGGTAAGTGGTTGCTGCGGCCCATAGACATTTACATCTATCCTCCATTATAAATCAAAATGCAGATGCGTTATCACCCGTGAGGACTGAGATGGAATGCCTGGTTTCCAGTAAAACGGGTCTCCGGTTCTCTACACTCACAATATGAAATACAGTAACATTAAGCTACTATTTCACGCTGGTATTCTGTGAGAGCGTGGTCCTTCCCCGGTCGAGCCAACCCATTCGTGCTACAAATATACTACTAATATAACTGCAGCATGGCTCTACCACGTATAAAAAATCTAATAAAAATAAATAAATGTTGGCATCTCCTTAACTCAAAATGATCACATTACTCACATTATCTGTACAGTAAGTCGACGTGCAGTCATGCAGACGTAATATCAAGCTGTTCACAGAGTAAATATAACCGCGTGTTAATAAAGACGCTCCTCTCCCGCGTAATAAAAACCTAAAGTAAATACTGCGATACTTCCGAGATGTTGGCTAATAAACTTGATATTTTATAGCGTAGGTTGCTTTTTATTAGTGAACACGTATGCAATAAGTTAAGTGGAAAGTGAGATCGTGAAGCCATCGTGCCATCTTCTACACATGTGCCCGCCAATTGAAACGAAGGTATAAAGAAATAAACTTTATTCGTTGTTCACACATGGAAGTAAAATAAATCGATAAATAATCGATCCAATTAGATATTGATTCTTATACGCTTGAAAATAAAACAAATAAGTAAAAGCATTTAATCATAGAAATTATTAATACATATTAATTTTCATGTTATATGGCATTAGTTTCGATATTTTTTATTTTATTTATTTTGTACAATTAATTCAAACATGCGCTAGCCCAAAAATATTTATGATATTAAAATTGAAGTGTCATTAATATAAAAATAATTGCCTTATACGAGTATTGTGCTTAAGGGGATTAATTATATGCAATTAAGACATGAATAACGATTTTTAAAATTTTTGTCGGTCAGTCCGGACTATCTTTCTGAATGATGGAATAGATGTTATGAAACTTTTTTATAGGAGAAGGGTGACAAACAAGCACACAGTCAGGTGGACATGGTAAGTGGTTGCTGTGGCCCAAATACATCCACATTTATCCTCAATTAAGAATTAATCCAAATGCGTTGTCACCCCTGAGGACTCACTATACGAAACACAGCAGTGTTAAGCTATCTTATGCTAGTATTCTGTGAGAGCGTGATCCTTTCCCGGTCAAGCCGACCTATTCTACAACTATACTACTA
The DNA here is from genome assembly GCA_036936625.1 of Parnassius smintheus behrii. Taxonomy (NCBI): domain Eukaryota; kingdom Metazoa; phylum Arthropoda; class Insecta; order Lepidoptera; family Papilionidae; genus Parnassius; species Parnassius smintheus. The sequence goes on along the minus strand of JAUPFT010000004.1, from coordinate 58,504,463 downwards.
ATATAGCTACAGTATGGTTCTACGACGTAAAAACTTAACAAACAATAGAGAACAGTTCCAGGAGTTATATTTTATTCTCAAAACGTGGTTATAAATAAAAGAAAATTTGATTACACAAATGATTAACAAATATGGTGTTTTTGTTAATCATTTTATTTTAAATATTTCAGGGAAAACTATTTCAATATGGATGTGGAGTTGGTGAAAGGGCTGTTGGAAACCATCCAAAATGCAATGGTTTCAAATAAGCTGCACGACGACGTAGCGGTGCCAATTTTCGACCCAGAATGCTATGACGTAGCAGCTGCCTGGTGCGAAATCTTCAATAAGTTAGGAGACGGGTTAAACTAGAGCAGCTTTGAGAAGTTTGAAAAAGCCAGTAAGACCATTCGGGGCTCTGTATTATTCTGTTTTGAAACGTGGGAGCCTGAGACAGATAGATCATGGGAAGAATTCAAGAAATATATTGTTTCTGTTTCCTCGCAAAGGAAAAATCTTAGTTGCAAACTATTAAATGCGGTGTTATACACGTCGGATTCCGCAGATTCTTTCGATGGTTATGCTAGGGAGAAATTAAGACTTATTAAAGTCTACTAAAATATGTTCTACTGAGGGTCAACTAATAGAGCTTGTTTGTGGTGGAATTAGTGACTTAAATGTAAAAATGGCTAGTTTAAATAGTTCCGTGCTACACAAAATTGCTAAAAAAGGCCGTTTGAACAATGCTCGCATAACGATTCACCAGGTCCTAGTAACTTTCTAAAATTTATTTGTTTAATTATCCATGAAAGTAGCACATGCATAAAACCACCAGAGCACAATAAGAGGCAGTTTTTTTCGATATTACAAGTAATATCGAAAAAAACTGCCTCTTATTGTGTATATATATATATATTTATATATATGTATATATATATATATATATATATATATATATATATATATATATATATATATATATATATATATATATATATATATATATATATATATATATATATATATTGGAGACGCCAGTAACTTAAGGTATCTTCGATAAAGATTTAGTGGACTGTAATTTTGGTGCATACGGCAAAGGGGAAAATAAATAGGTGGGATAGCACGCACTGACCTGATGAGGGCTGCCGCGCCTTCCTCCTGGAGTGTCTGCTATACCGCGAGCTCGCCACGTGGTTCGGCGCACACGCACTCTCGGAACAGTCTCGTGAAGTCCCACACTCTCCACCTTTGCCCTTACGGGGGCGTCTCACACTTTTATGAGTTACAAAGACACAATGTCTGATGCGGTGAATATTAAACATAAACAGGAGAACTCAATGTTCGTCCTGCGCGGTTTGCGGTTAATGTACATAAGACGCGACGGGTGGCCGTGCGTTGCGGATGGCGTAATATCACTTAGTATAATGACGCGCGCCGAGATCCTCTTTTTCACCTCGGCGGCAGCGCGTGCGGTAGGAAAGGGAAGGAAGGAAGGAAACAAAAAATATGCACTAGTCATGTTGATAAAGTAGATATAACTTAGGACGAACTCAATGCGATATGTAATGTAATGTTGATAAAGTAGATTGTTAACTGGCGTTACCATTTCCTCCCGCCCTTAAAGGGTCACCTTTAAAAGACAACCGTAATATAAAAGTAAAAGGAAAACAAATAAATAAGCGGTATATAAAGTGAGAGGATGCGCTCAATGCGCATGTCTCATCTACTAACCTTACTTGGTAAGCGAGAAAATGTATACATAAATATAATATTGCGGTTTAATACTTTTTTAATATATATAAATATAAACTTAATTCCTAATTTAGATAAATAATTATAATCAAATAATCGTGATTTATTGTCTTGGGAGAGGGCAAATACGAGCAACAGGACGGAGATATGTTCCCTTAGTAGTTCTCACGGTCACTACTCGAACTACGCCATCCTTCGAAGGATGAACAGACTCGACAATCGCTAATGGCCAAGCAAGGGGCGGTTCATTATCATTTATCACAATTACAACCATGCCTGGTACGATAGCCGTAGACGGGGTGTTCCACTTCTGACGAACTTGTAATCCGTGAAGGTATTCCGTCCTCCACCGGTCCCAAAACGACTGAACTAATTTATCCAGTAAAGAATGCCTGTGTAACAGACTGGTAGAGTCAGATTTGACTTTGGGTGCGGGTAATGACAATAAAGGTGCGGTATTCAAAAAATGACTCGGAGCTGAAGGCTCTGCAGGATCAGAACTTAATACTGTCAAGGGCCGCGAGTTTAGCAAGCACTCAATTTGCGCAAGAACAGTATTAAGCTCTTCGTATGAAAGTAACTGATGTCCGATAACTCGGAACAGATGCGTTTTTACGACTTTGATCATACTCTCCCAGGCGCCTCCAAATGAGGAGAGTTGGGACAGATGAACTTCCATGTTATACGATTCTCAGCACACTCTTGCTCAAGCTTTGGGCGGTATTCAACGTTTAGAAATTTATAGAGATCGCGAAGATACGAAGCGGCACCTTTAAAATTCGTTCCATTATCCGAATATAAAAACTGAATCGGCCCTCGTCTAGAGAGGAAACGTTTAAGCGCAGCGAGGAAACTAGAACTACTAAGATCTGTAGCGATTTCTATATGTACAGCTCGAGTCGTGAGGCAGTGAAAACACATAAGTACGCCTTCTCGCTGCGTACACCACGACGACGTACAGGAGTGTATGCGATAGGACCGGCATAATCGCAGCCCGTGTGTGTAAATGCCTTAATAGCTTGTCTTACACGACTATGGGGAAGATCAGCCATCAAAGAGTAAGTTGGACGGGGTCTAAGCCGGAAACATATATTACATTTGTAGACTCTGCTTCTCACAGTGCGGCGTGCGGAAAGTATCCAAAATTTTTGACGGAGCAATGACAATAACAATTCAGGCCCAGCGTGTAAATTTTTAATATGATAATAGTCAATGATCATGTTCACTACATGATCACTGCGCGGGAGTATAATTGGATGTTTTTGCGTGTAATCTAATGCGGAGTTCGAAAGACGACCACCAATGCGGATTAAACCATTCTCAATAAAAGGCCTTAAACGATTGAAAGCGGGCGAGCAAGGTTTGTTACCTTCAATATTTAAATATTCCACTGCAAAATGCTGTTTTTGCAGGGCGCGGAGGATTATAACCTCAGAGAAACTGAGATCATCAGCAGTCACTACAGTAGTGCTGCGGCGGGGCAATAATTTAGCAAACTTACACACGTACGCAATTATACGTAGAAGTTTACTCCAAGAAGAGATGCGGAGTGCGAGCTCATAAATCGCAGAATTACAGACGGATGTGCACACAGTGTGCGACAAAATCTTCTTCTCAGGCACATTTGCAATAACCTCATTGTCTAAAGTACGAAGAGGCCATTGAGATGGATCTAACGAAGTCCACTGAGGCCCATGGAGCCACAGGGGGTTTGAAACTAATTTATTTGGCGTAACGCCACGTGAAAGTATGTCAGCGGGATTCTCAGTACCTGCGACATGATAAAAGTTATCAGCGCGAATATTGTCGGTAATCTGAACAACGCGGTTTGCAACAAAGGTCTGCCACTTGTGTGGCGAACTCTTTAACCAGTACAGAGCTACTTTTGAATCTACAAAGGCATAGACTGATATTGCAAGGTTAAGAGAATAATTGTCGAGTACTCTGCGAAGCAATTTTGAGAGTAAAACCGCTCCACAAAGCTCAAGGCGTGCAATAGATAGTGGTTTCGTCGGTGCGACTTTAGTCTTTGCACAAATCAACTGGACGGTGTTACCATTGACGCTCTTTACATGTATGTAGACTACGGCACCGTATGCGCGCTCGCTGGCGTCGGAAAACCCCAGGAGTGACGCAGTACAGTTTTTGGATACACCAACATGTCGCGGGATAAATAAGGATGGAGGCAATTCCGTGCTGAATTACCAGCTCTTAATAAATCATTAAGAGCTGGTAATTCAGCACGGAATTGCCTCCACATCTTAATAATTGGCGGTGGTGGTATGTCGTCCCAATCTAAATTAAGTTGCCAAAACTGCTTTATTAACAATTTGGCGTACGCGACTGTAGGAGCAACGAAACCCATTATGTCCCACAGGCGAGCGACAGTAGATAAGATGGCGCGCTTAGTGCACGTCACATCAGCGGGAACAGATATCTTAAAATAAAAGGCGTCACTATCGGTAGACCAATGCAAGCCTAGTATTTTATGTGGCATTGATTTATCGAACTCTACTTCTCCTGTAATTTTATGGGAAGTAGGGAGGTCATCTAAAACAGATCGACGGTTGCTATGCCATTTTATCAGGTCCCATTGGGCACCCTTGAATAAGTCTATCAGCTGCCGAGAGGTCTCACTGGCCTCGGATTCACTGGGCATAGAGAACGCGATGTCGTCCATATATAGCGAAGTAAATGCGATACGACTCGCAAGTGGATACTTTGCGCCGTCGTCATCAATGAGCTGTCTTACCGTTCGCAATGCATGGTATGGACTCGAAGTTAAACCGAAGCACACGCGATTGAAGTGGTATAACGCAAGTGGGTCTTGTGGACGGAAGCGGTATAGGAAGCATTGGTAACGACGATCAGAATCGCGAACAACTATTTGCAGAAATTGTTGGCGACAGTCGGCTGTCATAGCGATTGGATGTAAGCGGAAAGTTAAGATTATATTGAACAAGTCGCCTTGCAAATTTGGTCCTGAATGCAGAATATCATTTAATGATCGCCCAGTGCTAGTCTTACCGCTAGCATCCAGGACGATGCGCAGACGCGTTGACTTCTTATCTTCGCGTAAGACTCCATGATGCGGTATGACATATATTGGAGCAGGTTCATGAGAGTCATACGGCGGTGCGGGGGATATATAATTTTTAGCTAAGTATTCCTTTATGACGTCATCATTAACTAACCTTAATGTAGGCGAGGCTTGAAGTTTCCTCTCCAAGCACATGAATCGTCGTCGAAAGGTTTCATAAGAATCTCCGAGAGAGTAAACGTCATCTTTAAATGGCAGGCCAACAATATATCTACCAGTAAAAGGATCGCGGGATGTCGTAGATTTATAAAACTCTTCACATTCAATGTCTGAAGGACACTGAATGGGCGGTGCGGAGGGTGGCTGTTCAAGCTCCCAAAATCGTTGCATTAATTTGTCAACGATAGGAGACTCTAGAACTGAGCAGCACGTTAAAGAATGATTTACCTGAAGTGTCGGCACTGAGCCCATAATAACGTAACCAAATACCGTATTCAAAGCCGAGGGCCCGGACAAGTCGTTAGACGAATAAATTACGTCTGGACATAGTAAGTGCGGGAAAAGGGATGCGCCTATCAAAACATCAATTTTATTAGGCATGCTATAACATTCATCAGCGAGTCTTATGCCATGGAAGTGTGATAAGACAGATGTGTCTACCACAGCGGTGGGCAAAAGGTCGGTGATTTGATCAACAACTAGCGTTAAAATATTGAAGTTAATATTCGAGTCGAATCGTGAGAAAATTTTAATATCAATCGATTTCGATTTTACAATTTTTTCAACTCCACCGAATCCCTTTACTACAGTACATTCGGTATCGTGTTGTTGAACGCCTAAACGATGACAGCACTCTTTAGTCATAAAATGGCTTTGAGCCGCGGAGTCTAATAATATACGAATAATTTGTTTCTCTCCCTTAGCATCGTAAGCAAATACTTGAGCGGTTGATAATAAAACAGTTCTCTGCGAACGACTTGCGCGCGCGGGAGGCGGTGAACGTTGAGAAACATTCTTGAACGAAGTACACAGCGCGACGTCTGAACGCGCACCTGCGGTGAGGGGTGGCGAGTGTGCGGGCGTGGGGGTTGTAGACTTCAGTGTAACTGGCTGAAGCGGTGGAGAACGCGCAAGCGCAGGGGAAGCATTATCGCTTCTGCGGTGGAAGTGCAACAATGTGTGATGTTTAAATTTACAAACTCGACAACTATAATTTGAAGAGCAACTAGACACTCGATGACTTAAACTGAGACAATTCACACATGCATTGTTACTCTTTACGCATTTAAATCGTTCCTGCGGCGTCATTTTATTAAAGTCTGCACACTTAAATAGGTGTTGATGCACAATATTATCGCACAGCCACTTTGAGCAACTAGTCGTCGTGCTTACGTACGCCTGATACTTAGGCGACGAAGTATTATTACAGCGACGATTATTACCGTTACCTCGTCGATTGTTTGGTGCGCTATTAGAATTTGTACTAGAATCGGTGCGTTGCAAAACTTTGGAGCGGGTCTTAATAAAATTTACTAAATCATCAAAGGTAGGTACCATCGAGTTATGACTATATTCGAAAGAGCGAATGGTATCCGGGTCCAGCTTCTTAAGCGCGACATGAAGAACAATTAAGTCCGCGAGATTATCTAACTTTAAGTTTTGTAAAGCGCGCACTGCACTTATAAAGTTATCAGTAAATAAATCAAAATTATTTGCGGTGGCCGATTGCAATGGCTTAAATTCGAACATCTGATTAATATATGTAGATGCTAGCAAACGCCGGTCTTCATATTTGTCAACGAGTGCTTGCAATAAAATTTTATAATTTTCAGCGCAAGGAGTAATACCTGAGCATACAGATAGGGCTTTGCCCGTTAGTTTACTTAGCAAATAGTATAACTTTTCAGCGTCGGTAAGCGATGTGTTGTCATGGACGGTTGATTTAAAGCTAGCATAAAATAAAGGCCATGAGCGAATGTCACCCGAAAATGGCATAAGTTCGATAGGCGGAAGTGTGAATCTGGTTTTAGACGGTGTACTAGTACTTTGTGAATTAGATTGCGAATATTGTAAATAAAGCCTATTTATTCTACCGCAAAGAGACTCAAACGCAATGAGGCTGTTATAATCAGGTTTAGCAATAGGGTTTATTTTTAATAAATGTGAATTATAATTATCTAAGACCTGTTTAAACTCATTACGTAAAGCATTAATATTAGAACTTCCATCAAGAAAACGCTCCATCGTGGAAGTGTTTATGTGGATGTCCGAGGACATATCATATATTTTTTGCACTATTTCAAATAAAGCATCTCGTTTAGCTAACAATAAAACCAACTCAGCATCAGGTGTGCCCTCATTATCCGAGGAATCGCTATTATTCGATGCTATTTGTTTTTTAGGCGGCATTACAACTTAAGTTATGCGGCAAAAATAATATAATTATAAGCGGGTAGTCTGTAAGCGACCTCGCTACGCGGTTGAATTATTAAATATTAGTTTTGTTAACGATGAACTTTAATTATCAACTTTTATAATAATTATGAAGTTATTTATAACGAATATAATGCTTAAATATATGTGCAAATAATAAATGTAATTTAACAGTATAATCTATAGATGTAGTTAAAAGTTGATGATGTGATGTGAACATACAACAAATAATTTATATAGATAATTATATGCTTATTCATTCTATGAATATAGTTTTAAAATTAATGAATGTCACCTATTAGGACCTATTCTAGTGTTCTAATAAGGGCGGGGTTAATCCGAAGTCGGATTAAAATATAAATAATTAATTATATAAACGCTTATTACGATAACGATCTAATAAGGGCGGAAAGTCAAGGTCAATCCAGCGAGAAGTGACCATTAAAAATGGAGACGCCAGTAACTTAAGGTATCTTCGATAAAGATTTAGTGGACTGTAATTTTGGTGCATACGGCAAAGGGGAAAATAAATAGGTGGGATAGCACGCACTGACCTGATGAGGGCTGCCGCGCCTTCCTCCTGGAGTGTCTGCTATACCGCGAGCTCGCCACGTGGTTCGGCGCACACGCACTCTCGGAACAGTCTCGTGAAGTCCCACACTCTCCACCTTTGCCCTTACGGGGGCGTCTCACACTTTTATGAGTTACAAAGACACAATGTCTGATGCGGTGAATATTAAACATAAACAGGAGAACTCAATGTTCGTCCTGCGCGGTTTGCGGTTAATGTACATAAGACGCGACGGGTGGCCGTGCGTTGCGGATGGCTTAATATCACTTAGTATAATGACGCGCGCCGAGATCCTCTTTTTCACCTCGGCGGCAGCGTGTGCGGTAGGAAAGGGAAGGAAGGAAGGAAACAAAAAATATGCACTAGTCATGTTGATAAAGTAGATATAACTTAGGACGAACTCAATGCGATATGTAATGTAATGTTGATAAAGTAGATTGTTAACTGGCGTTACCATATATATATATATATATATATATATATATATATATATATATATATATATATATATATATATATATATATATATATATATATATATATATATATATATATATATGACTAATGATAATTAGTACATCATCATAATATCGAACGGCAAAAGAATTCATTGTTTTATTTAAAGCATATAATTTTTAACTATTTAAGTATACTGTATAGAGAAATTGCACGATATTTCCTCAATATAAGCCTACGAAATACAACCTCAAACTTTTGTCCTCACTATGGGGTTTATATAAGAGGTGGGACGGGAATAAAATAGGGCGGAATATTGCGACTTTTAATATAGCTCTTTGAGCGCATTCCAGTAGTAGCAGAGACTACAAAAGCTACAGATTGAAGACTATACAAAACACCTGAAAAAAGCAGGAAGCTCAAAAAAGGCCATTAAAGAACTAAGAACAAATAAATATTGGATAGATAGCTTAAACTGTAAGGACAAAACAGTGAATAATCGAAAAGAAATCATAGATGTAGCAACCTATAAAACACAAGGTACAAAGCGCAAAGCACAAGGAAACAAGTATACCAGCCATATCAACACAAACGATGTTAACTCTACAAACAAAAGCGGAAACATATCACCAATAACTGAAAAAGAAGTCACACAAGAAATAAAATGGCTAAAGCTAGATAAGAGCCCAGGACTAGACGGCATTACAAATTAAGCTATAAAGGCTGCTTCGCCACTACTGACTCTCCCATTAACACACTTATTTAACCTTATATTAAAAACTGCTGAAATACCATCGCAGTGGGTAGAATCAGAAATAATTTTAATTTATTAAAAAGGTGACACAAAAGATATCACAAACTACAGGTTTATAAGCTTACTTCCGTATATCTACAAACTGTTTTCCTCTATAATTAACAAAAGAAAAAGTGTCACAATAGAAGCAAACCAACCAATGAAACAATCAGGTTTTCGCAAGAGCTTTTCAACAATCGACCATATACATATTCTAGAACAAATAATGGAAAAATACCACGACAAGCAAAGAACGCTCTACATCGCATATATCGATTATAAAAAAGCTTTTGATACCGTGTCACATTCAAGCATATGGACCGCCCTGCAAGCCCAAAAAGTTGAACAAGAGTATAAAGATATAATCAGAAACATTTACAAAGGTAGCACAGCATAAATAAAACTAGAATCCATTAGTCCTACGTTCTCTATGGGAAGAGGCGTGAAACAAGGCGACCCGCTGTCTCCTAAATTTTTTATATCTATCCTAGAGTCAATAATAAAAAGATTCAACTGGGAAAAGACAGGATTAAACATCAATGGCAAGTATTTATCCCACCTATGCTTCGCAGATGACTTACTTCTGCTATCAGAATCTAGCACACAGTTACAAAATATGATCGATTCACTAAACTACTAGCTGTAGTAAGCAGGTAGGACTAGAAATGAATCTTTCGACAACAATGGTCATGACAAATAGTATACAGATATTTTTTGATCTTAGCGACATAACAGAAAAAACGGAACTGGTTATTTGAATAAAAAATCATGAGTGCAATTATTTTAATTTAAATCTTCCTGTTTTTAAAAAATACTAAAAAAAGGGCTCGAAAAAATAGATTTTCTCAAAAAAGAAAGGAATTTGAAAAAAAAATTAAAAAAAGTCGGTCGGTCGGTCTGGGCTCGAACCGTGGTTTTACGATTCTGTGACCGCCCATTGTACCAATTAAGCTATTTATCTTCATTTACAATCTGTCAAAATTTACCTTCTTATTCTAAAGATATTGTAGCAGTTATTCATCGCCTAAAAACACGGACAAAAGGACATTTTCTAAAAATAAATCCTAGCTAGATCGTTTTTTTATTCCCGAAACTCCCTGGACACTAAATTTTATGAAAATCGTTGGAGCCGTTTCCGAGATCCCGATTATATATATATATATATATATATATATATATATATATATATATATATATATATATATATATATATATATATATATATTTACTTTGGAAAACAAATTAGCTTCAACCGAAAACAAAATGAACTAGAAGTAGAACGAAGAGTACAATATACTTGGAACTAGTACTGGTCCTTAAAAGAGATATTTAAAAGTAACATGCCAACAAATATCAAAACAAAAGTCAAGATGTCATGCCTCCTACCTTGTCTAACTTACGCATGTCAAACTTGGAAATTTACATCCAAATTCAAAAGCAAAATCACTACCTGCCAACGCGGAATAGAACGAAGTATGCTCAACATTAAAAAGATGCAAAAAATTCATCACTAAAAAATTAGAGAAACCACCAAAGCGACGGATGCTCTAATCTACGCTAAAAAACTAAAATAGAAGTGGGTTGGACACGTATCGAGGCTAAAGGACGAGAGATGGACCATCAGGGTAACAACGTGGAAGGGTCCAATCGGCAAATGTCTCAAAGGCAGACCCTACACGGATGGGCAGACGAATTGTTAAAAATAGCTGGTACCTGCTGGTCGCAAATAGCTCAAGAGAGAGACACATGGAATTCTTTAGAAGAGGCCTTCACCTTTACTTGAGGAGGGGTTCATGCAAACAAAATTATATATTATTATCCAGATTAAAACTTTTTTTTCTATTCACTTCTTTTTTTTCTCTAAACTATGTATGTATGTCATTCTTAGCATGAAGTAAAATTATACAATTATTATTATTATTATAATTTATTTTCTAATATTTTAGACGCGGTTGGGATTATTGAGATAGGCCGATAAATGGAAACGTTTTTTGTCCGATTTGAATACTGGAACTAAAATTGCTTCTTTTAAACAATCTGGGAAAATTACTTCAGAAAGGCGAATTCGGAAAATATGGGTTAATGGTGGAACTAGAATTTGTGTATTTTTTTTAAATATACTTATGGATATGCCCAACCAAACGCGCTTGCTTTTTTCAGTCCCATTAATAATTCTTTCCACCTCAGTAGGGTCCGTATTTAATAATGTGAACGAGTTAAGAAAGTGGCCCTGTATTTATGATTATTGTCAGAATTGATTAAAACTACTTTCACGGATTTTATCGCGTTTAATTTTAATTTTTTATTTAATTCTCGTAAATAAAAAAGAAGCTGAAGGTACTCCGGGTTTAACAATGACATTTTAAAATTAAAGTTAAACGCGATAAAATCCGTAAAAGTGGTTTTAATCAATGTGTAGTGTTCGCGTAAATATAAGAAATCATTATATTGTTAGAATTGTGTATTTACTGCTCAACATGATTTTTATCAACGTTCAAAAAGTAATTATTAGTTGTATTTGTTGATATAAGCGGCGAGGAATTAATCTGTAATAATTCTGATGAAGGTTGAATTTACATGCCCGTTTTTAATAAATCGCTAATTTGGTCGATAAATTTTTGCCTAGGGCGTCCCTTTCCGACTCTGCCATTCACTACTGCAACATAAATTTTCTTTGTCACTCTTTCCTCATTCATTTTTTCCACATTCATTTAGGAGTACCCTTAACCGACGAGCATATATGCGTAGGTACATGGATGTGAAGGAGGCGAGAGAGGTGTGTCAGGATCGTGCCAAATGGAAGTCTGTAGTCTCTGCCTACCCCTCTGTGTGACAGGCGTGAGTGTTTATGTATGTATTTTACATGCAGCCAAATCTTTTTATTATCCCTACCAGACTCTTCTAATAAGTTTGTAAGATAATTATACTTCAACTTTTTTAATAAATTAAAAAATAAATAGTATATAATTAAATAATTAATAGTATAATATTCCAATTAAAAAAAACAATGCGCTGGTTATGAGCTACAACGATGCTACGCAAGTCATAAAACTATTGTATTGTCAATGTTTTAAATACGTTGGCAATTTTCAAATTATTTAGATGTGATTTTTAACTTATTTTTCATTTTAGTTTAATTTTTAATTTTAGGTAACTAGTTTTACTGTGAATGAAAAACATATGGTTATTAATACCTACAAATATGTTAAAGAAACTTGACCTCAGGATAAATACCCATACAGAAAAGAGATGGCGCAGAAAACATTTATTTAATTTAAATCTACATTTTACAATTATTCAAATTATATCAAAATTTATAAAAAATCTATTTTTTTGGTTTTCTAGACATTTTTAAAACTATATTGTCAACTAAAATATATAATCTAACTATCAAAATGTTATTCCTAAAAACCTTGCATTGATTTTATTTACATTTGGTATTGCTTCTCGTTAGCCGTATTATACCTAGTATTGGTTATGAAGTATATTGACTTTTCGAGTATTAAGAAGCTTAATTTTCAGTTTGTAAAAGTCGTTGTATTGACTGAACTACTACTCATGTCAACTGAGTACCAATCCTAAAGACGTAAAGTTACGTTTTTTGTTTGGCAAACATTGTCCTTCAAAAGAACGGCAGCCAACAGGGAGCATCAGTCTACGTTGAGCTAACGTTAATAACGTTGAGAAACCTTTTTATTGATAATGAAACATCCCATGACAGTCTTTAGAGTAGACAATATGTATATTTCGAGGAAACATGTAGGTATCTACGGGCCACGGCATCCACTTACTGTCAGGTAAACGGTGTACTTATTTGACATCCTTATTCCATAAAAAACGTATTTTATTTTTTTGACGAAACCACAAGCAACATGTATTAAAAGCAAATGACACCAAGGATGCTTTGTAAAACAAAATAAAATGAATATAAAACTTTTATTTATACGGCCATAGCTGTTCAAGGCGTCGAATGCCGTACCACCGCTAGTAAACTTCGCGTCGACGACCTAATTTCGGAGTTCATAACGCCGTTTTCCTACTGCATCTTGCAAATGTTGAGTAAATTATTTGATGTTACGTTTTACAGCTTTCCGATCCAAACGAATTGTTAAGTTGCGTCGTATCTTCGTCAGCTCGTAAGTTCACTGCAGAAATACCTCTTCCGATGTAGGTAAAGGTTGAAATTACTGTCACAATTATTATTTATAGAATAAAGTTGACCATCGAACACACAGTCCAACTGAAGATAAATGGATGCTAATATCTATATTAACATGTATCTGTGATCAGAAATCAAAATACAGATCGGTTGCCTCCCCTAAGATGGAATGCCTCGTTTACAGTAAAGAAAGGTCTTCGGTCCTCTGCACTCATCATACAAAACATAGCAGTAGCTAGTTAACGCTAGTATTCTGTGAGAGCATGGTACGGTCTATCCGAACTATTAATATTACAACCATAATACAGCTGCAGTGTGACTCTACCAGGTATAAGTTAGAAGATTGTATCAGGGTAATCAACTTAAGCGATCGAAAAAGAAATCTTTTTCTTAGTGGTACCACCTATCTAGATAAATTTCGAAAGTGAAATATTGACTAAATGTGAGATTTCATCTCGAAATTTGAGTCCTTTCTGAGAGTTTCTATACTTGCACTTCATTTACTTTAAAGAACATGGTTGGAAGCTTGGAAGTATTTTTAACACAAGTATATAAGTATTCAATATAATGCTATTACGTTTTATAATGTTTTTCAATTTGTTTTTTTTTCTTTTTCAACTGACTTAAAAAAAGGAGGAGGTTCTCAATTCGACTGTATTTTATCGTGTACGTTATACATAGCTCAGAACTTTTTTATGATTTTTTTTTATTTTAAAGCTAGTGCTTCTCATGTGGTCCCATAAAAATGATTAAGATGTGATCAGTAGTTTTTGAGTTATTCTTAATAATGCGAATTTAATTGACATCGACTACATTATTAATGTTCTCATCGTATTTATATTGAAGTCGATTGTACAAAATTTTATAATTTTACCACTTGTTATTTTGAACGCTACAAGGAACACGTAAGTATAAACACCCTGATTCATTATATATCTTAACAAATGTATATATTTAATGAATTAGTGGACTTTTAAAAGACTGTAATAAATAATGAATGATTAACTAGACACAGTATGGTTGAGCAAATGTCTTGTTTTACACTAGCGATCTCTCTTCAGCTTTGCCTGGGTAGGATCTATAAATGTGACGTCATTTAGATTTAAGATTATCATCAGCCTTCCATTTCTTTAGATTAAATTTATAGCCTAAATGACTCCTGGCCTCTAATTTTATATTTTCATATTTTTGTTATTGTTTATTTATGGCTTAATGGCATAAAAAACCCCTAAGCTCAATTAAAAACCTTATTTTAGATCAACTTATTTACATTTTAAAATAAAGATATAAAGAGAGATACATGCAACTTTTTCCTGAAGCTATTCGCTTTTGAACTTTTTCCTGAAGCTATTCACTTTCGAAAACAAGGCAAAAAGCAAGGAAATTTAGAGGACATAATATGTGTTTTTAAAGTGACTGAACCCGATCTTATGCCAGTTTTTGTGGCGCGTGACCTACAAAAATTACCGCCTGTTACATTTGATGATGTTAATGTGACTAAATTGTTAAAAGACTTGCTGATTATGCGTAATGAAATCAGTGATATAAAAAACAATTATGCCACGGTGAATGAATTGGATGAGTTGAAGAAGGATTTGGAATCAAATAGGCCAGTGGCATCATTTTTAACCGGTAATATTAACACAAATAAAAGAGGATGGTACATGCTTGATAGTGGACCGGTCGGTTTATCACCAGCGGTCAATGAATCATTGTCGAGGCACTCGAGTTCACAGCATAGAGAACCGTCCAAATATCGCTCACTCGTTCGCGCTAACGAGGCAGAGAAGTCGAGTGCGGCCGCACTGATTAATTCGACATTTATGATAACGAAATGTGCACGGTGTTGTCTGAATCACCTGTATGCGCTAAATTGACGAATGAAACTAAACAGCCTACTATGGCGCAAATTGTAAGTAATAGAGAGTGGAAAACACAAAATAAACCAAATGACGAATGGATAACAGTTCAAAAAAGAAGGTATAGAAACCGGTTTGCAGGAAAAACGGGGAAAGCAGTAACGGACCTCTCTGAAAAGTTTAAAGCGGCAGATATAAAAGTCCCCTTGTTTATATCCAATGTAAAAAAGGAGACAGCGGAAAAGGATATTTGCGAATACATTAAAAATAAAACCTCCGAAACAGTTTCACTTGAGAAAATTACAATGATAAAAGAACGGCCATACAATGCCTTTAAACTATATATAAATAAAAATAAGCTAGACGAATTTCTAGACGATCAAATGTGGCCGGATGGGATCAAATTTTGACGGTTTATCCATTTTAGAAACAGAATAGGAGACGGTAATAAACTGTCTGTGAATGGTGGCGTAACAAAAATACAAAAAATGGATAGTGAATCAAAATTACTTATAGTAAGATTTAATTGTAAAAATGTGAAAAGATCCGTGAACTGTGTACGTTCACTGTGCAGGACGGCTGATATTATTTTATTACAAGAGACATGGTTATATCCACATGATCTATCCTTTCTAGAAAATATAGATCATGATTTCAGTTATACGGCCAAGTCTTCAGTGGACACTTCTGCAGGTATTTGCAAAGGCAGACCATACGGAGGTCTTGCCATACTATGGCGAAAAAGTGCATTTAGTTACGTGATTGTGGTGCAAAGTGAGAGCAATCGGATTTGTTCTGTTAAAATAGAGGTGAATAAGGGAAGTTTTATGGTTATAAATATGTACATGCCAACTGACTGCAGTGAAAACTTACCACATTTTATAGAATGTCTCAGTGATATGTATTATATAATACAAAATAGTAATATAGAATCAGTGTTTGTATTGGGGACTTCAATGCGCACCCGGGTGAGTTATTTTGTAATGAACTTCTTAGTTTTTGTACAGAACAAGATTTATTATGTGCGGATATTGATTATTTGGGCATGTCATCGCCTACGTTTACATTCATAAGTGACTCACACGGGTGTAAGCGTTGGTTAGACCACTGTATTGTTACACAATCGGCTGCAAAAACCGTTGTAAGCGTTGAGGTTATCCGCGACTCTTATTGGTCAGACCATTTTCCATTAAAATTAGAATGTAACTTATCCGTTATTAGAGTAAAAAACTGTGCTATAAAATCCAATTATAATAGTATTCATTGGGGAGTAATAAATACAGAAGAAATAAATAAATATTCTACAATGTGTAATAATAAATTAAAAATTTTTGATTTTCCTAAGGTTTTTGAATCATGTACAGACAAATGTAATAACCCAGAACATAAAGTTTTGTTGGATAAAATATATAACAAAATTGTATTTATACTATGTGATGCAGCCAGAAATAGTAAAGCCCCAAGGGGTGTTGTATAAGGGTATAAAGGGAAGGAATAAATATGTAAAAGAATCTCATAACAATGCGAGGATTAAGTTAAAAATATGTATGTGGTATGGTCAACCTAGTAGGGGGCCCATATTTGAATATATGAGACTATCGCGCAAAATATTTAAATTTAAATTAAAGTGGTGTATTAAAAATCAAGAAAAAATAAAAATGGATATATTGACCTCACTTCTTTCAAAACAATGTTTCTCTGCTTTTGGAGAGGTACTAGGAAATTAAGCAATACCGCAAGTCTTCCTGGTAGCGTGGAGGGTAAGAGTGACTATACTGAGATAGCAAATGTTTTCAAAAATTATTTTAAAGTGAGCTCACCTCTTGAAACTGTGCATAGTGTGAACGATGCGGAGTCATGTCAGCAAGAATCACCACTGAAGGTAACATGTGAGGAACTAAAATCTGTTATTGAAAGTATGAAGAAAGGTAAATCTCCTGGACATGACGGACTCAGCATCGAGCACCTTCAGAACGCTGGAATACATTTACCAGGAGTTTTGACCATAATGATTTCTTATATTTACGCGAACACTACACATTGAAATAATACTAGTTTTAACGGAATTTATCGCGTATATTTAACTTTTTAAATACCCGACGTTTCGAACGCTTTACAGCACTCATGGTCACGGGGGGGACTGAGATGTTCAACGTCCATATGTCACAGTTAACCGTGGTTACCATAGATTAAAATTTAACTTTTGTTTTGTTCTCCCATAAATCCAAGATTCTACAAGCGGTACGTAGACGACACTTTCACAGTTCTACCTTTAGATAAAGTAACTGCATTTTTAGACCATCTTAACTCTATAAATTCTAAAATTCAGTTCACAATGGAGTTAAAGGCAAACAATTCCTTAGCTTTTCTAGATGTGTTAGTGATTCGGAATCCTGATAACACCTTAAACCATACTGTTTATAGAAAAAAGACCCATACAGATATATATTTAAACGGTGATTCTCACCACCATCCTTCACAGTTAGCTACCGTGGATAAATCTTTGTTTCAGAGAGCGCGAGGGATCTGTGACAGTAAACACCTGGCTGCAGAGCTCCACCATGTCAAGCAAGTTTTGCATGACAACAAGCTTCGAGTCCCACGCCTAGGTCACAGTGAACGAGTGAAGCCGGCCACAGTCTAGCGTGTACCTGCTGTACTGCCATATGTTAGAGGCGTCACTGACAAGATTGGCTACATCTTGAAGCGCGCTTCCATCAAAACATACTTCAAGCCGCTGAAGAAGATTGGTCTGATATAATAACTGGTGAAGGATTGGGTGCATTTTTTACCATCAGTAAAGTGTAATGTCCCTCTGCAAGATGCAGGAGTGTACAAGCTTGATTGTGAATGTGGTCTCTCCTACATAGGACAAACTAAAAGATCAATAAAAACCCGCGTTAAAGAACTTATAACTGATGTGAAGAATCGACACTCCGGGAAGTCTGCAGTCTGTGAACACGTACAGGATCGCCCCCGTCACTACATCAGTTTTGATAGACCGTAAATCCTAGCTAAAGAACACCGATTCCTTCCAAGGATGATTCGTAAGGCTATTGAAATCAAAAAACATCCTAATTTCAATAGAGAAGATGGCTGGGTGCTACCATCTACTTGGGATCCTATAATAAATAAAATTAAATCCCAACCCAAGCATACAACTGTAAGACTTCAAGATACCATAAGTTCATACTGCATAGATCTGAACAAAAGTTAAATTTTAATCTATGGTAACCGCGGTTAACTATGACATATGGACGTTGAACATCTCTGTCCCGCCCGTGACCATGAGTGCTGTAAAGCGTTCGAAACGTCGGGTATTTAAAAAGTTAAATATACGCGATAAATTCCGTAAAAACTAGTATTATTTCAGTTTTGACCATATTCTTTAATCTATGTATAGGACATTCTTACTTACCACAAGAGCTTCTGGATACTATAGTCTTACCTATTGTTAAAAACAGGACTGGAGACATAGCAGATAAGTGTAATTACAGACCTATTTCACTGGCGACTGTGACAGCAAAAGTATTTGACAGTGTGCTAGACTCGCGCCTCAGTGAATACATAAAATTACATGATTCACAGTGCCTATAAGAATGTTTCAATTTATTTGTTAACCGATTGCGAATAGCTTCTAAAAAGCAAATTATCGAGCAATAATATTCTAATAAGAAAATGCTTAGTTGAATATTAAAGAAATATCGAATTAATGATATGAAGTTCTTGGGTTCGACTCCCAGGCCGGAATAGTTTATCGTTTTCTTAGTAATATCTTTTAATAAATTCATATAGGGAATTTTTAAGATATAAATTATGTTACCGGATTTGTTCCCCGGTTGAAATCATCTTAATTTGAAGAAATATTAAAGTAAAGTTAGAGACCGGATTTGTTCCCCGGTCGAAATAATCGCTGTGCATAAGTAGCATTAATGGAAATTAATTGCATAAGTATTGTCTTATGTGAGTTTGATATGTTTTGTATGAAAACAAATGCCTATTTTCAATGTATCGATTCATGAAATATTTTCACTTATGTTATCTGATAAGAAACATGATAACTGATAAGAATCTGATTAGAAATAGTTTCCTACAGTTTGAGAATTGTGTAGAAGCAGTTATTCACCTAGTATTGTTGATATTAGTGTATACTAAACTTTCCATTTTTACTGATAGTCGATAGCCGTGCAAAAGTTAGTTGTTCAAATAGTGTGAGCTCAGACGCACGCTAGCCACGTACTTAGGAGGCCAAATATGTGAAATTTAAATATTCGCAATTTCAGCGATTTATGTATGTAATGACTTGTAAAACATTTTAGATTGATTGTACGTGTAAAAAAGGTGAATTCTGTGTTATTTTTATGTGAAAATTCCAGTGAATAAGTGAAATAATGATAGTTTTGTATAACAAATTTAAAAGTGTTTTAATAGTGAAATGTATAGAGAAAATGTAAATTAAACTATTGTATTAGTTAAGATATGTATAATTTCATGTGGGAAACATTGTTTTAACTTTCTATGTTAAATATTTAAGAAATTTCAACTTGTTCAATATGAGTAAAATAGGCATATTTTGTTAAATAAATAAAAGGTATTTTGTGATATGAAAATGTAACGTATATCGCAGTAAAGATATTTTTTTGTGCTATCTTATAAGTAAATTGTATAAATGTATGTCTTATACAAAATAAATTATTGAGAAAACCGTGAGAGAGTGATAGTACAAATTGATGTAATTGAGTTGCGCAGGCACGCAAATGGCGCGGCTCATTTTCGCGTATAGCTCAGGGGTAGCTCAGTAAACGAGTTTTCTTGCAATTCGTTCGGGGAAGTTTCGGGAAAGTTCGGAGAAACTTCGGAAAAAGTGCAAGACCAGCAGTCAATTAGAAGAAGAAAGAAAAAGTGTAGGGAAGTGATAGGGAAAAGTGATTACTCTCTCACGGAACGGTTTGAAGATAATTGCTGTTTTATTCCCAAGAAATTCATCCCTCAAAATTATACAGTCCCCATCGAAGAATTAAGGCGTTGGGACCGGGACGACTTCGGAAGACCCGTAATCCCCGCCTGAACCTATTTTCTGAAAAAGAAGAGGTTATCGCCCTTGTGTGTTACTCCGTTGCGGAGATCACATACGTTGTTCCCGAACCCAACGTAGGCGTGATAGGAGGCCGGATCGAGAGAAGCCTCGATTCCTCCCTTCTGTTTCTTAGTTGAACGTTTAAGCCCTGACTGGATTCCTTTTCACACACTTTGGTTTTCGTGCGGGACCATCCACTGAGAGTGCTATTTTTGCATTGAAGCACTCTGTCAAATATTACACTGACAGGAAAACACCCATATGTGCTTGTTTCGTGGAGCTTTCAAAAGCCTTTGACCTGGTTTTCTACAGTGTTCTGTGGGGAAAGCTTCGAGAGGCGGGAGTTCCTGCTTCATTAGTATCTATGTTATCTATGTGGTATGATAAGCAAGGAAATTTTGTTAGGTGGTCCAATGCATTGTCTGACCCGTATAAACTTGAGTGCGGTGTGAGGCAGGGGGGTCTTACCTCTCCGAGGCTTTTTAATATCTACATAAATAAGCTGATTGACGAGCTTAGCAGCACACATGTTGGTTGTCATATAGATGGAGTATGTCTAAATAACTTGAGCTATGCAGACGACATGGTGCTGTTGAGCCCGTCAATCTGTGGAATACGAAAGTTGCTTTCCATTTGTGAGAATTATGCTGAGCAGCATGGATTAAAATATAATGCTAAAAAAAGTGAACTGTTAGTTTTCAGAGGTGGAAATAAAAGTCCAATATGTGTTCCTCCAGTAAAGCTTAATGGTTCACTGTTACAGAGAGTAACTCATTCTAAATACCTGAGTCACATTATCACAGAGGATTTAAAGGATGATCTAGATATCGAAAGGGAACGCAGGGTACTAGCTGTGAGAGGTATTATGGTGGCTCGAAGGTTTGCTGCTTGCTCTGTACCAGTTAAAATTACACAGTTCAAGGCTTACTGCCAATCATTTTATACCAGCAGCCTTTGGGCCAATCATACCCAAAAGGCAAGCAATACCCTGCGTATTCAATATAACAATGCCTTCAGGTTATTGTTGGGGCTTTCACCTTATTGTAGTGCATCAGGCATGTTCGCCGATGCGCATACTGATGACTACTTTGCGATCATGCGTAAAAAGGTGAAGTCATTAATGCGCAGAGTGAGATGGAGCTCGAATAGTATCCTGAGGGTCTTTGCGGAGAGGCTCGATGACCCGATACTAGGTAGGTTTGTCAAGCTACATATACTTTTTTTTACATGGGGAAATGCTTACACATACCCGTCTCGCGGGGGCAAGGACGGGTTATGTCGGACTCGCACCGACTAAAACCCCATGGTGTTCCACCTTCGTCGCATATTGGCAGGGCCACGGGAACGCTTTCACACAGTTCCGCGGCCCTACCAGCGCCTGCCGCCCCATGGCAGCACCTCCTCGAGAGAGGAATATTCCTCCCCGTTCTCCATCTCAGGTAAGGCGCACCAGAACACATGGCGCGCCTTCCTCCACGGCCTCCAATTACATCTGCGCATCAGACGCCCCCGCGTCCGATGCACGAAGGCCATGGGGCCAGGAAAAACCAGCACTTAGAAGTACTAGCCTTCCCGACCCCAGCGGTGGATCTGGTCTATGGCTCCGCCGCCAACCAAGTTTCGGCTGCGGAGGGTAGGGAGAGCGGCGCCTCGCAATACCGACAATCCTCTCCCCCCGCAGCCCCATCACCACCGCATCAACGGTGCGGCCCCGTTTGAGTCGCGGATGATAGGGCGAGTGGCGCATCGCCATACCAACACTCCTCTTCCTACGCGACTCCACCTCGGCTGCAGCGGTAGAGGGTGCAGACTCCCCTCTCGGCACAGTCCACCAGCACACATCCGAAGTGGGCTCCCCAAGCCCACTCAGAGTGGCCACCTCAGGCCGGCCCTTCACCTCGGGCCAGCCACGTGGGTTCCTCTTTGTTCACCGCGGGAGACCAAGCCATGGCTACTAAGCCCCCCCGCCACGACAAGGCGGGAACCCGTTCGGGGGGGAAGCTACATATACTAAAGTGAGCTTGATAAATCTATAAAATTTGTATGCATTGTGTGAATTTTTACTTTGTTTTTACTTCTATTGTGTTTTTATTTTTTTTTTGTGTACTAACATTAGTTCTTAAGTTTTATTTGTGTTACTAACATGTTATGGGCCTACGATGCCTGAAAAATAAAACATTTTTATTTTATTTATTTTTTTGACTGTAAGTTGTAGCGTTGACAGTTAATTACAAATAGGTACATGTACATCAATGTTTACAAAGGTGCAACACCAATCACAACGAATCTCACTAGGAGCAAATTCACAGAAGCATCGTATATCACAACAGGCCTTTTTATGTGTGACGTATATTTTTTTTTTTTTTTTTTTTTTTTTTTTTTTTTTTTTATAGAATAGGCTGACAAACGAGCACACAGTCCACCTGATGGTAAGTGGTTGCTGCGGCCCATAGACATCTACATCTATCTTCCATTACAAATCAAAATGCAGATGCGTTGTCACCCGTGAGGACTGAGATGGAATGCCTCATTTCCAGTAAAAAGGGTCTCCGGTTCTCTACACTCACCATACGAAATACAGCAGCATTAAGCTACTATTTCACGCTGGTATTCTGTGAGAGCGTGGTCCTTCCCCGGTCGAGCCGACCCATTCGTGCTACAACTATACTACTAATATAACTGCAGCATGGCTCTACCACGTAAAAATATTTACGAAATGGTCTTAAAGAGTGCGGTGCAGACAACAGTAATATATTATGAATATTATATACGATGTGCAGGAAACATTCGCTCCTCGATGGAAGTGGTCGGTCCGTGTCTGCCCGTTTGAAATAAAATTATTAAATTTTACTTTTAAGTCTATGGAAAAAATATGGTCGAAGCAATTATTATTGTTATGCAAGCATCTTCTTGTATTATGTATGTGTATTCACATCCACAACAACAGCGTATTAAATGAAAAGTAACCAATATTAAGATATTTCTAAGAAAACTTTTAATATGCTGTTTCTGGTTGTTAGTTCAGAACTTAATTTATTAAGGTTTCCGACACAGTAACACTTATAGCATCAGTCCAATTCCACCCATCGATAATCAAGAAACGTTTCAAACGTTTTAGTTTACGCGAAGTGCACGTTTAAAAGTTGTTATTAAAAACTATGCGCGCGACAACGCAAGACGATTAAAATGAAACAACTTTTAGTCGTTTGTATGTAGTTAAATCAGTATTTTGGTTCATATATGATTTTTCCGTTCACTTTTGGCTGCTGTACGACTCGTAAGAGAACACAAAACGTTTTACAATTACAGAAATTGGACACTAGTAAGTTTGATTTCCGTTTTTCAGACATAAGTGTGACGTAGTTATTTTTTATCACTTAATCACTCGCACCACAAAAATTAACTCCAACTTTAAAAAAGAAAAAGAAAATTAGATATAGATTTGTTACATATGTATTTAAGAAAGTAAGAAAAATCAACTTGCGAATACAGGATAACAATATTAATAAATAACACTATTGCAAACATTCCCAAAAGATCAACTGATTTAACAAAGTTTTATTTTAATAAGTACATTCATCATATGTTGTAACGGTCATACCAGTCCTGTATGTCACATTTAGAGCTTATAATTCTTATATTTATGTCTTTATAACTTGCGAAAATTTGATATCTTCTGCATAATATCAATTATATTAGGACGTGGACCTTCAAGAAGAGTCTTTCTCTTAAGACTATTTGGTCCGCAGTAGTAACGATATTTCTCAAAATGTTTTTGGAAGTTTCGGATTCTATGATATTTCCGCAAGATGTTTTTGGAATTTTATTCTTGATAATGTGATTAATGTTATTCTAATGAACTTGTGACAAAAGCATTGATTTCAACTTCGATGTATAGGAAAATATTACCGTTGGTCATCACTCTGTACGGCGTCTGAATATGTCAAAATGGAAAATTATTACAGGTATTTTAATTCTACACTCCTCAAAATAGGAATAACCCAGCAACATGTGAGTATAAAAAACAAGTCTTCTAGAGCCGCAAGTACTAAGAAACATTGAACTAATAAAATGGATTTTTATCTAAGCAAATACTATGTCCAGTACGCCAAAGTCGTCTATGGTTGACCGCTAGTGTCAAACGCGGGAGGCATAGATTTCTTGAAAACTATCCAAAATTCAGCTCAATGGTGTTTTTTTTCTATAATTATTGATATTTGAATAAAATTAAAGGTTAGAAACATAAAACTATAATTAGCTACATGAATAAAAAAATGTTATCAGATCATCTTCACATAATAAATCTATATCTCAACTCTAGCGCATCTTTAGCGCGTCATCGAAAATCAGTTCACTGGGCACCGTGATCAAGGATAGACGACACCTTGATGATGTCATAAGTGATTACCGAGAAAAGTAGAGCAATGCAACATGAACGATTCCTCAGAACTCCTTCGGATTTTGGAAAGCGTCAATGATGATGAATTTTGTTTTTGATTGATGAATTGAATTTTTGATTGATTGGTGAACAATTATGTTTATTTATTCCACGACCAAGATTTTAATATTATAAGGCTGATTTTCCTAGTGCGAATAATTATATACAATTGTTGATTAATGAATAATTATGTACCATTTTTAATAATAATACAAAATTACAATAAATGTTTTTTTTTACTTAAGGTGTGAAGAGCAATTTTTCATTTTGTGTTGTGCCATTTTCAATCATCATCTAAATCATCTAGCAGCATAAGCATCATATCAAATCCCCATTGTTATAAGAGTGTAAGACTTTTCTTCTGTGCTTCACTTGGCCTACGCCTTCCCCGACACATAATATATTATGAATTGATATATAATATCTATATAAAAAGAGTGGATGACAGCACAAGATTAAATAAAACATACAGTTCATAAAGAGTCATTTATAGCATAAAAAACCAACAAAAACAAGTTATTTTACGTTATCGATATATCAACTCTTGGCAACACTATTTTGTTTTGGCGCTTTGGCATACAGGAAACGGTAATGCGTTTTTGGCGTGGCGCTCAAAAGGTTAAAGCTCAACAAAACGATACTGCACAATTTAACTGTTCTTAAAAATACATTTCAAATAGCATTTAAATAAATAAAGGATAATATATTTTAAAAAGTGTGCAGAACTTAAAGCGCCGCAAAGATTGTTTTTTTAACGATATTATTAATCGAATAAAAATCGATATCTTTTCATCGATTTTATGTCAGTTAAGTGGCAACATCGAGTCTGAGAGCTAGGCCCTGTCAAAGAATGAAATCACAATTCAGTTCACAACTATATCTATACCTATATAAATAGTCACATGTAGAATTCATTTGCGTGTTATTTTGTTTGTTTTTATTTTTGTGAATTTGTTATCGAAGTAACAAACAAGCTTTATATAAATATATAAATGGACTCTGACATTTTTTTCCCATCATATAGCGAAAACACGAAGGCATTTGTTGGAAATTCCAGAACTGCGAAATTTATACAAGAATAGGTTCGACCACAGCAGGTAAATAGTTACAATCATGTGTCATGTCTTCCTTTTCGTCATTCTACAATTGCAGCAATGCTTATTAACTGAGTTGTCTTATAATTATATCAATTGATATAATAATTATGGCTTCTTTATTAGGTACAAGTTTCGAGTGATAGTGTAGCCACGCCACGCATGTTAGACTGCAGCCTGGAATCAAATACGACATCCAACTAGCGAACAGGAAAATTCACCAATTAATAGTCATGGACATGTATGTATCAGCTGTGGCAAGTCACGTTTGAGAATAAGATCACACACATTGTTTGGGTCTGATTCTGCACGTGAGGAGCTCATAAGGAATGAAATTGCCCATCAAATTGCACCACGTGAGGTACGTGTTCAACAGTTTTTAATTTATTAAGTGTGTGTGCTCATATCTGATAGTGATACATGTTTTTACTCTGATTACATCCACACAAACTATATCTGACAAACATACAAGCTTATTTATAACATGACTATAGGATTAGCTTGTCACCACCAGATAGACTGCTACCGTTTTTACCAACTACCAAGTAATGAGACAATTGATTTTTCATTGTTTTTGGACTACTGGTAGTTTTTAAGTGCTTAATTACTAAATAATATAGGCCATTAAGTCTGTTTTTGTGCAGTAACAATTAACTTGATAAATATTTTATATGTATTTGAGTTTAAAGGAAACAAATCTATTTTATTTTTATTTAGTTCACTTTTTCACTTTTGTATTTAATATTCTTTCAGTTGCAATCGTCATCTCGTATGTGTTATAATTGTTGGCGAAGGTTTGATAGAGCAGCATCACGTTCAACTGCAGAACGAGAACCATCTAAATCATCTAGTTCATCCTCGTTGCAATCTGAAGTCGGTAATGTATTGCACCCAGATTCAAACATTCTAATTTCAATAGAGAATAAAGCTGGGTACTCCCACCTGCTTGGGACACTGTAATTAATAAAATTAAAACTAAACCCAAGCATACCACGCAAGACTTCAAGACAGTAAGTTCATTCTGCGTAGATCGGACCATAAATAGTTATTAAAAAGCTGAAGTTACTCCAAGTTAACACTGATTTCGGTACACCAGTCACCTCAATCCCCCATGACCATGTGTGCTGAAAAGCACCCGAAACGTCGAGAATTAAAAATCAAAGAAATTAAACGCTATAACATCGGTAAAATTAGTTGTTAAAAAACGGTATTTGTGAAAATAAAAACTTTTATATCTTAAAATTTCCGACTTTTTTTAAACCAATTTCTTAACCATTTCATTATTTTAATTGTATATTATCATATCTATATGCTTTTATATGTGGGCACCCATGGCCGAAATATCTATGAAGAGTGGGCAATGCCCTTTGTGTCAATAAACGAGAGTAATGAACTCTCTTTTACCTTATTTCCGTAAAGTGCGTTAGTATGGATAACAACTTTTTTGCTATGGAGTGTACTGACAATCTGAAGACTTAATTACCTTCCTGCTATTGACAACTTTGACCGGTCATGTTCGATCCATACAGAATCTGCTGAATGGGATCCTTTCAGCTTCCTTGAAGTGATTCAATTAAAATCGTTACTTGAACGGCGAACTACAGGTCCCCCCGCTCTGTTAGTTAACATTGATAACTTTTTATTCATGAATTTTTACTATCGGGTACAGTTCAGAATTCTAGAAAATAATAAACCTGTTACATTGATGATTGAAAAAAGTCGGATTTAAGTTTGTTTCTGATATTGTTAATAAGACAAGGGAGTGAGCTAAGGCTTTCACTATACGAAACTATATAGGCACCAGAGCCAAACTGCCAAGAAAGGCCACTCCACTGAACTTAATTTTTAGTCAATTAAGTAATTTTCACAACCATAGGCTGACTTAATATTTCAAGCAGGACTTAAATAATCCTCGAGATCGTTATCAAAATGTATACATTTAGATTTTTAGTTTATTCAATATATTTTTATAATACAGCTTAAATATTATTTACCTACAATTTCACGATACATAATATTTCCATTGAATAATAAACGCTACCGTTTATTAACCGATATAACGATTAACTAACGTAACACAATAGCTCCTTGTCGTATTCCGCTTGGAAACCTTTGCTGTTTTAAAATTCAAATGGAGTATCATTACAATTACCCTACAAAATCTACAAAAACTTTAATAATAGAAAACTAAGTTCTAGCCTTTTTTCAATAAAACAAAGGATCTATTAAACCCTGAAACTCAACATTTTTGATAGAGAAATTTCAACTTATGTCGATTTAAATTTAAAAACCATTAGCGTTTTTTTATGAAATACACTATAGCTTTTACAACATTATGCAGAATCGGGTGCCTTTTTTCGCTGAAACCTAATGTTACCCTCTAAAATTTGTGCATAGTTTTTCGTTTTCTATTTTCGTTTTAATTTCTTTGCAGATATTCTTGTATTCGTTTTGTTTTTTTTTTAAGTTCTTGTACATTATGTTGTGTGTTACGACTAAATAAATCAATTATTATTTTATTAAAAAGTTACGAGGAAGCAACATATTTTAAAGCACATAAATTTAAGATTATAGTTTTAGCGAAGAATATATACACTACGCGAAAAGAAACGACACTTAAGCATGTGTGCACGTAAAATCGCTTGCGGCTATGTGTGGGTGTCTGGATGTGTGCGGGGGCCTTGAGAGGCGCGCGGGGCGTGGAACGGGCAGTCGCCGACTGCCCTGGCCGAGGGCTAGTAGTAATACCGATATTTGTCAGTATTAGTTAATATGAATATATTCGTCAAGTGATATTATAATATTTCAATTAATATATGAATATACGAATATTACTGTATAATATAATATTACGGTATTAAGTTTATGTTATCAAGTAACATTATTAGTTTTTATAGCCGGTTTATATGCTTTGATAAATATTAATGTTGTTATTTAATAAATGATATTATAGTATATGTATCAGTATTACTGAAAGTGATTAGAATTAAAATAAATTCCACTGCACAAAACAAGGGCCCGTGTTGGGCAACTCATTTTAATGAAAGTCGATATGATCTTAACAAGAATTATGAGGAAATACCATGACAATAAAACTAATATGTCGCCAATCGCAAATACCACTAGGGAGACAAGAAATTTTAGATATCTATAAAGAGTTTTTGTATTTGTTCATTGTTGTATTTATGGATTATTTCATTAGAAATAAAAATGACTTATCTCCTCAACACATAGGGAACAATTTGTTGGCCGTCATGTCCCAGGAATTTTATACCTTTGGATTTTCTAAAAAAATATACATGCTACGAATTTTTGCAATTATTAGAAATAATAATGAAAATTAAAAAATTAATCGAAAAATTCAAAAATACATAAGAGTAAATTATTTTTAAAGGATAGTAGGTAATACTGATTATTGCGTACTCAAATACTAAGTGTTGGTTAATTATTTAAGATTACCATTAACTGTTGTGCATATTTGGTTTTGTCGGAAGTTTTAATATTCCTCATTTAATAAAAGTTGATTTTAAATTAAACGTATCTTTCACTATCTAAATACATTAGTTTACATAATATAAAACATATACCTACCATGTATCTTCTTCGGTAAAAGTCTATAATATTCCATTTCGGTTCGATATCAACCCTAGCGTTACACGCTTCGACTCAAGGTCGCCGGCGCTTAAGCTCTCACGTACAGAGAGTGTCACCGCTGTGGTTTTAGTAAGTACCATTTCTAGAGATTACAAACATGAGACAACAATGAGAAACATTTTCTGAAAAGCAGTTTGGCCAAGTTACACAATATCAAACCTCTAACCGCACTGTACATGTTCACACTTACAAAGCTAATTAAAACAAGAGCACCCGCAAATAAGGTCTATGGAATTGGTGAAATTATACAACAAAGTATATAATCAGACGTTACTTAGCAGGAAAACATACTAGGATCATAAAGATATAATTTTATATATTATATAACAGATTAGCTAAGATCCGCGTGAAAAATTAAATGGTGTATTTTATTATTGATACCTTTGTAGACAAACTGAATAAACTCGTTAGTTTTATTTTAACTTTTTGAATCATATTTCTAACAAAATCCTTTTGCTGTTCCATGCAATTGAAGTTCGATTTAAAACAAACTTTTTTTTATAGCTTTGAATATAGAAATGAAATATAAAATCTGTTATTTTATAAACCTTTTCAACTGTGTAAATGTTGTAAACCCCTTTAATAATTAAAAAAAAGCATGTGTGCATATTTTACTACTATCGACATTTATGAGGAATTCCATATTAGTCCTCATAGGTAACAACACGTATGTAGCTGTCTTTGTTAGAATTTGGCTGCATACGTCTGTGAAGTACAGCAGCTACTTGCTACCAATTGGACTGTAAGTACGTTTGTTCCTTCAGATCTAAAAAAAGTCTACTTCTGGACATGAGTCTCACCCATTAGGGCCCTAAGGTGAAGTGGGTGCCAAAACAGTTTTTTCACGCTTTATAGGTGCGCAGAAAATCAATTTATTGTATTAAAAACTACGCATTCACATTTTTTAAATCATTATGAAAGCTAAAGATTTTTATTAGTAAATTATGGTAGCTAAAACACGACTGACACATTTTGGCTACATAGAAAAAGAAGGCAAATTTTCTTCAAAATTTACAATTTTAGACACGTCCTCATAAAACATCGTCGTCCTCATAAAACGTCCTGACTAAACAGTCCCGCCAGTCGTCCGCAGGGCATCGTAGTAACCGTGTAAAATTTTATCACGCCCACTGTCGTTGCATAAAAGTAACAAAATATTAAAAGGTTTTGATTACCAAGGTATGCCATTAAGAGGTATTGAAAAATTAAGCATCCACGCCGGTTTGGATGCCTTCCTCAGTCCTAGTATCCACTAAAACAGTGAGCTAGTAGCAAAAATAAACATGTAAATATAGGTACTAAGTATGTTTATAACACAAACTGATAAGTAAAAATTTGCTATAGGTATGAGTAATGTGACCATTTATTTTTTCTCAGAGCGGGACGCCTTTAAAATTATTGTAGTATTAACACTTTTGACTGCCTATTTGGTCCAATGATCGTAAACGCTATTGCATATGTGGTCCCGGGCTTAAAACCCGAGTCGGGCCAAGAATCACTTATTGGGTTTTTCTGTCACAAAATTCTCAGTAGCAGCCAGAAATATTGATTTCGAACTTATTGATGGTATTATGGACGTATGTTTACATTAGGTATGAGGGAACTCGTATGTAACAGATATACCTTGACGAAGTGACGGCTCCGTTGAGCACTGGCTTGGCAATGAGTAGCTGCCCTGGGGACTGCGGGTTTGAATCCCGCACGGAACAAGTATTTGTATGGCCTGCAAGTAATTGTTTCGGGTCTGGATATTAGTCCTCGTGCAATTTATAAAAATACTGGTAGAAAACACTTGAGTGTGCCTAGGCTGCGTAGTTTATTTTTACGTAGAAAAGTATTGCATCATTATTTTATTTGTACACTCTCGGTTTGTATATAGTTTATTTTCATGTTGAAAAGTAAGTATACGTCGACTCGAAAGCATCTATAGGCATAGGTACAAGTCGTATCGTGTTGTGCCTGTCTATAATATCGGTATTGCCACACGAGAAGTTTCTTTTGGTGCACCCAATTATTACCCGAAACTATTTTAGTAATAAACGCTGGTTATATTTAAAAAGGGTAATAAATAATAATGGTGATCGCTACCAAGCTACTTCTAAATTGTTTTGTATTGTTAATTGTAAACATGATTGTAAGCTATTATTTAAAAAAAAATAGTCCGCTGGGTTTCTTGCTGGTTCTTCCCAGGACAGAGGTTTTTTTTGCGAACCAGTGGTAAATGAAAAAAATTTCTTTCAATAAGTATTGTTTTTAATCTACATTGAATAAAAAAGTGTCTGTTTCTGTCTGTTTCTGTATCAATTAATTACAATATATTTATATAATACGTAGATGTATTCAACTATTAATGGGAACTATGAAATAATCCTACACTTTTGAAAGTGCAACCTGCAGCTTGTCGCTAGACTTGGGTAAAAATATCGATAATCGAAATATCGATATAATATATGTATTCAATATTTATCGTGGAGTATCGAATACGTAATAATTTCGATATATTTTGAAATGTTGTATCAATCGACAAAATATTAAGCAACAAAAGAAGCTACAAAACATTCATGTGTCATCATCAAGTCGTCCAGTAATACCCTTTTGAGCCTTATCATACTACATTATGCAAAACACGACGATATATCGATATTCATCACGTAAATATATTGATACTGTTTGAAAATATCGATACGATATATATCGATATAGTTTTTCACTTGCTAATCCCTACTCGCCGCTATTGCATTAGTAGATAATCGGAATATTGTTAGCAGCTAGTCAGACACGCAACAACAGAAACAGACGTGGGCGCGCCATCGCCCGCCCGCGTCTGTTTCACCCCCTTAATACCTACGTGACCACGATACAATTTCGTCTTAGTCGCAACGCTTGCAACATTGACGCTTTTCTTCGTTGTCGAGTATTTTACGCCTGTTGTAACCGAGACGATTACTTCACTATCTATCGGAATCCATGAGACGATTTGAGCATTTATCATTGTCACGTCTCAAATCAACTACGGTACGGTATTTGTTGCATTTTTAAGTTACCCTTACTAAAATAAAAAATGACTTAGCGCTCAGCCACCGCAGAGTCTATTTCACCTGAAGATGTATCGCTTTAAGGCGAAATAAGTGCCATATCATCGACGGTGGTATTATTAGCAATGACGGGGTTGTGTAAACAATGAAAGGAGGGTGTTAGGTGCCAGTTTATTAATTTTTAACATTTTTAAAAATATATTGTACTTCAGCGATTCAAAAAATAAATTTAAGGAAATTTATGTGTCAAGTCACGACAAGTTATATATCTTATGATATGGCGGGACGCGAAATTGGAAGCCTTATTGTATGGAGCTGCATTTGAATATTCAACGTACACAATAATCCTATACTATTAAACGAGCAATTCTTGTATATATGTATATATATATATAATCGGGATCTCGGAAACGGCTCCAACGATTTTCATAAAATTTAGTGTCCAGGGAGTTTCGGGGATAATAAATCGATCTAGCTAAGATTTATTTTTAGAAAATGTCTTTTTGTCCGTGTTTTTAGGCAATGAAAAACTGCTATAATATCGTTAGAATAAGAAGGTAAATTTTGACGGCTTATTAATGATTACAAATAGCTTAATGGTATATTGGGCGGTCGCAAAATCGTAATACCATGGTTCGAGCCCAGACCGACCGACCGACTTTTTTATTTTTTTTTCAAGTTTCTTTCTTTTTTGAGAAAATATATTTTTTTCGAGCCCTTTTTTTAGTATTTTTTAAAAACACGAAAATTTAAATAAAAATAATTGCACTCATGATTTTTTATTCAAATAACCAGTTCAGTTTTTTCTGTTATGTCGCTAAGATCAAAAAATATTATTTATAATTCATCAGTATGTAATTTGTATCTAAATATAATTTCCAAAACACACGAATTAAAAAAATCGAGCGAAAAATACCGAGCAAAGCTCGGTCAACCGGGTACTTATGCACTAATGAAACTTATACATATTATATATGTGAAATACATAATGTAAAATTTGATCTACTTTTGAGGTTAATGGAATTATTTATAGACATACCATATGCCAAGATTTGTCCTGTCTGTTGTTTATTTCGTAGTTTTTAACGCATCTGAATTTTTTAAAGATGTTTATAGGCCACGGTACCATTTAACATCAGATGGGTTTTGTGCTTATTCGTAACTTTTCTTTATACCGTAGTACCTTTAATAATTCCGGTTAAGTTCCAAAACATAAAATTATTTGTAATTAATATTCAGACATTTATTGAATTTGTCACATAAACGGCTGCAGAACTGTTAAAATAACCAAATGAAAATTTTCGCACAATTATGAGTTACCCGCAGTCAGCATTTACAAAATGTACCAGTATAATGTACCAGTGTGATTTCTTATATTTACGCGGACAGTACATATTTAAATAAACTATTTTTAGTTAGTTAACCAAGGTTACCTCCAGCTAAAAATTATTAATGTATATTCCGATTTTATTAGTATAAACTTACAGTATCTTGAAGTCTTGCAGTTGTATGCTTGGGTTGGGATTCAATTTTATTAATTATTGAATCTCAAGCAGACGGTGGCAGCAAGCCATCTTCTTTATTGACATTCAAATGTTTCAGTCGTTATGAGTTTTTTCGCGCACTTGCTTCAGTTTCTATAACTGTTTGCGAGTTTTGGCACGTAGTTTGCGGCTTGAATGTGGTATTATGCATGGTATGTGTGGCAATTTTAAGTAAAACAGGGTTAGAATAAGACTTATTTTTATAATTTATTTAAATAATGATTTCTTAAATTTACGGGAACAATACGCGTCGAATAAAACTATTTATACCGTTACAAGATGCAGGAGTGGACAAACAAAAAGAACTATTAAAACTAGCGTAAAATAAGCCATAGCTGACGTGAAGCACCAACGCTCAGACTTCCCGTCTGCAGTCTATGAACATGTTCATGGAGTATAAAAACACCGACTTCTACCAAGGATGATACGCGAGGCTATTGAAATTTGAGAACATCGTAATTTAAACAGAGAGGATAAATGGAAATTATCATCTGCTTGGGATCGTATTATTAACAAAATTAAATTAAAACCCAAGATTACCCTTGCAAGACTTAAAGATACTGTATGCTCATTGTGAGTAGATAAGACCAAAAATTAAAATTAAAAAAGTGAAGGTAGCCAGGCTAACTATATACATTTGGACCATCAAATATCTCAGTCTTTCCCGTGCCCATGGCTGCTGTAAAGCACCCGAAACATTAGGAAGTAAAAACAAGTTAATTAAATACGATACATTCGTATAAATAGTTTGATTCAATATGTTCAAACGCCTAACGAAAGTGAAACTATTTATGGTAGTGTTATGATTTTTTAGTATAAGAGAAGGCAAGCGAGCATGCGGCTCACATGATGGTAATTGACTACTGCCGCTCATGAGCAACTGCATCACCAGCGGAATTGCAAAAAGACTAGGTTTTCTTTTCTTGAAGGGCCCTATGTCGTATAAGTCATCATATTCATTATATATTATAGTATTCAAAAATAAATGAGAATGAAAAATCAATAAAAATGAAGTGGAGTGATTTGATTATGGTGTGGTTAAATAATTTCACTTTTGGAAATATTTAAAAAAAAGTAAATTAAGTAATATTATTACAATTTGCGCGCGATGTTCAAACCTATGTTTACTGTTCTTTTAATTGTTTACGTTTTACCCACATCCATAGTTAATATTATGTATGCTCGTAATGGATTCCTTTATTATTGTTTGTAAATTTTTAATTTCTCGTAAGCGATTTGTAATCTTTTGAGAAATAAATAATATCTTAAACCTAAACCTAATATTAAGTCAACCGAAACAACCTACTCTGAAGTTACATAAGCATTGCTACGTCGCATCACGACGGCCTCCATTGTGTTATTTTATTTCGTTAATATACGTGACAACGAGGCCTTTTTTTAGTTTTGAGTGACTATTTTAACTTCGATTGCTATTAATTTGCGTTGATGAGCGGCTCGTGTAGTTAATATCGTACAAAGGAATCTTGCTTTGTCGGTTGAACGCTAAATTTTGTGATCCGGGTGTAGATCGCGCTCGATTATAGTTTGTGTTAAGTGAAGTTGTACTTGAGTTCCGATAGCGGGAGCACCTTGTGGAGCGGTCAATGCATGTGGTTAAGCTGAACGATTACCTCGGTGACGTCAGGTTACATTACACACTTTCCTACACCACTCACACACATACCATTTACTTACCCCTGACGGTGCCTTGTGGTTGACACTACCTCTGGAGCTCGGTAAGTTAGCTTATACAGCCGTTATAATTAATTATCCATAGGCCATTGGGCCCTCCCCTCGGTTGCTCGTCGAGTTGGATTACTGATGGGCCCTAATCCTGTCGACTTTTGTCGGGGTAACTGAGGGCCGTAACACATATAATATCCCAGGGCAACTTGTCTATCTCTTCTTCCAGCTTAAGAATATTCTCTTCAGTACTCAGGGTGGGTGTGTTATATGTTGCCAGGTCGAGTCGGCTTAGGCGGCAGCTGAACCTCCACTGGAGGTTACAAGCACTCCATAGATACCTAATATTCTAAGTCTGCCTGTAAATAATAATATATTATCTTTCGATATCCTTTGGAACATTAAATAATAAAAACTCGACATTCCTATTGTTGCCTTGTATGCTATGCACTACTTTTTGAATATTTGAATGGCCATTCTTGGTTAAAAACTTAAAAATAAATATCAAGTGCCTAAATGTAGATAAGAGAAAAATGTTTTGTCAACGTAAACGCGTCAGTTCACCCGTGCGAGTGACAATCTCACTGAATTAGTACCTCGTAGAAGTAGAGGATCGCGCAGCGTAGGTATAATTTCCTGCCTAAAGCACGGATTGACACAGGCCTGCAACTACTTCCAAATAAAGTTAATAATATTTGAATACATACTTAAGTAATTCGTCTTATAATTTTCATACGGTATTTAAAACTTGTTAATTTTAGATATGTTAAGCGAAATAACTTGTAAGTAAATGAATAAAATATGTATTTCTTACCTAAAATAACATATAGTTTTCCATATTGAGTCATTACCTCTAAAGACGAAGTTGGAATGCCTCACTAGTTGGGCGGCGGGTCTTAGGGTTGCCGAGTCCGATTCCCCGGTCGAGCCTTGACCCTACTATGCGAGATGTTATACTAGATGGACTGTATACGCGGTAAGCTTCTTCTGCCTCAACAAAATGGCAGAGGTGTCACGCGGTTCCCTGACAATGTACTTGCTCTTCCGAAATCTATTGTTTGCCAAGGTTATGAAGGAATCCTGCATGAGCACATTAGGAGAAGTGAAATGGAGCGGGTTAGCTAACAAACAAATACTCAAGCTGGCATTGAGTTATAGGAAAAAGAAACACACTTACCGGGGTGTGACTTCGGTGCGGCTTGGACGCTTCTGTTTCTGTGGTGCGACTTCTGGCGGATCTCTTGGGGCCCCAGGGATGCGGTCCTGGCCGGGGGTGCGATGGAAGAGAGCGGTGCGCGACGATATCTCACACTAGGTGAGGCGGTTACTCCTGGAGCTCGACTGCTCCAGGTTGGTGTGGTTTGAAACAAGCGGTGCGCGTGGGCAAGAGCCCTCTAGGACGCGACTGTCCCAGGCGGTGTTCCAACCAGCGGCGCAAAGGCAAGAGAGCGCTCGAGCCCAGCGTGCGAGTTTATATCGGCTTCTTTCCCACTGAAGTCGGGCGCTCTTCTCATTGGTTGCGAGAATCACGCAACATTCTAGAATCTCTTCTTTTCCCTCTAACCCCACCACCCCGGTGTGTACGGAAGGGATAGGTCAAAAGAAGGACAACGCTTGGCAAGCATACCCTCGAATAAAATTAAAATACGAATGGTTTTCCGCGCAACCATCCCCTCGGCTTGAAGGGTCCCCTTCAAAAATAACTAAAACAACTAACGCTAAGATTAAACTAACCACATAACTAACGCTAAGATTAAACCTAAATTTCGACTACAATTTCTAATCTAGAAAACGAATCCAAATATTCAACGGGCAAAGGACACAAACGGATTGTATTACTTGACAGGACCTAAGGTCCGCCATTTCCGGAAATGACGGCTTAGGATGTACTCAAAAGCAGGCTATACATCTGTGCACCCGATTGCAGATTAAATTACATGCTGAAAGAATCCAATAATTCTGACGCAAGATTGATGTAATAGTGGAGATGAACGGTCCACTATTAATAGAATCCGAGTGGTTTTAAGGTGGAGAAATGAAACGACTGTTTATGTAAGTCTGATTGGAGTATGAATATGGAATGGAATAAATTTGCATCAACCTTGCCTATATTTATATGGCCGGCTGCGTTTTTGGTTTACCAATAGTAACAATTTTTATTTTACCTAGCCAATTATATTGCTTATATTATGACCAATGAAAATTAACCAAAATATACAACTATTATGTACGTTTCGTTTCCCGGCGTGAGACTCGTGTGTTGTTCTCGAAGCTACGTCGCTGGACCGGGCTATAAAAGACATGCAGATCGGTGCGCGCGCGCATTGCGCCCTCCTTTCTGCCAAGGAGGGTCGCGTTCGTATACGGCTTAGAGATCTCTAGTCAGATCGTTAAGCCAATTCCTAAAAGGCGGTGTTTAGTGGGTAAAAGTCTCCACATAACCACGCAGCTGGCTGCTTGGTATGCTATGAGCATTCACCGCCTCCCTCCCCCGCTTTCCGGAGGGTTGCCCATATTTGCTTCGGGCGCAAAATAAAAAACAAAAAAAAAGTGAGCGCGCGTAGTCGGTGAGCGGCGGCGGCGTGGAATACAGCTCCGGAACAGCAAGAAAAAACTTCTTGTTTCTTTATAAGAAGAAAGTTTCTTGTTTCTTTATAAGAACGTCATATTATCTATATGCAGTCCGCAGTATCTCAGTAGCCAGGGATAGTTAGGAAATAAATGTTTTTTATCCTCGCCTTCCGCGTTACGGTAGCAGCAGAGTATACATTATTTATTCCCGCTTAGAGTTGATTAGTCTGGCTGCTACATCACTCTCCCCATAGCGAAAGCGTACCGGAGGCTTGACAACTCGCCCGTATTTCGTAGATTTTTAAAATAGGTTTCAACTGGGTTGATGTAGATGATAGAGTTTCAAGCTTCCTCGCTGGTGGTTTTGATGATGATAAATCCTCTAAAGTATCCTCGTTAATAATATAGACAGGCTTTAGTCGGTCGATCGGAATAATCGTAGATTTCCTTCCGGGTATTTGTAGTTTAAAAGTCTTGCTATTTCTCCCTAATACTTTATACGGTCCATCGTAGGTAGGTTGAAATTGTTTTTTCACTGCGTCGTTTTTTACAAAAACTTGCTTGTATGTTTTCAAATCTTGGTGTCTGTGGGATTGCATTTCGGTGCATTTCGACGATAAGGCTTTGTTGATTGATTCTCGAAGTTGAGTTACGAAATCTTAATCCATTTCTTGTTTGTTTGACGCTGCTGAACTGAAGAAGTCACACGGCAGTGTTATGCTGCAGTCGTAGGTTAGCTGAGCGGCGCTAAGGCTAGTGTGTGCACGCGGTGTTGCTCGTAGTCTGAGTAGCACTGTAG
Source organism: Parnassius smintheus behrii (assembly GCA_036936625.1). Classification (NCBI taxonomy): domain Eukaryota; kingdom Metazoa; phylum Arthropoda; class Insecta; order Lepidoptera; family Papilionidae; genus Parnassius; species Parnassius smintheus. The sequence continues at coordinate 58,465,526 of JAUPFT010000004.1, read as the reverse complement.
GTAGCTCATCAATCCACTTTGTATGTTGAGATAAACGAGTTTTGAGTGCGGTCTTTAATGTACGATGCCATCGTTGGATTATTCCGTTTGACTGAGGATGGTATGCTGTTGTACGTGTCTTCTGTATTCCCATAGTTTGAAGAAGTTTGAGGAATAGGTTGCTTTCGAAGTTTCTTCCTTGATCCGTTGTGATGGTTTCAGGTGATCCGAAACGAGTAATCCAATTTTTTTAAATTATCTTCGCGACGATTTGGCTGAAGTATCATCGGTAGGTATTGCTTCTGGCCATCTTGTTGTTCTGTCGATCATTGTTACAAGGTAACGATGTCCTTGCGGTGAAGTAGGTAATGGTCCAACGATGTCAATGTGCAGGTGTTCGAATCTCTCCATGGGTGGAAATATAGCTAGGCTACTTGATGTATGCCTTTGTACTTTGCATTTTTGGCATTGAACGCATTGCTTCGCCCAGTTGCCAACATCCACTTGCATTGAAGGCCAAAAGAATTTTTCAGTGATGAGTTTTCTTGTTGTTCTAACACCTGGATGACTGATGTTGTGCAGTGCATTGAAGACTTCGCAACAACATTCTTCTGGTAGGTATGGTCGCATGGTTGTCGTTGAGGCTTCACAGTATATAGGTAGATGCGTCATTGGCATTTTAACTTGCTTGATGGACAAGTTACCTTGCTTCGATAGATGTTTTATGTTGTCACTATCTCTGTCTTGTGCTGCGGCGATCTTATGATAGTCGATTGATGTAGAGCACGTTACACTGTCGATTGGTACGCGACTGAGTGCGTCGGCGACTATGTTGTCTGTTCCACTGATGTGACGTCTGTCGGTCGTGAATTCACTTATGAAAATAAGTTGTCTTGCTCTTCGTGGTGTTTCCGATAGTGATGGTTTCTTCGGAAGTACATATGTTAATTGCTTGTGGTCGGTAAAAACGATAAGGTTTCGACCCTAGAACGTTTTCCTGAAGTGCTTGATAGCCATGTAAATAGCGAGTAGCACTGGGTCGAATGTACTGTAGTTACGTGAGTATCGGAGAACTTCTTAGAAAAATAGCCAAGTGGTTGCCATTTCCCATTGTTGTATTGTTGGAGAACGGCTCCTGCTGAGAGATCGGATGCGTCGCTGAAGATAGCAAGGGTTGCTTCGTGTGATGGGTGAGCGAGTAAAGCTGCATTTTGGATCGCAACTTTACAAGCTTCAAATGCCTTCGTGGCTTCATCGTTCCATTCGATTGACGTTTTATCTTTTTTCTTCGTATTGTGAAGGTAGGCGTGAACTGGTGCTTGGATTCCAGCGGCTTTAGGTATGTGTTCTCTGTAAAAATTTATCATCCCAAGAAAACGCCTTAGCTCTTCGATAGTTTTAGATTTTGCATAATCGATGATTGCTCTGACTTTTTCGGCAGGCGGTTTGATTCCTTTCTTGCTGACGGTGAAACAAAGAAATTGAACTTCTTGCTGTCCAAATATGCATTTCGAAGGGTTGATTGTGATTCCGTTGTCTTCTAATCGCTGTAGCATGGTGCGTAGATGGGTTTCATGCGTTTCTTTATCAGGGCTTGCAACAAGGAGATCATCAATGAATGCGAAAACGAAATCCAGTCCGTGAAGTACTTCGTGTATGAATCTTTGGAAAGTTTGACCTCCGTTCTTTAATCCTGGGATCATTCTTGGGAATTCGAATAATCCCATTGGGGTAATTATTGCTGTCTTCTCTATGTATTCATCGCGTACTCTTATTTGTTGGTAAGCTCGGTTGAGATCGATGGTTGAGAATATAGTCTTGTCTGATAGCTGATGAGTGAAATCCCAGACTCGCGGTATTGGGTAGCGGTCAGGAGTGGTAATAGAATTCAGTCTTCTGTAATCTCCACAAACTAATAATTCTCCATTCTTCTTCGGTAAAATGTGAAGTGGTGATGACCAAGGGCTTTTGCTTGGACGGTATATTCCTTACTCAATTATGTTTTTGAATTCATTTCGAACTTGCTCGTATAGGTGTGGTGCGATTGGACGTGCACGGCAATGAAGTGGTGGTCCATTGGTGTCGATGAAATGCTCAACGGCGTTCTTCGGTGTTAATTTCATTGAAGTTATTCTTGTGATACCAGGGTATTCTTCGAGGATCTTGTGATACGAATGTACACGGTTCTGTGCATTTTCTTGCGTCGAACCCGAAACGTCGATGATAGTAGCAGTAAGGGGATCTCGATGTTGAGCTTATTCGACTTCTACTTGCAGAGCGGTGTCGATGAAAAAGTGGTCTACGTTGTTGCTGATTGCGCTGGTTGTACTGTTGCTGGTAACTGGTTTGGTGCTGGGAAGCTTTGAGCGCAGCGACTTCAAATGATAGCTTCCGAATTTCTTCGACTATTGATGTATATGTGTTCGCCTCTTGCTCCATAATGACGGTTTGATTACACTGACTTTATATATACTGAAGTCTTCCTTCTAGGTGTTCGCCACGGGTTTCCTTCGGGGTGTTCGTACGGGTCACCACTGTAATAGCGTCGCGGGGTGTTCCTTCTCGGTGTTCGTACCGGATCTTCCCTCTCAGTGTTCGTACGGGGTCACCACTGTAATAGTGGAGATGAACGGTCCACTATTAACAGACTCCGAGTGGTTTTAAGGTGGAGAAATGAAACGACTGTTTATGTAAGTCCGATTGGAGTATGAATATGGAATGGAATAAATTTGCGTCAACCTTGCCTATATTTATATGGCCGGCTACGTTTTTGGTTTACCAATGATAACAATTTTTATTTTACCTAGCCAATTATATTGCTTATATTATGACCAATGAAAATTAACCAAAATATACAACTATTATGTACGTTTCGTTTCCCGGCGTGAGACTCGTGTGTTGTTCTTGAAGCTACGTCGCTGGACCGGGCTATAAAAGACATGCAGATCGGTGCGCGCGCGTAGTTGGTGAGCGGCGGCGGCCTGGAATACAGATCCGGAACAGCAAGAAGAAACGAGCTGCGGCGTTGAAGAAACGGCTCACAATTGGTCATCGGATACGTGACGATAGCGGCGTGTGAAGTCGATGTGGCGCTGAATGATATTTGCGGCTGCTTCTTGTTTCTTTATAAGAACGTCAAATTATCTATATGCAGTCCGCAGTATCTCAGTAGCCAGGGATAGTTAGGAAATAAATGTTTTTTATCCTCGCCTTCCGCGTTATGGTAGCAGCAGAGTATATGTTATTTATTCCCGCTTAGGGTTGATTAGTCTGGCTGCTACATTGACATCAGCAAATCGGCGCCAGCGTAAGAATTCAATTTATGGTAGTAATCAACTAATAATTACATGATATGGTCTTTACGCGGTAAAAGTATAGGGTGCCGTTGGTCGAAACTCAACTGCGAGTTATACAAGCGTCCACCTACCTTAACGATTCCATATTGTAAAAATGGCTTAAGACGTTGAAAAGCGCGACTACAAGATCTATTCGATTGTAATCTTGTTAATTCATCGGAAAAATGTGCACGTTGAAGTTTGAGCAATACTAGCAACTTGGCATAGCTGTAATCGAACGCTACGATATACGAACGTCGCGGTAAAAGCTTCGCGAATCGACAAACGTAAATCACGCTATGCAATAATTTCGACCAAGAGGACAAACGGTTCGCCAAAGCAATGATTGGAGAAACCTCGCTCGAAACATTCGCCACCAGAGCGTGCCTCTTCTCTTCCGGTGGTTGAGACACCGACGAAGGGTCGAAATCGGTTATTGGCCACTGCGAGGGTGAACCCAAGAAGATCCGTGGAACCAAAGCGGATGGTCCATTATTTGCATCGGGGTGAGTCCACGGGATAGACAATCGGCAGGGTTTTCCGCACCGGACACGTGATAAAAGTTCCGTGTTCCTAATTCGTCTTAAATTTTGGCCACTCGGTTCGCGACAAACGTATCCCAATGGTGGCGTGAAGAATGAACCCAACATGATGCGACGGTTGAGTCAGAAAAAGCAAATATTCTTTCTATGTGAACTCTGTCACTACATGCACTTATAACTGCGGTGAAAAGCTTGGCAAGGACTAATATCGCGCTAAGCTCTAACTGCGCGAGAGAGACAACCTTACAGGGGGAGACTCTTGACTTAGAGCTAATGAGGCTGATCAAATTTCTATCATTATTCGGACGTGAAAATATACAACGCCCCCGTAAGCCTTCTCGCTAGCGTCTACAAAACCAACGACCGTGATGACGCTATTTCTATCGACGGTTATATGACGTGGTATTTTAATTTCGCTCAGTAATGGAAGTTCCTCTCTAAAACGCAGCCACGACCGAACAATGTTATCAGGCGACGGGTTATCCCAATCGCATTCACATAACCAAAGTTATTTAATCAAAAACTTAGCGTATAACACCACCGGGACTACGAAACCCATGACATCCCATAATCTAGCAACACATAACAGCATTGTGCGCTTTGTGCACGTTTCTGCGGGCGGGTTTACCTTAAGACTAAACACGTCGGACTCCGGGTACCAACACAAACCGAGCACCTTGTGCGTATCAGAGTCGTCAAATTCTTTTATCGCCAAAAGGCGGTGTGATAGTGGGATTGTATCTAAAACCGTACGCGAATTACTAGTCCACTTGACGAGATCGAATTGACCCGCTTTCATGAGCTTTATAACCCCGGCGGTGGTTAAGGTGGCCTCCTCCACGCTATCAACCGAAAACACAAAATCATCCGTATATAATCCACTTTCAATTGCCCTCTTAGCTTTAGGATAAGAGGGACCTTCATCGTGGGCGAGCTGTCTCACCGTGCGTAACGCATGAAATGGGCTCGACTTTAAACCAAAGCAAACGCGGTTAAATTCAAATACCATTAAAGGTTCTTTTGGGTCAAAGCGATATAAAATGCGTTAAAATCGACGATCGCATTCACGGACCCCCTATGCAAAAACATTTGGCGAATATCGGCGGATAGTGCTATACTGAACAAACGAAAATTTGCTTATATATTAAATAAACTGCCCTGTAAATTTTGACCACTATAGAGGATATCGTTAAGAGAAAGGTGAGTGCTAGTTTTAGCACTAGCGTCGAGCACTACACGTAACTTGGACGTAAGTTTTTCTTCCCTAATGACCCCGTGGTGTGGTATGAAATACGACGGTGTGTCTTCGTAGTTGTCTAATTTTGGAGCCACAAGTGATATGTAACCCTCTCTTATATATTCTTTAATGACGCCTTCATAAGCTTCCTTTAATCGGGGTGAGGCGAGCATCCCACGCTCCGAACTGTAGAAACGTTTTTCCGCCATTTGACGCGAATCGCTTAGAGATAAAACATCTCCTTTAAAGGGTAGCGCTACAATATATCGACCGTCGCGATCACGAACGGTCGTGCGGACGTAAATTTCCTCGCATAATCTATCATCTGGGCTAACTATAGGTGGAACTTTCACCTCCTCCATCTCCCAAAATTTGCGGACTAACGACTCTAGCGGTTCGACAGCCATACAACAATAAGAGGTTGCCGAAATATTATCCATGATAGGGGCGGAGCCAACGATGACATAGCCCAAGACGGTTTCCAGTGCGTAAGGCGCGGTATACGAGGAGTTGCCCCTGACCTCATTGTGTAACAAAAGATGAGGGAAAAGCGATGATCCAATGAGCATGTTTATGTCTCCGGGGACGGCATAAGTATCGTCTGCCAGCGTCAAATTTTCAAAATCAATCATTGCCGAGGTGTCAACCGAAACGGTTGGCAGACGTTCAGTGACTCCACTACTAACGCATTTATATTAAAGTTAATATTTTGATCTAGCCGAGAATGAAATTTCAAATTTATATAGCCCTGGGTAATTTTATTAGTACCTCCGATGCCTTTGACTACAGGACATGAAGGTCCTGTAGTCAAAGGCATCGCTTATTTATTGACAGTCCTAAGCGCTGACAACATTGCCGCGTTATAAGGCTACTCTGGGATCCGCTGTCTAGCAATGTACGGACACTTTGTTCGTTTCCATGCCAATCCCTAACTACGATACGGGCTGTACCCAGTAACACGGTGGAAGGAGACTGTTTCCCATATTCGACAATGAGCACAGAGCAACGTCACTAGGTCGACCGTTAGAATCGTCGACTTTAGTAGGTGTGATTTACTTGTCCGATTTACTTGACGCGGATATGTTGCCGTTTTCGAAATGTAATAACGTGTGATGTCTGCTGGCGCACTTGTTACACACTGAGCTAGAATTGCATTTAGCAACTAAATGTCTATCGATTAGACAATTCAAACATAAGTTGTTCGTCTTTACTATTCTATAACGTTCGCTGGGTGAATGTTTACGAAAGGTCGCACAATTATGTAAATTACCGTGTTGTTTATTTTTACATAGAACACAGGCGCTATGAAGCGATGCAGGCGTAGCGGTTACGTACATTAAAGACCCTGCGGTTCTAGATGATGAAGTATGTCTGCGGTCGACACATTTCTTAACTTCTTGTTTGACATTCGAGGAGCGCTGTATCACTTTAATTTGATCTCGCACAAACGATGCTAATAAATCGAATGATGGCAACTCGGAATTACGACGCTCCATTTCAAACCCACGCACGGTGTCCGAGTCCAATTTCTTTAAGGCGATATGGAGAAACACCACGTCCATAAGGTCATTAAATTTCAGGTTCTTAAGTGCAGCCACCGATGCTACAAATTTATCCAAAAACTGCTCTAAGCCGGGGATGTTCGCGGCTGATATAGCTTTAAGATCGAATATCTGGTCTAAATATGAAGAGGCTAACATTCGCTTATCTTCATATTTGTTCTTAAGTGTTTCAAATATTAACGAATAATTGTTGGTGTGAAGCCCGAACAAATGGACTGTGCCCTACCGCTCAATTTGTTAATTAAGTAATACTTTCAGCGTCCGATAACGATGGATTATTATGTATATTATGTTCAAAACTATTTATGAATAACGGCCAAGTTTTGATATCTCTATTGAATACCGGAATATCTATGGGGGGCAATCTAAGTGATTCACGTGGGCGTACCTGGACTTCCGGACTTGTATTGCTTTGGGCTGGAGACTGTAAGAGCTTTGCCCTTCTTTTCACGCGACACAACATATCTTCAAATGATATAAGTGGCCGATAACTGTATACTTAGGGTCGACTTGCAATTCAAAGTTACTAATTTGGTCTAATATCTTTTCGTAATCCGTACGCAAAGAGTCCACCGTTTCGATTTCACATAAAAACGTTTACTGCACTGCTTCTACGTTAATATTTTTATGTAATCACTTATATATTGTATAGGTGAAGAGAGTACGTCCCTCTTGGCGTAAAGAGTTTTAAGTGTAATTTTATTTCCACTAACTGCCATTTTAAATCACTATAATTAATATTAGATTAATCACAAGTAATTGCACTACGATGGAGGATGGACACAATGTAATACAACTATATCTCACAATACTATTATCTTATCATGCCGCATTACGTCGTAAAATTGAACACCTTTGCAACCAAACGAGACAACGCGCGTCGATAGATAAGAATCTAAAACTCACACAATTTTTTTACTAATTGTGATTAGGTCAAATAGGGCCAAGCGGAGCCAAACTATTTTGAATAAATAAGTCGATTTACTTGTGCGAGTAACTAATAAATTTAAAATTTAAACTAAGCAAAACTACATAATCTATCCAATATTAAATTAGAGTGCATTGCCTAAGGAATTAATCCAGCAGTTCGACTCGATGAGGCTACAAAGCACCAGTCCAAATCCGCTCGAATGACCAGAAATGATTGGGTGGCGGGCCTTAGGGTTGCCGAGTCCGATTCCCCGGTCGAGCCTTGACCCTACTACGCGAGATGTTATACTAGATGGGCTGTATACACGGTAAGTATCTTCTGCCTCAACAGGATGGCAGAGGTGTCACGCGGTTCCTTGACAATGTACTTGCTCTTCCGAAATCTATTGTTTACCAAGGTTATGAAGGAATCCTGCTTGAGCACATTAAGAAAAGTGAAATGGAGCGGGTTAGCTAACAAACAAGTACTCAAGCAGGCATTGAGTTATAGGAAAAAGAAACACACTTACCGGGGTGTGACTTCGATGCGGTTTGGACGATTCTTTTGCTGTGGTGCGACTTCTGGCGGATCTCCTGGGGCCCCAGAGATGCGGTCCTGGCCGGTGGTGCGATGGAAGAGAGCGGTGCGCGACGATATCTCACACTAGGTGCGGCGGTTACTCCTGGAGCTCGACTGCTCCAGGTTGGTGCGGCTTGAAACTAGCGGCGCACATGGGCAAGAGCCCTCTAGGACGCGACTGTCCCAGGTGGTGTGGTTCCAACCAGCGGCGCAAAGGCAAGAGAGTGCTCGAGCCCAGCGTGTGAGCTTATGTCGGCTTCTTTCCTACCGAAGTCGGGCGCTCTTCTCATTGGTTGCGAGAATCACGCAACATTCTAGAATCTCTTCTTTCCCCTCTCACCCCACCACCCCAGTGTGTACGGAAGGGGTAGGTCGAAGGAAGGACAACGCTTGGCAAGCATACCCTCGAATGAAATTAAAATACGAATGGTTTTCCGCACAACCATCCCCCCCGGCTTGAAGGGTCCCCTTCAAAAATAACTTAAACAACTAACGCTAAGATTAAACTAACCACATAACTAACGCTAAGATTAAACCTAAAATCTCTCGAATAAAATTAAAATACGAATGGTTTTCCGCGCAATGTCTGTTATTATTCTTGCTCTCTATACCCTTCAGGCCGGAACACACTGCACGCACTGCTACTTCATCAATTCAATCAGGTCAGTGTCGTAGGTATCTCCCAGGCAAAAATCTGGCCAGAAAGGTATCCTACCACCTAGTAAGCTAATCAAGATAAAGATGTTAAATGAAATATTTAAATAACGTGTGCAAGTCATAAATGCCGCATTTAATATTTGTTTAAACTGAACTAAAGTTATACACAAAATCTACGTCGACAAACTCTCTGATGAAATCTATTCTAATTCATTATTAGCAAGACGTGATCTCGCACGGAGCGTGATCAAATCACTGTTAATTAACATTTTAAATAAGTAGAACACAGAGAACATCGTGACGTTACGAAGTAATATTAGGAAAATTACTAATATTAAGTTATTAAATCTTAACTATGTTAACAACAGCTGAGCTAGGGCGTTCACTTATATTTAAAGAAACAATTAATAAGAAAAAGTAAAAATAATGTAACGGATGTTTTCATACAACGATTTAAAATGGTGAAAATCGAGTCTCATTCTATCATCTTCAATATATTGACTTAGCCATAAAAATGCCGTGTAGTGGCGGCTAAGAATATCCACTAGCCCATGTCTTCCCGTGGGTGTCGCAAAAGGCGACAGAGGGACCAAACAGGAGATGGGCAGCAGCATCTTCCTAATAGCAGCAACTGTACAAAAAAAAACCTGCGAAATAAATATTTGAAATTATAAATATTTGAAGTAAAAAAGAAGAAAATAAAAACAAGAATAAAGGAAAAATAATGTAAAATATTAGTTGCTTTCAGGTACTTGACTTTAACTTTGAAAACTTTTTTATTTTTGGCATTCTTACATTGGGGAGGGTGTTCTAAATATGTATAGCTTGTATCGTAAAAGACAACCTAAAAAAATTAGACTTATGCTGTGGAAATCTTAACCTCAGACGGTTTGACTGTCGCGAAGTTCGACTGTCGTACGAATGAAAAATATGAAAATTACCCTAAAGATAAGAAGGCGAACTTGGATCGTTTAAAATTGAATAAAGTACAAGTAAAATTCTAGAGCATCGCCTTTGACGTATAGGTAACCATTTAAGCTTTGAACGATAGGATGATATGTGGTCATACTTACGTAAACCAGAAATAAACCTTATGGAATTATTAAGAAGGCGCTCCAACTTGTTTAGAAGATTTTCTGACAGATCTGGTTAACATACATTGGCATAGTTGATAATAGGTAGAATGAGAGAATGAACCGGCGTAAGCTTGGTTTTCAATGGTAGGAAATTTTTAAGACGATAAAGGGAACGCAAGGTAGCAACAACTTTACGACTAACTTCAGAGATCTGCAATTTCCAGGTCATAGTTTTATTCATGTACAGGCCAAGATTTTTTATGAAATCACAATATGGAATCAAAGTTCCATTATAAATTACAGGAGAGAGATTTCCATAATCAACCTTAGCCAATAATTGCGAATCCTGCCAAATGCAAAGTTATAATATTATAACTTTGCATTTGGCAGGATTAACAGAAACGCCATATTTACATGACCGTTCTCTTATGGCTTCCGGGTTATCATTTAGTTTGTATATTACAAAGGTTTGTCGACGTTGGTTTACACACCAATGTCGGAATATCCCGATGAGGATGTGGAGGAAATGTATGAAGATATTTCTAGAGCCATACATTCCTCCATTGCCAACTCTGCCATTGACGGTCCCAAGCCCGTATGAGAAAAGAGGAGGGTTGGCTGAGTGGAGATCTAACCAGCCATAAAAGATCAACGTCGAGCATCGGGCGACGGTAATTAACCCGATAAAACCCTGGCCTAACAAGCCAGAACCTGTTGGAGGTAGGAAATGACCGCCACAACTCGCAACTCTGTGCATCCACAGAATCGAGGGCCTTGGCTTAGCCGCCCGGGCCGCGAGGTAGAACACCTCTTTAAAAAGTTACCCTAATCCTAAGGTGGGATCACGTGCCGATGGGATGCATGGCTTGCAGGAGGCAAGTCCTTAGCGCCAACCTCGGTGGACCTGGCAAACGCCGTTGTATATTGCCTTCTTGAGGGAATGGGCGTCACCCCTCTTGTGACGTGTTAATCGACCCTACTCGTGGGAACAGAATGAGCAATTATAACCCTGAAAACGAACAAAAATTAGATAAGAGTAACTCAAAAACTATGACCCAACAACTCTTCCATAAAGGAATGTTCACAAACCGCCCAAGATCAAACTCCTTTAGTGGAGCAACTAATCAAGGGAACATCGAACTGGCAGATAAAACAGATAAAGAATCCGAAGAACAGCTGTTCACAGAAGTGTACTGCGGCAAAAGACAAAGATCCAGTCCAGATGCAGTTATGCGCAATCAAAAGCAGGCAAAATTGAACTACTGGCTTGCAACACCAGCAGTACCAACATCCAATCGATTCAAAGGGCTCGAAGTTATAGAGCAAGCAGACAAGCCTAAAATTCAAACACCGAAGCCCACAAGACCCCCTCCACTATTCATTGACGGAGTCAAGAATATACAACCTTTGATGAAACTATTAGAAGACGTATCAAAAGGAGAATATGAAATCAAGGTATTACGAGGTGACAGAGTTAAAATACAACCAAAATCAGCCGAATCATACTCCACCATTTATAAAGAACTAAAGGCTAAAGATACCGAATTTTGTAGTTACCAACCAAAACAAGACCGCAGTTTTAGAATTGTGCTAAAACATCTACACCCATCTACAGACAAAGAGGATATAAAAATAGCTATTGAGGAGCTTCACCACAAAGTAGTAAATGTCTGGAACATCCAAAACTCAAGAACAAAACAGGCGCTACCAATGTGGAACATCGAACTGGAGCCCCGCGAAAATAATAAAGACATATACAACGTCAAATATCTACTACACTGTCGCATATCATTTGAAGCACCTAGACCAAGGCGAGTAATCCCCCAATGCACTAATTGCCAAGATTACAACCACACACAAAAGTTCTGCAATAGAAAGCCCAGATGCGTCAAATGTGCAGGTTCGCACCACACTTCAGCTTGTTTGCGGAAAGACAGATCAAAAGAGGTTAAATGTGTCCTCTGTGAGGGAAACCATCCAGCTAACTACAAAGGTTGCACAGTCTACAAAGAACTGTTGAAAGTCCGATATCCTCATCCAATCACCAAAGTTAGGAAAAACCCTGGATACACTAGAAAGGAACAAGAACCTACAGACAAATCAACAAATAACGAAAAGTCGTATGCCCAAGCCACACAAGAAGTCCCTGGACAACCTACAACACAAACAACGAACACTAAGGATGGAAACCAAAACACGAGTGAGCTCCAAATTATTAAGGAGACACTTGTTGCCTTGATGAATCAAATGTTAATCATGACCAAAACGTTAACCGAATTAATTTCAAAAATGCCATCACATTCACAGCACTAAAATTGTGTGTATGGAATGCCAATGGCTTGTCAAACCACTCGGAAGAGTTAAAAATATTCGTTAAAATACACTGCATAGATGTTTTACTAATCTCAGAAACCCACTTCACATCCAAAAGCCACTTTAGCCTACCAGGATACAACATGTACCATACTGACCACCCAGATAACAAAGCACATGGAGGATCGGCCGTTTTTATCAGGTCAAACATCAGGCATCATGTACTACAACATTACTGCAAAAACTACATCCAGGCAACAAATGTCGTGGTAACAGACTGGATTAGTGATATTACAATATCGGCCCTCTATTGTCCACCTAGATTCACTATTAAGGAATCGGAGTTCAGTAACTTCTTTCAATCACTTGGAGGCAAGTTTATCGCAGGAGGCGATTATAATGCCAAGCATACGTTCTGGGGTTCCAGGCTTGTTCTACCCAGAGGGCGTGAACTCCTTAAATGCATACAAAAAAGAAATATGAACGTGGTATCGTCGGGTCAACCAACTTACTGGCCAACAGACAAAAGAAAAATCCCAGATGTTATAGATTTTTGTGTCAGCAAAGGAATCGCTAAGAACATCATATCGTGCCAGAGTTGCTGGGACTTATCTTCAGACCACTCTCCAATCATAGTAGAACTACATACTATCCCCCAAGAACGCACCAGAAAATGTGTTCTGCACAACAATAGAACTAACTGGTCTCTATTCCGTGAGCTCACAGACAAAGCATTCCAAGAACCAGTTAGCCTAAAATCGGAAGACGAAATAACGGAAGCGGTGTTATAATTCAACAAGAGTGTGCAAGATGCAGCTTGGTCATCGACCCCACCATCGCAATCTAGAAACCTGGATACCCACGTACCGAAACACATATTCGATAAAATAATCAAAAAAAGGAGGATCCGAAAACGCTGGCAAACAGCCAGAGACCCTGTGGCGAAAAAACAACTCAATCACGCCAACAGACAGCTAAAACACATCCTAGAGAAAGATCGTAATGACGGATTTCACAATTACCTCACCGGCCTGGATACTACTGCTTCCTCGGACTACTCTTTGTGGAAAGCCACCAGAAGACTAAAACGGCCTGTCACCGTCTCTCCTCCTATAAGAAAACCAGATGGTACCTGGGCGCGGACAGACCAGGAGAAAGCCAGAACCTTCTCAGAACACCTCTCCAACGTCTTTACCCCTCACCCATATGACGGCTCACCAGAAGATGCAGCAGAAATCACTAACCATTCAAATAATCCAAAAGATACGCAGGAAATGCCTCTTAAATTTACAAAAACAGAAGTTGCTCGAATTATTAGAAAATCAGACCCAAAAAAGGCTCCAGGATACGACCTCATTACAAACCGGATATTACAAGAACTACCTGAATCTGGCATAACTTTCCTTACTTCACTATTTAATGCCATGACCAGACTGCAGTTTTTTCCCCTGGAGTGGAAGGTCGCACAAATTGTAATGCTGCTAAAGCCAGAGAGACAACCTGAAGAAACAAAATCGTACAGGCCCATAAGTCTGCTACCCATCCCATCCAAAATATATGAATCCCTACTACTACAACGAATCTTGCCTATACTCAAAGAGAAGGAGCTAATCCCTGACCACCAGTTTGGATTCCGCAGTAAGCATGCCACTATCGACCAAGTGCACAGGCTAACAAAATACATCATGGAATCGCTGGAAGGTAAATCTTACTGCGCCAGTGCATTCCTGGACATATCTCAAGCGTTTGACCGCGTGTGGCATGAGGGATTGTTATTTAAATTGAAAATTGCACTACCAGATCACCTTTACGGGATATTAAAATCATTTCTCCAGCAGCGCCATTTCATAGTATAACAAGGGGAAGCTCTGTCAGATCTCTGCCCTATAAAAACAGGAGTCCCGCAGGGCAGTGTACTGGGTCCCATACTCTATTTACTTTTCACTGCGGACCTGCCGACATCTGAATCATTAATCACTGGAACCTTTGCTGACGACACCGCTATACTGGCTACTCATAGTGACCCAAAAATAGCCTCACAAATACTTCAAAAAGGGCTAAATGACATATCCCACTGGCTCAAAAAGTGGCGGATAAAAGCAAATGAAACCAAATCAGTCAACGTAACGTTCACCCTAAGAAGGGGCTCTTGCCCCCCAGTCACACTTAACAACATTGTAGTTCCACAGGCAGATCATGTGAGATACCTTGGATTGTACTTGGACAAAAGACTTACCTGGCAAAAACATATTTTCACTAAGAGAAAGCAACTCGGTATTCAAACGCGAAAACTCTACTGGCTCATAGGACGAAAGTCTCAATTGTCTCTAGAAAACAAAATACTTCTCTACAAGGCAATACTGAAACCTATTTGGACGTATGGAATCCAACTGTGGGGTACTGCATCCCATTCAAACATCGAAATCTTACAAAGGTTTCAAAATAAAGCACTCCGAATGATAACTAATGCACCCTGGTATGTGCCCAACGAATTACTACATCATGATCTACGCCTGCCTACTGTGAAACAGGAAATCCTACGCCATACTAGAACTTATAAAGAGCGCATCGAACGTCATCCAAATATTCTGGCCCGGCCACTCATGGCAAACCACAACAAAGCGCGACGCTTAAAGCGCAAGATACCACAAGACTTAATATAAACACAAACACAGTAAACCCAGTTACTGTTTAATAATGAGGATGTGACACAGGTCACATACCGAGCACGCCAGCGATAGCACCAACAAACATACTGCTGAATGTCCCTCAACGGCGACAGATTGCTGTAAATAAAAGATTAAAAAAAAAAATACATTCCTCCAAAACTCACTATACGGTGTTAATGGGAGACTTAAATACAAAACTGGGGCACAAGAAAGAACGGTGAGCTGAAAGTAGGGAAATTTGGAAAAAGGAAACGGAACCTAAGGGGCATGCAGCTGGCTGACTTAATGGAGAAATAGGGATTCTTTATGATGAACTCTTTCTTTCAGAAGCGACCCACAGAAAGTGCACCTCGTCTAGCCCCAATGGTTCGACAAAACATAAAATTGAATTCATTATGACGACCCGACGGAATCTGATAATGTCTGAATTGCGAGGGAGAAAACTGGCAGCGACCACAAAATGGTTAGAAGCACACTGAACCAAAACGTTAAATTGGAGAGGCCTCGTCTAACGAAGTCAACACTCCGTCCCCCTCGTGCTCTAATTCAAAATCCCGAAACCTTTCAGCTCGAGTTACAAAACCGCATTCAGTGCCTAAAAGATTGCAGTGCAGTGGACGATATGAATGACAAGCTCGTGGAAACTGTCTATGCGATCGGAGCTAAGTTCTTCAAGATTCGCCGCAGAAGAACACAAAAACTCTCTGATCACACTCTTAATCTCATGGTTGTTAGACACATCTTCTCGTCAGGTACACCTGAAAACTAGATTGTACAACCAGTGCGTGTTGTCAGTGATGACTTACGGATCTGAGACGTGGTCCTTCACTGCTGGCCGTATCGGGTGGTAATGGGCCGGCCATATAGCTAGAAGAATTAATAACCGATGAAGAAAAAAGTTTCTCGAGTGTCAGCCTCGTACAGGTAAGCGCAGTGTAGGGCGGCCCACCACTATATGGAGTGACGACGTGGTAAGACATGCAGGAAGTCGATCAGTGCAGGATGCAGGTGGCTCAGTACCGTGCCTTGTGGCATTACTTCAAGGAGGCCTTTGTTCAGCAGTGGACTTGTGAAGGGCTGTAATGATAAATAGCTATAAAAAGCCTATATACCTTAAATCTTGGCTTGAAGAAACTAATTTATTCGGGTGGAAGAAAGATAGATGCTAGTAAATTAGTTCACTCCAAAATAAACTTTCTGTTTACTTGTTAGAGCCAATCTCAAAAGTCTGAAGCACAACTTAATCAAGAAGATAGATGCAAGTTAATTATAACCCTCCAAAATAAACTTAATAGTAACTGGTTAGAGCCAATTTAATGAGTCTCACGCACAAATTAGTCAGCTTTTAGCTATATTACAGGATACATTTCGGAGAGAGAACGCAAATGGTCTCCAGACCAGTATTCACAACTTTGTTATAACAAATGTACCTCGCATTTGAACCAAAAGACTTGATTCTCTCTTTTTTCTCGGTGCTGGGTTTCCTAGAAGTCCATTTGAATGTCCTTTTACTGACCTATTTCTGCCGTAAAACACATCAGTTCTTCAATGGCCATATGTATCCTTGATTAACAATCAAAATCAGATGCGTTTACATCCCCATTGCGATGGAACGCCCTGTTTCTAGTAAAAAAATTCTCCGGTTCTAAACACTTAACATATAAAGCACAGCATTATTAATCTGCTCTTTTACGCTGGTATTTTGTAAATTTGTGTTTTGGTTATGTGATTTTTTTATCAAGTACATATATTCGGTATTTTGTATTAAACTGTAAACTGTGATGAAATTAAAACACAATATCTATTGCAACGTGTCTTGTTTGCCATGTAGTGGTGGTGGAAGAATATCCACTACCGCATATCACCCCGACAGAGGAAAACAAATCAGAAATTAGTCAGCAGCACCTTCTTAATAATGACTAAAATATAAATAAAGCGGTTGCTAACCCGCTTGCCAAGCGTGGCAACTGTGGTAAATGTACATATTAAATAGGATGTCTATCATGAAATGCTATTTTCCGTCACCTAACGTTTATTTAATAGTTTTACCTTACGCAGGGGAAATCTCATTTAACTTTGTAAATCTTTCGTGTCCAAAGATATAACTGAACGTTTAATTCCATCTTTGTTCCCGTAGAGAGTTTTATGCTCTGTTTAAAAACCCTGGTATTTACACAGTTACATAAATACACTACATGAATAATTAAAAAGATGAGAATATTACTACTTAATTGGATATTCAAATGTTATAGAACCATCTTCCAGTAGACTGAAAGTTCTTTTGTGAAAAAAAATATAAAAAGACATTCCATAGTATTTTTAATCATAATTAAATTT